>OZ035881.1:33321659-33597656 GCA_964034835.1 Muscina levida | reverse complement strand
GTTCAAATAGATGCTGGCTTGAAAAGATTGTACGAATGAAAATGCTTCAGCTCCAAAAGTTTTCGGCAAATAACTCGATGGACGGCTTAGGAGGTGCGACCAAAACTTTGTTGGATGGACCAGATAAAGGAGTTGTTATCTAAGCTTGCTGTGACGAACATTCTGCTGAGCCCAAAGGACTGAATAGCTTATTGGAAAACTCAAAAACTAAAATTGACGTCGGAGTTAAAAATTACTAATAGGCAAAGTGTAGCCCTTGATTAACCATGAATAACGATATGCGCCTGGTTTTGCACAACCAGCTCATACTTTATTAGATCTACACATTTCTGAAAATTATCATTGTAGATACTTTGGTTTTCTGATATTCTTGTTACCTTTCTCGAGCACTGTGTATGAAAAAACGTACTCAGCCTTTTTGCCATATGTATATATATTTTTTTTTTAGTAAGACCAGCTATTGGAAATACAGTACTCGGATCATTTAAACAAGCGTCTATTGAAAGTCCATTGTATAGATCAAAAAAATTTCCTAAACGGTCTGCAATTGAAGTCACAAATCTGAGTTATAGTTGTGCAGTTATTATGTTTTTTTTGACATCGCATATATAACACTGATTAATAGAATGTGATTCGTATGAGTAATATTGGAGCGCATATAACTCATACGTATGGAAATTCCATTTCCATAATTGTGTTCTATATTACGGACAGAGCACGGTTAATACTAATTTGAATAATATGTGAATAAAAACAAATATTTACCCTTTGCATCTCATGAATAACATAGTACAACACATGACTTTGGGACTCAATTCTAAGACTGCACTTGAAAGTAGCACCAACAAGAAGAAGTTCTGCATCATTTGTTCATCATTTTTCAAGTGACTTGCCATAGTAATTTAATATCGATTTGAAGTTAGTAAGTATCGTATGGGGGAATTTGTCACATTTTAGGCTCTTTTGTTATATTGTTATATGGTGGCGTATGATTATCATAAGTAATACAACAGTTTTATTGTAACTGCTACAAAATAAACTCAGTTTAAAATCATTTGATGAATGGAAAAGTGAAACTGTTGCTTATGTAGGGAAACGTTATATGAACAGATTAAAGGAATTGTAATTCTTAATTTTTTAAAATTTGTTACAGCTAAATAGGATTAGTGGTTCTCGAGTTATGTCAAACAAAAGAACCTAAAACGTGACAAATTCCCCTATACGATACTTACTAACTTCAAATCGATATTAAATTATTATGGCATGTAACTTGACAAAACGAATGATGCAGAACTACTCCTTTTTGGGGCTACTTTCACGTGCATTTCTCAAAATTGCGTCCCAAATCAATGAACTGAAAAATTGTGTACTGTATAAGATATGTACTCTACCTTAGACTCTGGGACGCAAGTTCTATTCTGCTAGCTATGTTGATCATATATATATATGTTTGAACACTACATGGGTATAAACTCACTAGTGAACTTTGACAATAATAACGCTGACAGACATTTGGGCTGTATGTGAGCTCCTAAAAGTATATGCGTAACTGAAATTTGTTTTGTTTCATTAAATACGATGTTTATTCTAAATGTAATACCTCCAGAATGTAGAGTATACATCGATATACTTATACGAGCTAATATCTGTTTTTGGTTCAATTTTTCTATGTTTCTCAAAAACTTTTCTATTTACTTCTCCAACTCATTATTAGTTTTTAGTTGTAGAAGTATTCTTTCAGTGTTTTTGGTTGCATTTGTGCGTTTACACCTTTGTTTACATTGCATGCACCTGCATACTTTTTACTGTAAACTGTATATTCTTGGAACCGAACCGAACATTTTGTGGCTAATTATAATTTAGTTTTTTTCTCACTTAGTTTTATTTGGGGTTATTTACGTTCCTGACCAGCACCAAAGGCCTGAGGTACACAACAAGAAATTGTGCAGAAAGTAGATGTATAAACTTTTTGTTTGTTTCTGTAGTGGTCGGGAGGAGAGAAGAAATAAGCGGCAGAGTATTAATAACTAGCACTTACAGTTTGGTAATTTCAAATACAATATCATTGTTTCTGCTTAATTTGTGAAGATATACAAATATGTGGTAGTGACATAATACATATTATATGTTGCAAAACACGTTAGTTATACAGAAAAAAAACATAATTTACGAACATAAGAAAAATAATTTATAACGCGTAATTAGTAAGTATGATATGGAAGTTTCAAGTTATATTTCGTTACATACTACTGTATAGTAACTTATGTGAGAAAAATACCACATTATATGATAATAATTAGCTGCAAATAAAGTCTGATATCACTGGTATAATTGTATTCTTTAGTTTTATATGTTACATTTAAAAACCCCCATCTGCATATTTTTTTTTTAAAAAATTTGTTTTTGTTCATCTAGAAATTCTGAAAAATTAATATAATGTAAAAAGCATGTACGTGTGTTTAATTCTATGGTTTCTTGAGTTTGGTATTAATAATAACAATTTGTAATTTATTGAAGCCGTATTTACGTATGATTAATATGAATTGTTAATCTCATACAATTCGGTAACGTATGAGTTATATTTATTTCTTTATATTAAAATTTTAGTATGGGGTTTTTGTATCTTTTATTAGCAATATTTGAAACATATAAAAAAGCTAAATGAGAAGATATTTATATGAATATAGTGCTAAAGTTTTTGCATAAAAATGCGCAATAATTCAAATTGTACATTTCTTTTTTCTCTCCTTAATTTCATTAGGATATAGTTTTTTTTATAGAATTTTTTTTTATTTTTATTTTACTTAAGAAATTTCTTTGTAGTTAATTTTAATATTCACTACACATATTGTTTTAATTTATGTATTTTCTTCATTTCAATTTGAAAACATTAACTGCTTTTATACTTAATATATGACTTAATGTAATTTAATATATATTTTGCAAGTCTATTTAGAATATGTAAAAAACCTCTTACGTACTAATCTTACCATGTCATGTAGTAATTGTTTTATTTTATAAAAAAACTATTTTCATTGCTAAGAAAAAAAGAATTATAAAATAAAATCTGCACGTTTTACTTTGTTGAATAGTTATGAAACACAAAATTTGGCGTTAGACATTTAGGTTTGGTGATTTTACAAAACATATAGCGAAGCACACCAAATTTTGACAAAATATTTTGAATATATATTATTATATATATACAGTGTCATTGCGGAAGTAAAAGGTTGTATTTTATTGTTTTCATAAAATCTCAATTGTGTTGAAGCAAATAAAAATTAGTTTGCAGAAGTTGACTCAAAACATTAACATTTGTAGCTGCCCAAATTTTAGTTATGAGTAAATTTATTGCCGTTAAAATTATAGCAAATCTTTTCAGCTAAAGCACTCATATTTAGGGACCCTCATACAATTGGGTAATATAAAATTTGGTCAGATGTATTTTTCCATGCTAATCAGTTTTTAGTGCGTATGATTAATATTTAAAAATGATGGTAGCTATATCTTTTAGCAGCAACTAGATTTGGCGTATGATGGGCTCTGGGACATACGGCAATGTTATATAAGCTTTTTAGTAACATCAAATCCATCGGTTGATTTGACGGCTCCACGAAAAGCCCCCCAATGAAATAACGCCCAGGAAATAACCCCCAATGAAATAAACCCCAAAAAATTGGAAATAACGCCCAAAAACAGTAAATGAAATAACATCCAAAAATAAATGAAATATACCCCAAAGCGAAAACGAAACAACCCCCAATATTTGGGAGTTATTTCATATGAAATAACACCCAATGATGAAAATGAAATAACCCCCAATGAAATAAACCCCATCAGCAACAAAAATGAAATTATGCCCAAAATTCATGAAAGAGTCTGTTTCACTAAGGATTTCATGAAGTCAATATGGACCAACAGCAAAGTCGCAAAATTATTGAAATGAATCGTGTGGATCGTAGATCGTTGTAGCCCTGCTCTATTTTTGCAGTTCGGAAGACAATTTGCCTTTTACGTTTGGCATTTACACAACCACCTCCAGTGATCACAAGCAAATCAAACTATCTGCTTTTATTGAATTCTTCCTTCAGAAGAACTCTTACAAATTTAAAAAAAATTCCATTCTTAGTGTGTACTAATCGAAGTTTGCATTTTGTTGATTTTCTATCCGTCAATATGAACACAAATGGAAATATCTGTAAACATTCAAAAGATATTGTAATATATTCACAGACTAAAAGTTTTCTTGTAAAAGGCCTATTTTTATATAATTATAACCTCAAAACCAACAGCTTACAAAATGAAATAACCCCCGAATAAAAAATGAAATAACACCCAAATTATTAACGATATGAAACAATCCCCAATTTTAAAAAATTGGTTGGGTGTTATTTCATTGGAGATTATTTCATAATTATAAAACCCCAAATGAGGAATGAAATAATTCCCAAAGAAAAATGAAAAACGACCCAAAAAAATTGGGAGTTATTTCATATGAAATAACACCCAAAAATGTATGAAAAAAATTTGGGGAATATATATTTCATTTCTCGTTTGGGCGTTATTTCATTGGGGGGCTTTTCGTGGAGCCGATTTGACTATATACTGACAATAACACAGTACAACACATGATTTTGGGACTCCATTCTGAGAACTGCACGTGAATGTAGCCCCAGAAAAAAGAAGTTCTACATTATTCGTTTTGTCAAGTTACATGCCATAACAATAAAATATCGATTTGAAGTTTGTAAGTATCGTATATATACATCTTTTGTTATGTTGTTATATGGTGGCGTATGATTATCATAAGTAATATTCTACGTAAATCATACGCCACGGAGTAAAACAGTTTTATTGTAACTGGTACAAAATAAACCCAGTTATTTGATGAATGGAAAATGAAACTGTTGCTTATGTAGGGAAACGTTATATGAACAGATTAAAGGAATTGTAATTCTTAATTTGAAAAAAGGTGATCCAAGTGTGTGCTCCAACTACCACGGGATCAGCATTTTACCCATCGCATATAAGGTCCTGTCGAGTGTGCTATGTGAAAGACTAAAGCCAGTGTTATCCAACCTGATCGGGCCTTATCAGTGTGGCTTTAGACCTGGAAAATCAAATCACAATTCTTCGCAAATCCTGGAAAAGACCCAAGAGAAACAGACCGACACGTACCATCTTTTCGTCGACTATAAAGCTGCCTGCGACAGCCCGATACGGCAGAAATTACTCGAAGCCATGGCTGAGTTTGGTATTCCAGCGAAGCTGATACGTCTTTGCGGAATGACGCTGACTGACACGAAGTCTTCAGTGAAGATTGGCAAGGACCTTACGGAGCTATTCTATACTAGACGAGGCCTAAATCAAGGCGACGGCCTATCGCGCGATCTCTTCAACATTATGATAGAGATGATAATGAGAAAAGCTGCAGTAAATACGAGTGTAACGATATTCAACAAAAGCCACATGTTACTCGCATACGCTGATGACGTAGACATCATCGGTCGAAACCTGCGGAATGTGACTGCAGCCTTCTCAGGAATACAGAAGGAATCAGCGAAAATGGGCCTAACGGTGAACGAGGACAAAACGATGTTATTAGTTTCAACGAACAAAGAATCTACTCGTTTGGGAAACTGCGTGAACGTTGACAACTATAATTTCGAGGTGGTAGATAATTTTGTCTACCTAGGCTCCGCCATCAACAAAACAAATAATGTCAGCCTAGAAATCCGGAGAAGAATCCCGCTTGCACATAAATGCTACTACGGACTAAGCAAGCGATTCAATGGCAGAGCCCTCTCTCGACGAACAAAACTCCAGCTATACCAGATACTGGTTCTACCTGTCTTAATGTATGGCTCAGAATCCTGGATTATGACACAAGCTGATGATTCGGTTCTGGCGGTATTCGAGAGAAAAATACTCCGTAAAATATATGGGCCCATCATCGTTAACGTCGTATGAATCATGAGCTGTACCAGCTGTACACTGACATTGACGTGGTCAAACGCATTAAGGTGCAACGGTTGCGTTGGCTAGGTCATGTTGTACGCATGGACGAAAATGCTCCAGCTCGAAAAGTCTTCGACAATGAACTCGATGGACGGCGCAGAAGAGGGCGACCAAAACTCCGTTGGAAACACCAGGTTACTGAGAACCTTACAGAACTCGGTGTGACTAACTGGAGAAGAAGCGTAGAAGATTGAGGCGCTTATAATATTTTTCTAGGTGCGGTATATAATCCACTGGGAGTGCATAGAAGTACCAGCTAAGTAAGTAAGTAATAATCGGACTAGTGGTTCTCGAGTTATGTCAAACAAAACTACGACCTTAATAATACTCATACGACCACTCAACTAGTAACACATCATTTGAGGGTATCAGAAGCAAAGGTGTGCAAGTGACAAATAGACACAAATTGAGATAAGTGTGCAGTTGTGCCCCTTAACACTATCTCTATCTACTAGCATGAGAGATCAATTTTATTACCAGTGGTAAAACATAGGGAAAAGTAATCAGGATCAAGTAATATCTGCATTTGCGAAATGGTAATTGATATTACTCTGACGAATATGGACATATCAAGGATAGAAGGGTGGAGGTTATCGCATGTACGTTTTTTTTCGAACCATAGTAGAATAAATTTTATTATAGACGAAGTAGGTCACAGGAACAAACCTTAAAGAAATCCATGTAAAACAAACTGGTCAGAATACCGGAACTGCTGTGGACTTTCAATAGTTGCCAGTCAATTATTGACATAGAAAAGCCGGTTCAGGAAATAACGAGG
Organism: Muscina levida; assembly: GCA_964034835.1. Classification (NCBI taxonomy): domain Eukaryota; kingdom Metazoa; phylum Arthropoda; class Insecta; order Diptera; family Muscidae; genus Muscina; species Muscina levida. The sequence goes on along the minus strand of OZ035881.1, from coordinate 33,590,860 downwards.
ATGCTGCATGCCGGTTTTGAGAAGTCATGTCCTATTACTTACCCAGGGTGAAAATCTCAGCCAATGTGGTGGAATGAAGAGCTGAGAGATAAATGATAGAGCATGAGAAGGCTGTCCAACAGGGCCAAGTGGTCTAAGGAACAACGGATTGAGTCGCATATCGCATGAGTTGAAACGAAAACCAAAGGGAGCTTAATCGTGCCAATTTCTGTGGCGATTTCGTCTAAGGCGATTATTCTTAAAGGACCCTGTAGTACTCGGCTGTGTTCAGAAACCAAACGGTGACTGGCCTGAGTCCGCAGAGGGCACACTGGAAATTGTGATGATAGCACACTATCTGGAATGCAAAAATGTTGTTACAAGTGGGATGCAGTGGAGGACTCCCGTAACGTCGGATTCAGTATACGACGTAATTAATCGACGTAATTAGTGAGGTAAAAGTTAAATGGGTTTTGGATACCTGTACGCCCTACATGTCTCCAGGGATGGACCTGATCTATCCGACTATGTTACAGCATATATCTTCCGTCATGTCACCGATTCTAATGGAACTTCTAATAGGGTGTCTACGGCTATCGTATGTTCCCATTTGACGGAGAGAAGTGAAAGTAGTTTTCATATCCAAAGTGGGTAAATCAGCAAATTCACTACCAAAAGGACTGTAGACTTATTAACCTATCATCGTTTCTGTTAAAGATTTTTGAGAGGCTAAATGATTTGCACTAGAGACGGAACCTGGACCATAGTCTCATCAGTGGAGCGGAGAATGTATACCGGAGTATGTATATGCACTAAGTGGTGGGACATGTGGCGAACAGTTTAGGGAATGGTTTATATACATTAGCGGCATTCCTGGACATCAAAGGGGCCTTCAATAATATAACACCCACAGCCATGATGGAAGCATTAAGGACGGCTGGATTAGTTTTATGTATAATCAACTCCACGCTTGGCACGAGTACTACGAGGAAGCTGGCGACTAGGGCTACACCACAAGGTGTAGTGCTATCCCCATTGCTGTGGCTACTAGTAGGCAACGGCATTCCCAAGACTTTTGAGAGAAATAAAACAAAATTGTGGCCTATGCGGACGACGTCGTTATTCTAGTTACAAGTAGATTTGTTCCAACTTTAAGTGATTTCATACGAATGACCTACGATCTTTATCAGAATTGACCACAAGCTGTGGTCTGAATGTCTATCCAAAGAAAACTATTCACACGCAAATATATCATTGAGAACTTTAGATTGCCGGTAATTGATGGTGTCGATCTGTAACTTTCATCTGAGGCGAAATTTCTAGGCCTCATTTTGGATAGGAAACTTTATTGGTGACGAAATACGGATGAAAGGACGAAAGAAGGATTAAATGCCCTATACGTCTCCCGGAACTCTGTAGAAAAATGTTGGGAACTAGAACCTGCGATAGTATATTGAATGTACACAGTGGTAGTGCTTCCCATAGTAACTTACGGATGCCTTGTTCGGTGGAGGGCTTTGGAAGCGGAAAGTAAGCTAATGCTTATAGGCAGTGTACAGCGAATGGCATCACTGTGTATAACAGGTGCTAGACAAAGCACATCACAAGCGGTACTAAACGTGATATTGAACCTGAAGAAGCTGCCCTACCATGCATTAGCTGTAGCGGCTAATAATCCAATAAGCTAACGAGGAGCATATCTTTGGCGGCAATCGGAGCGAGGTCACGCATCAATACTGTTATGGTTCACCAGACATGGATGCAACGGAGGATTTCACAAAAAAAAGAACTATATGGTTCCATTGTTAAATTTTTATCATGCCCGGAAATTGTGATCCCCGATAGAAAGGATTGGAAAGCTTCCTTGCCCTTCCATCTTCCATCTTCACTGATGAATCTAAAATGGTAATTGGTACAGTATCGGGTATCTTTAGAGAGGATCTCAATTGCAGGCAACACTTCCAAATGGATGACGATTGCAGTGTGTTCCAGGAGGAAATACTTGCAAGGAATTTGAAGGAAATCGTCACGATCTATGTGTACGGTCAAGCGGCATTAAAGGCTTTGGTAACAAAGGCCATAAAGTCGAGATTAGTGTCCATATGTAGGACGGCACTCTCAAAACTGCCGGAGAATAGTTTTCGATTTTGCTGTGTCCCCGAACAAAGTGACATTTAAGGAAACGAAATAGCGGATGAACTGGTGCGGAAAGGCTCAGCACTGGGTGGGACCTGGCCAATCGGATGGATCATTTCGACCACCAATGTGTCATATATATGGAATTGTGAGCCGTCACATCAAACGGTTGGCAAATGCATCCTGGGAACATCGCACCGACTGTGTGGTATCGAGGGATATTTGGGCGGGATTGGTTGGAGGACCAGATCACTATTGAAACTGGACAGGAGGTCCGTTAGACGACTTATTGAAGTAATTACGGGATACTGTGACGTCAAAGAATTTACATCCAACTGGGAGACGACACAGGAGGATTATTGCAGGCTTTGAGACTTGCCACTGCCCAGCTATTCATAGAAAAAAGAAGAAATTCCTTGGGAAATGATTATTTGATAGTCTCACCGAATTGTCGTCATGTGACATGGAAAATATGGTGAAGTTTACTGATGGTTTGAGTTGCCTTAAGGGCTGAACACCATAGTGTCCTCAAGTAAACTCACTACTGGTATTTATGAAGTTGAAGGAGAGAACACACCGGAATTATTTTTTAGCACTTGTTTCTCCCTTTAACTATACTATTATTGTAAACTCTTTATTATCTTGTAAAATACTCTTTTCCTTAAATTTCTCCTTTATAAAACGCGTAAAACGTGACAAATTTCCCTATACGATACTTACTAATTTCAAATCGATATTAAATTATTATGGTATGTAACTTTTCTAAACGAATGATGCAGAACTTCTTCTTTTTGGGGCTACTTTTACGTGCAGTTCTCAGAAATGAGTCCCACTTCAATGAGCAGAACAATTTTGTACTGTGTTAGTAAAAATATTGAAAATTTATATTAAAATTAATCATACGTCTACTGTGTGCCAATTCACTTTCTATAATATATTACTCATACGACAATGAATGAGCTTTCACACGTACAATATGTATTAGGTATGTATGTATGTATTGCAAGCGTTGGCAATTTTAAAAATTAACTGCAACATATCACCTTTTACTTCTTGAATGACTTAGTATTTGTATATTTTAATAATTACACATAACATAAATATCCACAAACATTTATATATTATATAGCATTCGTTCGTTTTAATATATGATATTATTATTACACGTATGTATAGGCGCGTGTGTTTCTCGTTATGTGTGTTTTTTTTTTTTTTTTGTAAAATAAAAAGCTTTATTATCATATTATTTTTGTCGTTTTTTAAATAAATTTTAATATAAAATTATTTTTAATTTGAACATAAATATTGTTTTAGTTTTGTTTATTTATTAGTCAAATCAATGCAAGCAGACACAAAACATTGTAATAGTAGTGATTAAACTATTATTTTTTTTTTTTATTATTTTTTATTTCTCTTTTTTGTTATTATTACTCAACAGTAATTGTAAAATACAACACATTTAAGCTTACCTATTTGAATTGCTAGACTGTACTATAAGTGTATATGAGCTGTGACAGTACAGCGTGAAATGTGATATGTGGTAGTGGTGACAGTTGTGGTAGTGTGATGGCCATACCATCAAAATAGCTGGACATGATAGTTTGTGTTAGTTGAAGTCATCGCTGTTGTGATTTAATACAATGCTCGTTTTAAGTATTTTGTATTAGTTACGTTATTATTCACTTTTTTGTTTTTGTTTAGATTGCATTGTGTAAGAGATGTTAATTGTGAATTTTCTAGTAAGCGAATTATATTGAAAAGTGCTAAATAGCAAATGTTTACTTTGTTTATAATAACTACAATTTATTAATATTATAATTTTATAATTTTTGCTGTAGTCTTCAAATGGGGGAGTCTTTAACAAATTTCATAAATCAATAATTTTTTGTATTATATTGTTTGAGTTACGTATCGATATAAAACGTTACTTATCTTATCAGAAATGCAAAATTTTATTTATGTTGACTTAGTATTTAATTCTATTGAAGATTACAGGAACAGAGGTGAAGCCCGAAAATTCTATCAGAAGATAAAAGGAAAGGTACATGGAACAGGTCTTCCCTCCTGTAAAGACAAGAATGGTCATCTCGTTACTGACTCCGAGAGTACTGAGAATATATAAAGAGCACTTCTGCAGCCTATTGATGTGTGAAAACTTGACGGAAGACGACTGTGTACCAATCCGAGAGGATAACATCGAGTGTCCACCTCCGAGCCAAGCTGAGATAACAACTGCCATATCCCGTCTTAAGAACAACAAGGCCGCTGGGGCTGATGGTATTCCAGCTGAGTTTTTTAAGGCGGGTGGAGATGAGCTTGTTTTAAGCATGCAACAGCTCATAGAGAACATTTGGCTTCAGGAGAGCATGCCAGAGAATTGGAATCTCAGTGTACTATGTCCAATCTACAAAAAAGGTGACCGTAGTGAGTGTAAAAACTATCGTGGAATTAGCCTCTTACCGATTGCGTATAAGGTCCTGTCTAGCATACTGTGTGAACGTCTAAAGCCAATTGTGGAAAACCTGATTGGACCTTATCAGTGCGGCTATAGACCAGGAAAATCCACGACAGATCAGATATTTACACTACGGCAGATTCTTGAGAAAACCCATGAGAAGCAAATCGACACTTACCACCTCTTTGTCGATTACAAAGCTGCCTTCGATAGTCCCATCAGGCATTGACTATACGAAGCCATGTCTGAGTTCGGTATTCCTGCGAAGATAATTCGTCTCTGCCGGTGTACCCTTACGAATACCAAATCCTCTGTTCGGATTGGCAAGGATCTATCTGCACCATTCGATACGACGAGAGGTCTTAGACAGGGTGACGGTTTGTCATGTATGCTGTTCAACATAGTGATGGAGAAGGTGTTAAGGAAAGCAGCGGTTAACATGTCTGGCACCATATTAAATAAGAGCCACATGCTGCTCGCACATGCCGATGATATCGACACTATCGGTCGAACGATGCGAGAGGTAACAGCTGTTTTCTCATCAGTTGAAAGGGAGTCAGCGAAAATGGGTTTGGCAGTGAATGAGGACAAGACAAAGTTAATGGTATCATCGAACAAAGTGTCCACCCGTTGGGGACGCAGCGTGAACGTTGAAAACTATTGCTTTGAGGTAGTGGATGAATTTATCTACCTTGGATCCGCCATAAACAAGAACAACAGTGTCAGCCTCGAAATAAAACGGAGAATAGTGCTTGCTAACAGGTGTTTCTTTGGACTACGCGAGCACTTTATAAACACCACCCTATCTCGAACTACCAAAGTCCAGCTGTACCAGGTACTAATTTTACCGGTCCTGTTGTACGCCTCCGAATCTTGGGTGCTTACACAGGCAGATGCAGCTCATCTGGCGGTCTTTGAGAGAAAAATACAACGCAAAATATATGGACCCATTTGCGTAAACGGCGAGTTTAGGATTCGGATGAACCATGAGCTGTACGAGTTATACCACGACATTGATGTGGTCAAGCGAATCAAAGTGCAACGATTACGCTGACAAGGCCATATCGTGAGGATGGATGAGGAAACTCTAGCGCGAAAGGTATTCTATAAAGACTTCAAAAGACGGCACAAAAGATGGAGATCGTGACTACGTTGGAATCACCAGATGGAGGCGTTACTGACGTTGCTTGGTAAGATTGACTGGTGACAGTGCGCATAAGATCGAAGCGAATGTAAATCTCTTATAATTGAAAGTTTGATGTCCGAGTTTAAGAGCTGAGTACCTCTTGACACCATATGATACTCGCAATTCTCATTGTGCATCAATATGTCCTTTTGGTTAATGTGGCTTTGCATTCTCAACGCATTTCTTATATGCGTTGAGCTAAGAATTTAAAACAAGGGTGGAACTAAGGTTGCAGGAACACATTACTATGTCACGGGGCTTTTTTCTTTGTAATATAAGACACCATAATTGTGCATATTTCTTTGACGCTTCCTAACAAGTCGAGGTAACTTATTTAGTTTATTTTTGAGTTATTGTCCCCGAGTGACCGGCCGTGGTATGATGATTAGAACACACGACAACCATGCGGGATATTACGGGTGCGATTCCTGCCTCCAGCCATCATAATATTTCTTTAATTGCCGGCCCCCTCTATGTTGTCGACAGCAACTTCTCAGTAAAGTGTCGAGTCAATCGGTATGTCTAGTAAAAGCTTCCAAACAGTGACGTTCGCGAAGCTATCCGTACATCATTCATGGGGTATAAGGGGAAATTAAGTTTTTTTTAAGTACCCGAGTGAAACCGAATGGTTGTGTTGATGATGCTAGCTGGATAGGGTGCTACAGCAGTTGGTGAATGAGGCCAGTCAGATGGTAGTGAAGGAAGTTGATGTTGCGGCTATAAGATGCGGTATACCGAAGAAGGGTGAGTGGGTGGCCTGTTAAAGAACTTCGATTTATGAGGATGAAAGTGAGTTACTGGCATATGACTAATAAAAACGGCGAATTATTGCATTTACACTTTTCTTTCATTGTCGGCCCCCTCGATCTTGTAGACACTAACTACGCAGTATAGTGTCGAGTCAATCGCCATGTCTTCAAAAAGCTCGATAAACAAGTAGGTGCCGTTGGTTGTGAATCTAAAATAGAAAGCGTGTTAGTTCACAACAACGCGAGAAGCTATCCCATACCTCATTCATGGGGCGTAGAGGAAAATTAACTTTTTTTATACAGAATATGTAGCGAATAATAACAGTGGGGGCCAAATCGGGCGGAGTGCAAGCCTCGAACTTGTACTTGTGAGTCAATGTGGTATGTACCTCTGCTTAAGAAATATGTACAACTTAAATATTTCATCGTATAACTGAATTACGTCCCGGGCCTTAACTGCGGCATTGTAGTCGGTTCTAGTGAGGTGGAGTCCACCATCTGACCAGGTCGGCGAAACAATACGATGTAAAACACATGTGACATCTGTCCCTAAAATCATCTGCATGTTTTTTATACCTTTACCCTACGGAAACGAGGGTATATATCTATTGATACGACCGAAAAGTGTAATACTTACAAGGAGTCACTCTAGACTGGAGGTTTTAGTGAACAAAATTCGATTTATGACTTTTTAAGTCGTTTGAGCCATCTCCATCTGTCTGTCTGTCTAGCTGTCCGGCTGCTACGCACGATAACTTTCGGAAATGCAACCAAATGTTTTGAAACTTTGCATGAGTTAATATTTCCCCAAAACTACATACGGTTTTGCTAAGGGGCTTCATTTTCATGCCCCTTCTCATCCTATACAAATGTATCACCACACCTACTTTAAAAATCGATTAATATTGTTAATACACCCAACGCGATCCAAATTCTGTATTTAGTAAAGCTAGAGGAAAATATAATTTTGGAGAAAAAAATTGGAAGTCTAGCCATGCCCCTTTTGGTACCTCCCATACAAATGTACCACTCCACCCACTTTATAGAGCAAAAGGTAGTATCAATACACTCGACACGATCGTGCCCAAATTTTGTATTTTGTTAAGCTATAACAGGATAAAACTTTGGAGAAATAATTGGAAGTATAGCCACGCCCTTTTTGGTACCTCCCATTTAAATGTAACATTCCACCTACTTTAGAAATGGAGTAATAATATCAATATACCCAACGTGATCGTACCCAAATTCTGTATTGAATAAAACTAAATGAGGATAAAGTTTTAGAGAAAAAACTGGAAGTCTTGTCATGCCTAATCTAGTACCTCCTATACCCATCTGGTACCGTCCACTTTAGAAATCCATTAATATTATTAATACGCCCAATGCGATCGTGCCAAAATTCTGTATTTAGTAAAGCTAGAGCAGGATAAAGTATTGTAGAAAAAGTATGGAAGTCTAGCTACGCACCTTTTGGTGCCTCCCATACATATGTACCACTCCGCCCACTTTATAGAGCAAAAGGTAGTATCAATACACTCGACACGATCTTGCCCAAATTTTGTATTCTATAGTTATAATAGGATACAATTTTTGGAAAAATAATTGGAAGTCTAGCCACGCCCTTTTGCTACCTCCCATATAAATGTACCACCCCGCCCACTTTTGAAATCGAGTAATAATATCAAAACGTCCAACGATCGTACCCAAATTCTGAATTTAGTAAAGATATAGCGGGAAAAAAACTGAAAGTCTAGCCAAGCCCCATCTGGTACCTCCCATACAAATGTATTACTCCGCTCATTTTAGAAACCGAGTAACAGTATCAATATACTAGAACATTTTATGTTTTATTGAGAACTAGCTTTCCCGGCTCGCGTTGCTTCACCCATACTTACAATGAATCTTCTTATGAATTTAAGCAATACTGGTAAAATCATCAAGAGAAGCAAACTGATTGTACCGCTTTACTACCTTATTATACCTAAAAGTACGAATTTAAAAAGACACATTCGTAACGCACATCTAAAATGGACTGGTACTCCCTCTAGTTCTATAGGAATCATATACGATTTTAGATTTAGCCTTTTGATTTGGGTGATGGTACCAGTTTTCTCCTCTTTCTGCCTGTTTACGCCTAAAATTCTATAGGCTGCAATTCTATTTACATTTTTGTAACTTTACCTTTAGGCAGTTGGTCTGGACCATAGTACCAGAATTTCAAAAAATTCTTTCACATCGCACAACTAAAATATTCACTTCAATTTTTGCGACTATGCCTTTATGCGTTTAGTACCAGTTTATCACTTTCGGCATTTTTACTTCTAAAAGGTATGAATTTCGAAAACCTCGAAACTTAATTCCATAGGCAGCAAACCTCTGGGCGAAAGTAAAATTTTTATCTTTTTTTTTTGATTTTTTTACCCAGAAATATCGGATATCACAAAACCTTCAATCCACTTTGATAGCGAGCATGTCCATATCAATTTCTGCGATACCCCTTAAAGTACGAATATCCAAAAATCCATTCTTAGCTGACTATTATTTGAAAAGGGGAACAACCACCCCAAATTTCATCTTCCTATTTACACCTAGTAAGCAATTTGAAATATATAGATAATGAAAATGTTATTACAATCATTCTATTAATATGACTTACAAACAGTTTATCCAGAAGGCGCGTGACACCGCCTATTTCCCAGAGATACATTATCCGCCATGTACCAAATGCAAATTTTATCTTCTTACCTTTAATGGCCTGTGAAATATGATCGATTAAAATTTTGGTTTGTGTAGGCGATGCTACGCCCCTTTGTCTAAATATGTTTTTTTATGTAGCCGCTGACAGTGCTACACAGTGAAAATTTTTTTGAAATCGGTCCATTTATTTCTCCAGGATCACGATTTTTTCCAAAGGTGCGTGGCTCGGCCCATTTTCCAGCCAGCCGTTTTCCTCTTTGTATCAGTAACATTTGTAGCAAATCTCATCTTCATAACTCTAATGGCTATTGAGTTATGACCAATTGAAATTTCGATTTGTGTGGGCGGTGCCACGCCCCTTTGTCTAATTTTGCTTCCATGTAGCCTAAGATATAGGCCCTGCGGACAGTACTTCACAGTGAAAATTTCATTACAACCGGCCCATTTATTTGGCCAGTATAACAACTTTTCAATAAGGGGCGTGGCACTGCCCATTTTCCAGCAAGACCTAATCCTTCTTATACCGGTAACATATGTAGCAAATCTCATCTTCATACCCCTAATGGTTCGGGCTATATGACTACCTCAAATTTCGGTTTGTCTGGGCGGTGCCACGCCCCTTTTTCTAATTATGTTTCTATGTAGCATATGGTAGAGGCCCTACGGATAGTACTACACAGTTAAAATTTCATTGCAATCATTTGCCCAGAAAACGTTTTTTTCAAAAGGGGCGTGGCACCGCCCTTTTTCCAGCCAGACGTATTCCTCTTTGTATCAGTAACATTTGTGGCAAATCTCATCTTTATACCTCTTATGGCTAATGAGATATGACCGATTGAAATTTCGGTTTATGTGGGCTATGCCACGCCCCCTTTTGTCTAATTTTGTTTTCATGTAGCCTATGATAGAGGCCCTGCGGACAGTACCTCACAGTGAAGATTTCATTACAATCGGTTCATTCATAACATTTTTTCAATAAGGGGTGGGGCACCGCCCACTTTCTATAAACAAAAATTATTTTTTCTTATACGACCGATATATGTACCAAATCTTGACTTCGTACCTATAATAGTTTAAAAGATACAGCCTTTTTAAAATTTTAGTTGTATGGGGCAGTGCCATGCCCATTTTACCCCCTTACAGTCCGAATTTCCAAAAATCGCTTCTTAGTGCGCGCCTACGTCTTAAAAGAAACCTACATTCTAAATTTCACGGTTCTAGCTTTAGCCGTTTGGGCTGGGGAGTGATCAGTCAGTCACCCAAGCCCTTTATATATATAGATGAGAGTAAATGTAAGTCGGGTTTCCCGACTGAAACTTTCTTACTGGGTTTTTGTTATAATTTGCTTACTAGAAATTAATTTCATTACAATTTGATTTTTTCTTGCCTAAATTAGAGACATTTTTTTAAAAAATATTTTTTAATGATTAAAGGTACAAATTTAATACAACAGTTTTGACAGTTTTTTTGGCCGTGTGGCTTTTATAATGTGAAAAGCGATGTATGAAAATACCACTGTGTTGTGACTTCATGAGGTGCGCTTAAATGTTTATTACTTAAATGGTTGTTAAAACATCATTGTTTTAGCTCTTTTGTTTTTGTTGTTATCTTAATGAGTTAAGCTTTAATCTGTTTGTCAATTAAATATTTTTAAAGCATGATAGTTTAAGTGGCAGTTAGACATTTAAATTTGATGTAAATGCTTCTGTGAATGCTTGAGTTAAATATTTATGTTGCTGATGTAATTTATGAATTTTTATTTTTGATATTTAGTAGTGTAGTTAGAATTTTTAATAGTATGGAAAAAGAAAAACTTGAGATAAATTTTGGAATTTATTATGTACTATCGAGTAACAATGGAAATGTTTTGAATTTATAAACACGTAAGTAATACACGACAGCAGTCAGTTTTCATTACATGATCCAAAGGACATTCAATGTTACTTTATCGTTATACTTTAACAAATGAAAGGATCTTATTTGTGGTTCAAATTTCAATATCAATCATATGATCATAATTATTAATGTGAATTTTTAATCAGACTTAATTTGCTTTGTGTTTTAAGATTAATTTAATTCTTAATTTGCTTTGTGTTTTAATTATGTCATATTATAGATTAATTCCACTGATTATATATTATTTCATTATCCTTCAATTCCTACAACTTACAATCATATTCACAGTTTTTCTTTTTCCATGTCTCCATTAAAGTGTTTTTATCAAAATTAAAAGCATTATCAGCTCTACAACATATAAGCTAACGAGTGTTTTTTTAAACTAATGTTAGTTAATATACTTTATTTAGTTATACATTCATTCATGTCTGCTACCAAGTGTGTTCGTTCTCGCAATGAAGGGTTATCCAGGAGATGCCTTCGTTACCATGAGGCTGGCGTTATACATCGATACATCGAACATATTTTCTGTTTTTTTTTTTTGCTTTTTACCAAGTATACACAAATATCAATGCAATTCTCACTAATGAGGCACATAGGACATACATACGCTCACACAATGATGACACAGGCATAGGTTATAGTTACGATGACACGCTTACACGACAAGTAGAGTGGCACACAAATACAATTGCAAAATGCTATGTATGTATGTGCTATTAATATAACTAATTTACAATATACATAATAATTATAATGAGTACATATAAATAAATGTATTGATGTTATTTGCGAGGCTGTTTTGTAAAGAGTTTTTTATGAATTCGCTTTTAGTGTTTGGTTTTTTTCAATTTATTTTTCAACTTAACGCTGTAATTTAATTTTATTTATATTTAATAGCAAAACAAATGGAAAATGAAACTAAAAGTGGAAATAATATGGAAATTAAATTAAATTTTATGCTTTATGTAATTACAACTGCTGTGCGATGTTTGCTGTGCGACAACAACATCAGCCAATCGAGGATACAAACAGAACAATGAAAAACGAAAAGAGGAAAAAAATAAAACGAAGAGATGACATTGAAATTATGCAAAACATTAAGCTGTATACATCGAATGGAAACATATGGATACTTTTTTTTTTGCTGTTTTCAATGTTAATTTAAATTAAAATGCGACAACCATTTATTGATTTTATTGGAGGAAAAAAGTGATATAAATTTTGGCGGTGGCGGCAAAAGTTAGTTTTTACACTGAAAATTCGTGTAATATTTAAAAGTGTATACAAAAAAAGAATTATTGAAAATCTGCCAACATATGATACATATGTTTTTGTTATGTTTCTATTATTATGGCATTGATAACAATTTTAAAGAGTTTTTTCCATCAGTACAAGGCAATGAAGAGTATACACACGAACATTTTCGATAATATGCAAAATATATAACATATGGCCAACAGTAGAGAATTTATTTAGAACATCGATTTAAGTGGATTATATAACAGATTTGAACTATAAACGTAATGGTAATCATAGTGCGGTTAAAATATATGGTGACACATTTTTATAATATTAAAAGACTCAACCATAACATTTGTTCACAAATATCTAATATTATAAATGATCTAGCGACATATAGAGACATTTTTCTAAGGACTATTGTGTACTAATTTTAAGACAACATAAGTAAAGCTTAACAATATCATAACAATAACACTATGACACAATTTGAGGGTCTATGTCTAGGGGGTGAACCAAATCAATTTCAAACGATAGCATTTGACCTCAGTAACAAAACCCTAAACTCCATTTTGCTCCACTACGTCAAAAAAAATGTTGACAGTGGTTTGAAGTTTGAATTTTTTGGTCTAGAGTCGATTCAAAGAATATGAAAAATCATCTATAAAAGAACATTTGGGGTATTTCATGTCTTCGGAGACCTATACTAAAACATTCAGGGGAATATTTCCTCGGAACATTTTAACCATCTAGCTCCCACCCATATGGGACATTTTTGGCCCAATTTTGAAACACTGTTTAGATGTCAATATTGGATGGAGGTCAAGGCTTATAATTTTCGATAGAAATATTCTCCGGAAAATTTCACTAAGATATTTGACTTTTAAACACAAAATTGGGCCAAAAGTGTCCCATATGGGTGGGAGCTAGATGGTTAAAATGATCCGAGGAAATATTCACCTTATTGTTTTAATATAGGTCTCTGAAGACAAGATTTTTATAGATGATTTTTCATGTTCTTTGAATCGACTTTTGACCAAAAAAATCAAAAAATGGAGTTTAGGGTTTTGTTACTGAAGTCAAATGCTATCGTTTGATATCGGTTTGGTTCACCCCCGAAAAAGTGTTTTGCACTGTGTTATCGAAGCTAAAGCATTTCGTTTAAGTTCGTTTAGAATAAGTGGAAATTATAATCATTCTGTCTAATCGATATTATTAGGTACGTATTACAAACATCACAAATGATATTAATCATACGTCTTTTTCAGAAGATTGCATTAATATTAATAATACTACAATCGGAAGCCAATTTTAACACAACTTGGATGTGGAACTAAACTCCGGCGCAAAGCTTTGCTAAGGTTTTAGAACAAAGCGAAGAAAATGGGATTAGAGGAGGACTCGATCGCTTACAGAACCAGTTTTAACAATTACAAAACGGACTTTAAAAAGTGAAAGAGAGCCACGTGCATTAAGTACTGAAAGTCTATACTCGAAGTCAATATTGCCGCCGGATACAGATATTACGTATTACAAACATTGGAAAAATATTAATCATACGTTTATTTTTGTTATGGAGAAAATTGCATTAATATTAATCATACTACAGTCGAAAGACAATTTTAACCCAACTTTGATCTGAAACTAAAGTCTGGCGCAAAGATACCAGAAGGTTTTTGACCAAAGCGAAGAGAACGGGATTAGAGGAGGACTTGAACGCATATAGAACCAGTTTTAACATTAACAAAAGGGACTTAAGAATGTCAAAGAGAGCCACGTGTATAAAGTACTGTGAGTCCATACTTGGTGTCAATGTTGCTGCCCGATTCAGAAGGGTTCTGTCTGAGGATCCCAAAGGATTGGGTTTCATTCGTAGTACATTAACTGGGTCCAGTGGTAAAACACTGGAGCTTGTTATGGAAATACACTTCCCAGGTTATTTAGATGCGGCCAATGCTTTTGTTATTTTGAGCCCACGCACGTCGATCAACTATATAGACTTGGATATTGTGAATACTATACAGGATGAGGAAATGTTAAAGTGGATGAGGAAAAGGTCCGGATGGTATAATACCAATCTTGCTGGGGACCTCTGTGCATGATATAACTTCGATTTTGACAGATTGGCTTACACTGTTGTGTATCAGAGAAATTTAGGAAGGTTATGTTGATTTTTATACCCTATTCGGGTAGACCCGTTTATGTCTCCCCAAATGACTACAGACCAATTGGGCTCTCAACCTTTTTTGCTAAAAGTTTTGGACAGATTGGACATCTTTAATTCCTACACACTCTGAGCACCTCTCAGCAGGCATACACCGCAGGAAGATCAGTTGAGAGCGCTCTCCATGACGTGGTTGACTGATCGGAATGCAACCTTAATTTAGGTCACTTTACTTTAGCTGCCTTCCTGGATATAAGAAGGTCATAAGATAAATTTGTAAAGGAAAATCGCGGAAAGGTTTAAGGAAAGGTTTCTATGTCCTTTATGTGTAACGGAAGTCTGTAGGTAGAAGTTGAGGCCTCAGCCCGAAGGTGACAATATGTTTGTGTGCTGCGGTAGTCCGGCTAATTACTACATATGGTTTGGTGGGAGGGCCTAAATAGAAGTAATTCCCTGAAAAATTCCCAGCAAGATCCAAAGGATGTCGGCAATGGGGATTACTGGGAATAGAAGGAGTACATCGAAAGTGGCTTTGTATATGTTCCTGGGTCTTCTGCCCCTGGACTTGTACGTCAAGGCTATTACAGTCCGAGGGGCTATCAGTATCAATCCACACGTTGCCATACAAATATTCTCCAATGGCGTTTATTTTTATTTGTCACCTTTCTAAAGAAAATTCAGTACAAGGTTGAAACGTTGTAATTACGGCAAGATCGGAATGGAATGACTGCGAGACTAATTATGGTGACTCCATTTCTGCTGGCTTGACTGGAAGATGGCACAGGACCTTCAGTTAAGGTTTTCTTCCGGGTTAAATAATGAATTCAGTGTTTTTTTTAGGCTGAGGTACTGGCCATTCAGAAAACTGAAGAGACTATTGGAGTGACGTGGAAACTATACTAGCAGACGGATAACCATCAGTGCGAATGTCCAAGCTGCTAAAATAGCATTCAAATTTACATTGTGTCAATCCTAGTTGGTGGGGAACTATTAGGAGATGTAGGATGGACTAAAGCTTCTGGATGTTAGCCTCTATAGGGTCCCAGGACAAAGAACTATTCATCAGCAGACATATTGACCAGAATAGTCTTTACTATGCCTGATCATGACTCTATAGGATATGTTAACTCGCCCTTTTTTTACCTTTATGGCTTAGTGGTGTATTGGATGTGAAAAACATCCAGCAGACGTTGGATATCCATAACCGACAGTATAACTGCTAGATCCCTGTAGCCCAAATGCAGCAGATCCCGATCTGGGTAGATGGTTGGCCTGTGCAGGATTGATTTGAGAAGGTCCTTCCTGACATGCCTCGGGGGAACATCCAACTGTGTGATGTTAAAGTTAGGATGACTTCTTCGATGACATCCCAGGATGAACTGTTTGGTCACATCACATCACATATGTTCCTTGACTGGGAGGACCTTCGTTTCCTCATGTAGATGGTGTTCTGAGGTTATCTGCATGCAGCCCGTTACAGTCCTCAGGACGACATTTTGGCTGCTTTGAATATTTCTCCACTGGGTATCACTCTGCGAAGGAGACCACAATGGAGCGGCATAGTTAACCACTGACTGGTCAAATGTTTTGTATGTAGCCAACAAGGTTTCTATGTCCATTCCCCAAGTGCTGCCGGCTACCGCTTTGAAGTCTTTGTTCCTATTTCGCTTGAGCACAGTAGGTAAACAGACTGTCAAAAGTGACCCATAAAATTTTTGGGTGGTTCACAGTCAGTATTTGGACGCCATCGATTACGACGCCGAAATTAAGGTTTACCTCCTTTATCCAGGTAGTGAAAAGTGTTGCTGGCAACTTCGCCGGGGATAGTTTCAGGTTGGATCCAGCGAAGAAATCGTGTAATTCTCTGATATATCCATTCACACGATCGCAAAGCTTATCAAAATCACGTCGCCATAATAGTACAGATGTCCTTTGGCTTAACGTGAATACCTGCCCGTGAGGGCTTAACTCCACGGTGGGCTCAACCCCACTGGAACATACTACTAGGCTGCTGTTAAGGCCCGGATCTAATTCTTTTATCCAAAAAGGAATTTCAAACTGTTTATATTTCTTTTGTGAGGGCACCATATTGACTGGCAAGTACAAGCTCAAGACTTGCACTCCGTCCGATTTGGCCCCCACTCCTAATTATTTGCTACTTTAAGTTACATGTACAAGTACATGCACTTGTTGTTTCAATCAAATCATATCTTTTCTCCATCCTTCACGCCACAAGTGCGCCCACACCGCCATCTCTTACGAACCGAGGTTCCCCATCCGGCCGGCCATCTGATATCTCTCGATTTAATCCACTTTGGGATAAAACTTCAAAATTACACAGACCTTTTGTATCCCTTCCGCTACCGTCGGCGAGTGAATTAACACTCCCTCAGGCTAGCTCCCATCGATACCAGCATTCCTTCCACTGCCGTCAGCGAGTGAGTTAACACTCCGTCAGGCCAGATGCCGTCAATACCATCATTACCACTTGTATTTCATAGAAATACAAGCATTTTACCATTCGGACAATTACAAACATATACACTTTGAGATTGGTCATGATTTGATATCTGTTTGTAGCTCAAAGAAGATACAAACAATTATATCCACCCCTTGGATATTAGAAAGTCTCCCTTGTAAAGTATATACTTTACTGCAGTGTACACACTTGTTAAGTGTTCGAATCTGTCTAAAATTCTAAGTTATGTTTTCGACCAAGATAGTGTCTGATGCGCAGTGAGTGATGCAAGACTCGTATGGTATCAAGGGACACCCAGCTCCATTTCTCTCGAACATCAAACTCTTAGTCTACCCGCGTAACTTTGAGTTTTAACCGACAACCACCACGAGGCACAGAACACTGTTCCATACCCATTCGGTGGGTAAGTAGCTTTAACACTACTTAGGGCTCCTGACCGCCCGTGGTA
The DNA here is from genome assembly GCA_964034835.1 of Muscina levida. Taxonomy (NCBI): domain Eukaryota; kingdom Metazoa; phylum Arthropoda; class Insecta; order Diptera; family Muscidae; genus Muscina; species Muscina levida. The sequence goes on along the minus strand of OZ035881.1, from coordinate 33,573,429 downwards.
CCATCTCTAGAGTCCTTGGTCGGGGCTCGTAAAGATGTACCTACCTACTACCTCTTTTCGCCACCGCAGAACCAGAAAGAGGTCCACTGGTGGTTCTCTTAGGTCCGTGGGGGCGATACTCCCCAAAGGTCTCCGAAGAAACCCCCTTGTGGGAGCCATAATAGTATAGTCGTCCGCGTAGGATATCACATCTACACCTTGCGGAGGAGTGGGGTGTTTAGAGAGGTGGAAGTTAAACAAAAGTGGTGAAAGAACGTCACCCTGTGTTACTCTTTGTTTAACTCTATGGGACATTGAGCACTTGTCTCTAAACTCCACGATCGACTGACGACCATTCAGACTCTATTTCTTTAAATGGTGAAAGAACGTCACCCTGTGTTACTCTTTGTTTAACTCTATGGGACTTTGAGCACTTGTCTCTAAACTCCACGATCGACTGACGACCATTCAGACTCTATTTCTTTAAATTATTGGGCATGGTGGATTGCAGGATGTCCTGAAAAAGTGTGGTGTGGCCGATTGTGTCGAATGCCTTCGACAGGCCCAGTGCCACTAGGAGCGTCCTTTCACAGGGCCTCTGCTGATTCAAATCCTGTGAGATCTAAGTTGTTATGGCAGTTAATGCAGTGATGGTGCTATGCATTTTGCGGAACCCATGCTGGTGGTGAGCTGCTGTTAGGTGGTTAGACAGCTGGGTGAGGAGGAGTGCCTCTAGAGTCTTCGCGACTGGTGACATGAGGGAAATCGGCCTATATGATTGTTCCTCTGTCGCGTCCTTCCCTGGCTTGAGTATAGGGATGACTCTATCCTTTTCCAGGCATCGGGTATTATAGGCTAATCATTGACAGGGTGAAAACCATTGTCAGGTACTCGACTCCCCGCTCGCTAAGGTAGTTTAGCATCAGCATTCTCCTGGCAGCCGGTTCTATGTACCGGAATGACCGAAATATTCGATCATTGACAGGTTGAAAACCATTGTCAAGTACTCGACTCCCCGCCCGCCCAGGTAGTTTAGCATCAGCATTCTCCTGGCAGCCGGTTATATGTACCGGAATGACCCGAAATATTCGGCCAAGGACTGCCAGTTGCAGCAACAACTATACAACTATACAGAGGCATTGTAGTATGTTATAGTGGCGTTGAGTTCACCATCTGGTCATGTTGACAAGACATCTGCCATTAACACCAAACCTAACATAACATAAGCAGTGAGACTTTAACTAAAATAATGTGTAACATCCACTGACTTCGTTTTGTTATATATTGTCTCCTTCGAAGGTAAATGATATTTCAATACATACAAGATGGACCAAAAGTCTGTTTATATTTAAATTACAAGCTGCTTTGATCAGCCATTGTAGGATGGATGGAGGCGTTACGAATTGCAAGAGCGGCCAATGGGACCTCATTATGTAAGGTACAACTTACGTTATTACGTTTTTTGTTAATATAACTACTATAGTCCTCTATAGCTTTCACTGGAATATTGACTATTTTTTCCTTCCATAATATGTTTTCTTTTTGTCTACGATTACGAAATTACGAAACATATAACAGATTTTCTTTCTCCGTTATTTTCATTAAATTCATATTATCTGACGTTGCTAATCAACCACAATCATATCACTTTTTTCCATTTTAAATTATAAGAAAAAAAAAAAAGATTTAAATTAAATGAACTTCCACTTAATTATTTACTGCCATTTAATGATTTGGTGATATATTTTTATCATTTTGTTATTAATAATTTAAATTAGTTAATTATAAGTTATTTACAGACTAGATTTAAAACGATTGTTTATTTAAATGCTCTATGTGCTAAAGGAGGTTTATTTATTTCAATGGATTTTAATAATGTTTAAGCTTAATTTAATAATGGGTTTTAATAATTTTTATTTAGTTGTTTGCTATTTGCTTTTGTTTTTGAATTTTTTTATACTTCTTTTTCGATTCGTTTTGATTGAGGGATTGGATTTGTTTTCACATATGCTTTTTTTCAAATGCAACAGCACTTGAAATTTATTTGGCCCATGATGTGGGGTCTGGTGCAAGTTGGTCAGTGGTTGATTTGGCTGCTGATAAAGGATTTGCAAGGATCTATTGCCATATCTATGTTTGTTATTTTGTTTTTTTTTTTCGTATAAGCTTTTAAGGGCTAAATAAATTCAAGTGTTGTTTCGTTTAACCAGAGATATTACACCAGCATATTGTTTATAAAATGTTTTTCATTTTCATTTTCATTTTTTTTGCTTTGATTGGTTAATAATGTATAGATAGAGATATTGATTGGAAAGATATAGAATTTGGTTAAATGATGAGAGAATTTGGTGTTTTTTTTTGTTTGTTTGTTGGAAAGGCCAAAGTTAAGAGAATTTTGGATATAGATATTGTTAAAAGAGGTCAGATTGGTTAGTAATCCTTTCTGATTTGCGTTCATTTACATTTTTGTTTTGTTTTTGAAAACAATAACTTGCATAATATTCTGGTTAAACTGGTGGTTGGTTTGTTTGGGAAGGAGCTAAGGTAGTTGGGGTTTGGGGTAAGGTAGAATAATAATATTCTTATAAGGAGGTGTTAGTTGATGTTGTTCTATTGATGTTAATGCTTTGGTTTTTTTTTTGATTTTTTGTTTTGTTTTTTACAATGTAAGGCCCACATAAACGGCAAGCTGACAATGTACAATCCCACTTCTCTCTTTTTGGTTGACCACTGCGTGTGTAAACTACTCTTATTGAAATGATTTTTCGGTTTGTTTACGACGATGTTGTTGCTTGATGTTGTCTATCTATAGCTATAGCTATGTTTGTATGTATAGTTAGTTAGACAATCTATGTTGGTTATGGAGAAAATGTTTGTTTTTTCTTCATAGTTTTCTGTTGAGGTTTAATGTTAATTGTTTATGTAAGATTTTTTCTTTTTTTTTGTTTAAAAATTATTGGATTTATTTAAAAATTAAGGGGGACACAGATAATGAGACGGATAAAATGAAAGAAGGACAACTTTATAAAAAATGGCAATGAATTAGAAAGACATGTGATTATTGAAGAAAAAAAAAACAGAAAAATATATAACTAAAATAAAATTATTAATAATGACTTAAGAGGATAAATCCACAGTTTTTAAGACATGAAGTTTTTCAGTCATTGATGCAATTACATATTGTTGATGTTTTTCACGAGAATATAGTACAAAATTTTAGTTAGAAACTTGTGTTTTAAAAAATCTTCATATAAGTTGAGTTAAGTTGTTCTGGAAAGACGTTAATGACCTGTATTAGATAAGCTGAATTCTGCCTAGAGCTAAAGAAAGGAGAGGTGAACACAGGTTTTGCTTTAGTTTCCGCTGAACTGAAATTTAAGTAACAAATTTCTCTCTAATATTTTATATGTTTTTTGTTCTTTGATCTGGAAGAAATATATTTTTAAATTGGCAAAATCTACATAAGATTTCACAGTACACAATTTTTCAGCTCATTGATTTGGGACTCAATCCTGAGAATGACACATTAAAGTAGCCCCAGAAATTAGAACTTCTGCATTATTCGTTTTGTCAAGTTGGCTGCATTAAAAATTAAAATGGCAGTACGAATTTTTTTTACCCAAGGTGGATTTTTAACACTTTTTCTATATTTTAACGCGGTTATAGCTCGATATAAAGTGTGGTTAAATTGTAAGGGTCTAGTTCTTTTCTGCATTTCATTTGACATTTCTCAATTTCAGACTAACTCAATTTGAACCATGGAAATATACACAGTCGAGCAACGCGTTAAAGTTATTCAGGCCTATTATGAAAATGGACGTTCAAATCAAAATGCATATCGATCACATCGTGATTTTTTCGGTCAATTTAATCGTCCCAATGTGCGTATAATCAGAAAAATCGTGCAAAAATTTGAGCAAACTAGTTTTGTAGGAGATGAGAAAACACCACAGCATGCGCGTACAGCTCGTACTGCAGAAGGTGCTGCTTGCGATAGTGTGGCTAAAGGGCCGTTCACCTCATTCACCTCGTTATCGTTCCCAATAATTGCGCCTCTCACGCCCGTCCTTGATAAACATTATGCATAAAGGCTTGCATTTACACGCTTACATGGTGCAATTGACTCTAGAACTAAAGCCTCTTGACCATTCCAAACGTCGTCAATGGTCAAAATGATGGCAAGAAATGGCAACAGTAGATTGTTAATTCTCGAAGAAAATTATCTTCAGTGATGAGGCACATTTTCACCTCAGTGGATTCGTCAATAAGCAGAATTGCCGCATTTGGGCGAATGATAATCCAAGAGTGATTGTCGAAAGACCAATGCACCCACAAAGAGTGACTGTTTGGTGCGGTTTATAGGCTGGCAGCATCATCAGGCCGTGTTTTCTTTCCAAAATGAGGCCGGTCGGGCAGTTACTGTGAATGGTGTCCGCTATCGTGAGATGATAACGAACTTTTTATGGCTCGAATTGGAAGATATGGATGTGGGCGATATGTGATCATGTGATTTGACACCGTTGGACTTCTTTCTTTGTAGTTATTTGAAAGAAAAGGTGTACGTCGATAAGCCACCAACAATTTAAGAGCTAAAGGATGAGATAATTCGGCACATTAACGGCATAGAACCTCAATTATGCCTCAGAGTCATCGAAAATTAGGACCATCGGATGGAGGTGTGCCGCGGAGGTCGCGGCGGCCATTTGACCGATATTTTGTTCCATACATAATTGAATCATACCAATATTATCATAACTAAAAGAAATGACAATAATTTCCTAAATAATTTGTGCTTTATTCGAAATCAACGTCGGCCCTTAAAATTTAACCTCCCTTTATATCATTGGCCAAGGACTGCGAAATGTTACTACGGCCTCTTCAAGTATTTAGAAGCAGTCGGCAGAAGTGAGCAAAATCAAGATTTTTTTTCAAAGAACAAAGAGTCTATTGTTGTTGTTGTATCAGTTTAGACTATACAAAATTAACAAAATTTTAATCCGGGGGTTCTTCGCTAAAGTCAAGCCCTAAAAAATAGGACTACTTCCACTGGATTGACCCATAAATCCAATAGGTTAAGTGGTGTAAGGTGGGCTAGACAAGTGAAAATGTGGCGAGTATCGTAGGGATCCTGACCACATGCTGGGCATACATTGGGGACGGTACGGTCTATGCGGGGCCAGTATGCATTGAGCCTGTTGCTTCATCCCGATTTCAGTTATGCCAGGGCCACTCTTGGCTTCCGTGGCAGGGTTTCTTCCGTTTCGGCTACAGGGGGTGGGCGTCCTCCAAGAACGACTTACATGAGGTAACCTGGAACCGTGAAATTGATGGCGTCTCTATGAATGTCGTTCAAAGCTGCTGCATACGAAGTGCGATCCAAAGTTCCTGTGCAGTATTTTATCCTCGTATACTAGTAGGTCCTTCCTGACATGCCTCGGGGGAACATCCAACTGTGCGTTGTTAAAGTTGGAATGACTCCTTCGATGACATCCCAGGAGGAACTGTTAAGTCAACTTGAGTTTCCTGACTGGGAGGGCCTCGTTTCAGCATGAAGGCGGTGTTCTGAGGTTATCGGCATGCAGCCCGTTACAGTCCTCAGGGCGACATTTTGTCAGCTTTGAATATTTCTTTACTGCGTGATCATTGACAACTATAACTTTTAAGTGGCAAATGATTTTGCCTAACTTCGCCGTAAACAAAAATAATAAAGCCAGTCTGAATAATAAGAAGCAAGTATTAATCGCAAACCGCTGCTACTTTGCGCTAAGCAATCGATTTAATGACTAAGCCCACTCTTATCGAACAAATATCCAACTCTACCAGACACTGATCCTACATGTCTTTATCTACAGAACAGTACCCTAGGTAATGACACAAGCGGATGAATCTATTCTGGGAGTCTTCGAGAGAAAAATATTTCCCAAAATATTTAGACCCATCATCGTTAACGGCAAGTACCGTCGTCGAATGAACCATGAGCTGTACGAACTAAATAACGACATCGGCATTGTCAAACGAGCTTAAATAGAACGAATGCGCAGGCTAGGACATGTTGTACGTATGGATAATAACTCTCCAGGTCTAAAGGTATTCGTGTTATACTGAAACTTGAACGTAATTTCCCTTTACAACCCATGAATGAGGTATCGGATAACTTCTCACGTTGTTGTAAATTAATACGATTCTATTGTTAGACTCACAATAACAGCACCTAACAAATGCAAATGTCATGTTTTAGAAGCTTTTACTAGACATGCGAAGTTGCTGTCGACAATATCAAGGTGGCAGCCGATTGAAGAAAATGTAGATTCCTGACTCCAGTCATCGAACCATGTATCTCCCGCATGATAGTCGCGTGTTCTACTCATCATGCCACGGCACTTGACATCTCTGCTGATACCACATCTCTGGTTTTTAATTGGAGATAATGAAATCAATAGTCTACGTCGATAAGCCATCGACAGCACAATGAGACAAAAAAAGTGAAATCTGTATACTTGGAAAATGAAACTTGATATTTGAATGAATTTCTCCAAAACCCCCAAAATCTTGAGTTACGGATACCAGTGTTTAGTACTTTTACGCCTTTATAAGTTAGTTTCTTAGGGGGTTTGCGACCTTTCTAACGATATATATAGTTATATAGTTCACATTAACATCTGTCAATTTTTGGCCCGCAGGTTTTTTTTAGTTTACAGATGATTGTAGCCACTATTTTATAGGGACACCTTAATGATTAATCTATCATTCAGAAAGTGCACAGTGTCATGAGTAAAACGCATATTTATTTACAAAAATCGATTTACAAATGCTTAAGTTATTCATGTTTTTCGACGAATGCAATTTTGATATCCCATAAAACTCCACTCAACCTTCGCTTTATCCCATCCTTAACAGAATACTTATTAGTGCCTAAAGGCGCTGATGAAACTATTGCGGTGCCTAGCATTTCAAAAAGGCACAAGTATTGCCTCAAAGAAGGTTCTTGATTTAGTGATCAGTGGGGAACTCTCATTCCCCAATTAATTTCTTTCCTTTTCTAAATATGTGCTCCTACGACGTATACCTATTACATTACCTATTACACCTACGGCCAACCACCACTACTTACTACTTAATTTCCCTTTGCACCCCATGAATGAGGTATGGGATAGCTTCTCGCGTTGTTGTGAATTAACACGCTTCCTATTTTTAAATTCACAACTAACGGCACCTACTTGTTTATCGACGAATGCGAACGTCACTGTTTGAGAAGCTCTTACTAGACACGACGATTGAATCGACGTTTAATACTGCGAAGTTGCTGTCAAACAACATTCGAGGGGAGCCGACAATGAAAGAAAATTTTAATTATTTATTTTCTTTTAAGATGACTGGAGCCAGGTTTGAACCTGCGATCTCCCGCATGGTAGTCGCGTGTTCTAACCACTATGCCACGGCCGGTCCCAACTTTTTTATGAAAAAAATCGTTAAAAATTAAATGTCAGAGTTTATTCTATTAGGTCGTATAAAGATTCTAATATTTAGTCCTTTTTTAAAAATTGCGTTAAAAATTAAAAAAAAAAACTTTTTAATGAATCACTTCAAGTTGTATTGTACTCTAAAAAGAGCAGGATTTACCAATGAGAAAGCATCGATAAGTTTACGTTATATCCTTCTTTCGAAAATTTGTACTAGTCTCTGGAAAATTTCACACATTATCTTTAGTATCTGAGCATTTTCATGTCAAAAATTGTGGATCATCACTCTTAAAAAATAAAAATAAATTTCAAATTATATAGAAGAGAAAGTTTATAGCTTTAGTTTAGTGAAATTATATTATATTAACAACTAAATTGTTAAAGGGTAGGTTTATTAATATTTTGTTTTTTGGTTGATTTTTTTTTGGATATTATATTACAAAGTGCTTTGAAAGGCAACTGAAAATATGAAAGAACTTTGAAAAACTAAATTCAAAAGCCATTTATTTATACAATGAAATTAAAATTATTTAATAGATTTATTAAATATACAAAATAAAAAATACTATTGAAAATGCTTACCTCGTTGTAAACGCTTCAATAACCTTAAACTTGAGCAATATTAAATCCAAAATTTTAAATTCTCGTAAATTGTTAACATATTATATAATACAAATTATCTTAAATAGCATTAGTTAAAGAGAATATGAAATACACCTTGACTTAGAGTTATATTTATAGAAATAATTGTTGTTCTTATAGTTTTTGTTATACATTATCATCCTTTTTCGTTTAGTTTGTATATGATTAATATTATCGGTTTTTTTTGTTTGTTTGTTTCTTTATCTCCTTCTTACGTCTTTGGGTAGCGTCTAGCAGAGCGAGAAAAACTTACCTGTTGTACATGAGCACATCCGGTTTCCATAATTTATTTGGTGTTATTCTCAGATCTTTAACACCACCATACTCGGAATCGTTCCATCGTAAATTATAGTCATTCCATTCCTGTTGTTGTTGTTGTTATTGCGTTGTTGTTGTATTGCGTATAATTTTTGTTTCATTATCCATTTGCCGCAGGTTAATGAGGTTAGTCCGGAACAAAGTGGAAAGAGGAAAAGGTAATAAGGTTATAATAAAAATCTCACATTTTATGTGAAAAATTTGGAAAAGAAACAACAAAAAGCTGCGCAAAGAAACTTGTTGGAGCAAAGATAACTTGAATGGTAAATGTATGTAGGATTGTAGAAACGACATTATTATTAGATTTATGTTTTTTTTTTAGCATATATCGAACATTTAATTAACATATTAGCGAATATGATGCACAGACCTCTAAGTCGATTTTGAACTTTCAAATATATTACAGTACAGCATTTATCAGCTCATTAATTTGGGACTCAATTTTGAGAACTGCATGTGAAAGTAGCCCCAAAAAGAAGAAGTTCTGTATCATTCGTTTTGTCAAGTTACATGCCGCAATAATTTAATATCGATTTGAAGTTAGTAAGTATCGTATAGGGGAATTTGTCACGTTTTAGATTCTTTTGTTTGACATAACTCGAGAACCACTAGTCAGATTTAGCTGAAACAAATTTAAAACTAGCAAGAAAGTTTCAGTCGGGCAACCCGACTTACATATACCCTCACCCTCAGTAAAAAATAAAATTTTATATTTTGTTATTATTATTAAATGATTTCTGAACCGTGCGGGGTGGTACATTTGTATGGGAGGTACCAGAAGGGGCGTGTCTAGACTTATCAAAATACAGTCTAGATTTATCAAAATACAGAATTTGGGCACAATCGTGTCGAGTGTATTGATAGAATTTCTCCATCTACAAAGTGGGCGGAATGGTACATTACATGGGAGGTAGCATAAGGGGCGTCGCTAGACTTCCAGATTTTGTCTCCAAAACTTTATCCTGTTATAGTTTTACTCAATACAGAATTTGGGCACGATCGTGTCGAGTGTATTGATATTATAACTCCATGTCGAAAGTGGGCGGAGTGGTACATTTGTATGGGAGGTATCGGAAGGGTCGTGTCTAGACTTCCAGTTTTTTCAGTAAAAAGTTTTTCTTGCTTGAGCTTTACTAAAACAGAATTTGGGCACGATCGTGTATAGATATTATTACTCCATCTCTAAAGTGGGCTGAGTGGTACATTTGTATGGGAGGTACCACAAGGGGGGCCGCTAGACTTCCATTTGTTTTTCAAAAAATTTTTCCTGCTTGAGCTTTACTCAATACAGAATTTGGGCACTATCCTATTGGGGTATTGATATTATTACTTCATCAGTAAAGTGGGCTGAATGGGCGAAATGTACGTATGGGAGGCACCAGAAGGGGCGTGTCTAGACTTCCAGATTTGTTCTCAAAAACCTTTACTAAATACAGAATTTGGGTACGATCGCGTTAAGTCAATTAATAATAATAATCGAGTGGGCGGTACCAGATAGGTATGGGAGGTACCAGATGGGGCGCAGCTAAACTTCCAGTTTATTTCTTCCAAACTGTATCCTGCCATAGCTTTACTAAATAAAGAATTTGGGTTCGATCGCGTTGGATTTATTGATATTGGAAAGGTACATTTGCATGGGAAGTACCAGAAGGGGACTGGGTAGGCTGCCAATTTTTTTCCTTAAAACTTTACCCTGTTATAGCTTTACTAAATACAGATTTTAGGCACGATCGCGTTGGGTGTATTGGTATTATTAGTCCATATCTAAAGTGGGCGGAGTGCTACATTTGTATGGAAGGTACCAGAAGCGGCGGGGCCATATATACCATTTGCAGTACCGTAAGTAGTATTGGGGAAATATTAACTCATGCAAAATTTCATAACATTTGGTTGCGTCTTGCGAAACTTATCGTGCGTACCAGCCGGACAACCAGACAGACAGACGGACATGGCCCAACCGACTTAAAGAGTCATGAATCGAAATTGGTTCAAAGAATCCTTGGGTCTAAAGGGACTCCTTCTATGTGTTACACTTTTGGGTCGTATCAAATTATACGGGTGTGTGTACAATTAAGAATTACAATTCCTTTAATCTGTTCATATAACGTTTCCCTACAGAAGCAACAATTTCACTTTTCTATTCTTCAAATGATTTTGAACTGGGTTTATTTTGTAGCAGTTACAATAAAACTACTGTACTCCGTGGCGTATGATTTACGTAGAATATTACTTATGATAATCCTACGCCACATAACAATATTGTTATATAACAATATAACAAAAGAGCCTAAAACATGACAAATTCCGGTATACGATACTTACTAACTTCAAATCGGTATTAAATTATCATGGCATGTAACTTGACAAAACGAATGATGTAGAACTTCTTCTTTTTGGGGATACTTTCACATGCAGTTCTCAGAATTAAGTCCCAAAATCATTTGTTGTACAGTATATGTTAAATCAATTATTTATAATTAATGTTAACAAATTATAGAAAATATTTGAAATTTCTTTAAATTTTTTTTTTTATATTTTTGCCGTTTTTAATATTATCCATACTTTTGCTCCAACAGTTTCCTTGTCAGCAGTTTTGTTTTCTTTATGAATTAAACATAAATATATCTGTTTTTGTTATGTATGTATGTATAAATGTTAATGTGTTAAATGAAATGGCGACACTATTAATTTCTTTTCTGTTGTTGTTTTTTTACAAAATTAAACTAAAATAATATATTTTCTTGACTAATTAATAATTATCATCTAAATTACACTACTAAATTATAAAATCAACTAAAAAAAATAGAAACAAACATTTAAGATTAATAAAACCCACACAACCACATAATAATCTTATTATAACTCTATATATAAGTGGTGGTGATATTAAGCAAAACATATTCATATACTACTGACGGCACACCAACACAACTATATCACTACATATTATATATATATATATGAAATGACAAATTAATATGAACTATACAAACATTAGGAGCATGCAACAACTTAACATATAACTTAGAAAAAATTAAATGAAAGATAATATAAAAAATTATAACAAACTCTCAATAACATGCTTTATATTTCAAAAAGTTTCAATAGAGGATGGTTTAAGTCACACACCCCCTCCTTGTTTTGTATACAAAAAGCAAACATTTTATTTTCAGCAAATGTTTCTTTGGAAAAAAAAAAACACTTAACAAATAACAAAAACTCATTTAAAACTAATTTTTATACAACGTGTGTGTCAAAGTTTTTTTTTTCCGAAAACTTTTTAGTGCTCTGCAAAAAAAAAAAACATTTCAAAAGTCTTAAAACTAAATACTAAGAACTGATGCTTCTTCACAAGTATCAATAACAAATATAGTATTTGTGTTAAGAAAATGATATTTGTTTTACCGCAAGACCGACAAAAAGGTAATACGAATGATTCAACATAAAAACTAAAGCATACTTTTAGCGGCATATAAAATTTATAAACCAAAGCATACTTTTGGTTGCTATTTAATTGCTTTTTTTGGGCTGATATGTTTTAGTTTGTTTTGAAAATATTTATCTTTTTTCTAGTCTAAGGTTTAATCAACAAAAAAAGGAAAACACACACACACACATAGACACTCGTACAAAGACGAAGTGTAATGTGAAACAACATAACAACAGACTAAACTAATGTTTACCACTATGTTTGTTTTGGTTGTCATTTGTGGTAACAGCGGTTTACATTGGGAAGGACCATGATGTTTTTTGGGACTAGGCAAAAAAAAAACGACAACAACTTTTTGATTTTTAAACTTGTGGTTGAAGTAAATAACCAGTAGAAGTATATTGCGCTGCATTGGTTAGCTTGGGAACAATGAAAATTAAAGCATTTCAGTTTAATTAAGTTTTCGATGCAGTTAAAGGGGGTAGAGTAACTCGGTACCTAACACTATACAATTTTTTTATTCACTTAGAGGCCTTATTTAAGAACTTTTAAATTTTTAACTATAAACAATTCTTGTTATGAGAAATTTGGTTGGTAAGTTATGTTATGGAATCGAAGTTTTTGTTTTTTTATTAAAAATTAACACCTTAGAATCAAAAATTCTAAATTCAAAATTAAAACTTAAAAATTAAAAATTAAAAATTCAAATATATAAAATTAAATATTAAAAATAAAAACTTAAAAATTCAAAATTCAAAATTCAAAAATATAAAATTAAGTATTAAAAATAAAAACTTAAAAATTAAAAATTATTAAGTTTTTAATTATTAAGTTTTAATTTTTAATATACCGTCGAAGGGCCAACTATATACTTTGACGCACTTTGTGGAAGTAGATTTTGACGAAATTTTGACCAGGCATAGAATCAATGATGGAGATTCTAAATATGCAATAAAAAAAAATAATGGTGTATGAGCACATACATTATTGTTATATTAAGGGGACGATATAATCATTACGGCCAAATACCAGCCCATCAACAGCTTTGATCCGTCTTAATCCTCCGATTTGAATGAAATTATACCCGCCGATTCAACAGACCTTGGAGATACCATTGCCGTGGCTGAAGGCTAACTTTAACGGTTCACACAGCCGTTCTGTCTTATCTGTCAATAAGATGGTGAACGCGCTAAGGTGGCCTTCATCCTAATGGCAGGAATACCATCACACACCAAAGCAAAGAACTACATGCCAATAAGTCTCAATTCTCCCACAGAAAATACTAGAGAGAAAAGTTAGAGAGAAAATATGGATCTCTTGTAGCCTTTCGAGAGAGTCATTAAAGAAATAGATCAATCGCCTAAATACCAACTCACTCACTCATTGCCAAACTGACTCGCAAAATGCTTCTTAAGGGAACTATCGCTTGAAAGCTGGAAAATCACAAGTTCACTAGGAGCGTTAAAAGAAGTACCCCATAAGGAGAAGTATTATCGCCGCTACTGTGGAACCTAGCGTGCAACAGCGTGGTTAAACAGCTGGAGTCGGATGGGTGCACGGTGGTAACGTACGCGTATGACATGGTTCATTGGACTACCATACCTCGAACGGAAGATGCAAGACCATATCAATATTCTAGCAGACTGGTGAGCCAGCAGCGAACTTGATGTAATCCCAGAATTAGTAGTGTTTGTTGCAAACAGAATTAGTAGTGTTAAGTCGGTAATAGTATCCAATATCCATCTGGGCAACAAACAACTTCGTAGTCCTCATTTTGGACAGGAAGCTCAACTGAAGACAAAACATAGAAAGCTGATCCAATAAGGTACTCATAGTCTGATAAACAAGTAGGAAAGCTATTGATGTAATCTGTTGACTCTAACATAAAGTAACACTTTGTATTAACAACGCTATTGTGAAGCCAGAAATACAATCTCGCTCCGTAGTCTGCTGGTATGCGTTCAACGAAAAGAGTATATTCGGAATAATGGATCTGCCTGTCTCCTAATTACCATATGCAAGGCATCAACTACCTCTAACGCACTTTACACAATACATCATCTAATATCACCTGATTTGAGCTGCATATGTTCTGCATTCAACTAAACGAGGTAGAAAACTAAGATCCCTCTATCGGATACTCAAGGATCCTATACCAACTTAATATCTTACTATAAACTGACTACTAATATCTGACAACTTAATATCTTACTATAAACTGACTAATGCTTAGTGCACGGAAATCGAATATCCTTTACGAAACCAATAAGACCTCCACAAGGGACAGAGAACGATACAGCTATGTATGGACCAATAAAAATCTTTACTGATGAGTCCGGCCGTGGCATAGTGGTTAGAACACGCGACTACCATGCGGGAGATCGCAGGTTCAAACCTGGCTCCAGTCATCTTAAAAACAGAAAAAAAAGAAATACAAATTTCTTTCATTGTCGGCTCCCCTCGAATGTTGTTGACAGCAACTTCGCAGTATTAAGCGTCAATTCAATCGTCGTGTCTAGTAAGAGCTTCTCAAACAGTGACGTTCGCATTCGTCGATAAACAAGTAGGTGCCGTTAGTTGTGAATCTAAAAATAGAAAGCGTGTTAATTCACAACAACGCGAGAAGCTATCCCATACCTCATTCATGGGGTGCAAAGGGAAATTAAGTTTTTTTTTTAAGATGGGTCCAAACTGGATGATAGGGCTACAGTATCTGCCTCACGGATATAAGCCTGAGTAAAAAATCAATGATTCCAGACTTGTGACTTGATCTTAATTCCCTTTACAACCCATGAATGAGGTATGGGACAGCTTCTCGCGTTGTTGTGAATTAACACGCTTTCTATTTTTAGATTCACAACTGACGGCACCTACTTCCTTTTTGACTAATGCGAACGTCACTGTTTGAGAAGTTTTTACTAGACCTGCCGATAAACTCGACATTCGATACTGCGAAGTTGCTGTCGACAACGTCGAGGGGCCGACAATAAAAGAAAAGAATGTAGATGACTGGATGCGGGAATCGAACCCAGGATCTCCCTCATGGTAGTCGCGTGTTTTAACCATCATGCCACGGTCGGTCGTAAATACTTGCTTTAAACTAGCCGCAGAGGAGATTACCATGAAGAAAGTATCACAGGAGGATAGTCCCTGTTCACGGACAGTTTAGCGGCGATAAACTCATTTAAATCCCACAGCACGAAAGTAAACAGGGCCTGCCTGATACCTCTTAAATAGCTTTCCAAGAAGAACAGAGTTCTGATTATGTGGATACCTAAACACATAGGGTTTGAGGGCAACTGCAGAGCGGATGAAAGCACTATCGGAAATCTAACGTTGAGAACAGCGAACGATAGATGGAAGAATGAGGAAACCTGTTGGAAAGGCGGGAAGACATGGCCTGAATACAACCCGAAACTTACATAAAACCTAGTAAATCTTGAAAGAGATCAGATTAAGAAAATGATTACACTCCTAAGCGGACATGGACACATAGGCAGACACGCGAACAAAATTGGATTCGCAACGAAAAGAGAGTGCATATACAGCGGTAATAGCAGTAGTAAATCATCTACCGACAATATTATAAGTGACTGCCCATATGCAGAAAGAAACTGAAAACCCTAGAAAACCCCTTCATAAGTTACATAGAGGAACTAGCTTCTTTGCACATAGGCAGAATCAACAACTTTTGTAAGACCATCAACTGGACGGTTTAGATCGAAACTCCTAACTTACAATCAACTTCCAATCGATAAGCGGTTAAAACAGCAAAAATACAGGCATATTTAAATAAAGGCCACCCTAACATTTACTTACACGTTATTAAATTCTCCATAAATTTAATAAAATAAAACAATTTGTTAATGGATCCCCTGTGAGTTGACAGCGAACACAAATCGCCCCTGTACTGAAAACAATACAGATTTGTTCACCCTTAAAGGCAAATAGGCAATTAATTACAAAATTGTCTGCATTGTATTGCTAAAGCGATTTAAATTAATAACAGAGAGAAAAAAGACAAAGCCGACATTTAGGGTGATACCTTTGGGCTTTTGCCCACCACCATCATGGCAAGAGAATGACTCATATAACACTCATAGCGTCCACATTGAGACTGTTCACTATGTGCCAGGGATTTATCAACTTGATTACACTGCCAATGCGTTATTGTTTATCATTTCACATTTATTTTCTCAATCACAATCTATTTTGTCGTCACCTGTTAGAGATGTTGGCCATTGACGTATTATAAATTATTTCAATTTGATTATTTTGTTAGGCCTACACAAAATGTGGGCTGTTGCATTTCAAAAATCAATCCCAATTTTTTGTGGGTGGCAAAGGTTGAGCCATTAATATGAATAATTTCTATTGGAAACTTTATGTACTACCTCGGGGGCAACTTATTTATGGCTACGATTATTTTACGCCAAGGAGCAAACACAAAAATCCATGCAACAAAGTAACCTTAAATCGCAGTTAATGACATTGTCGACAAAAAAAAAGGCCAAAGAATTGATGATGATCAAATAATACGTAAGAACGAGAAAGTTTGGCAAAACTAAGATTAATTTTTTTCACACCCACCCGAAGTGAAGTTGTAGTAAAATATAGTTACGTTTTCATTATTTATGTTGTCCAATATTGTGTTGTAATATATTTTCTTCCAATATTTTATGGAGTTCGCATTTTATTTGCTGAAAGCCATTTGCCACTGATGAACAAAATGATTGAATGTATAGTATATTATTGGGCGTTAATAAAAAAACTAAAAGAATTGCAGTAATTTGTGATAGAGTCATCATCATATACAGTGCGAGAACTGCTGAGCCAAATAATGTGTTGAAATGAAATCGTCATGAAACATCTATATAGAGATATTAGCTTTTAAGGGCGTACTATGATGAATTTGATGGTGTCATTAATTAAAGCATACTTTTGGGTGTTTCAATATGTTGTCGTCATTGCGTATGGCTTTGAAAGCTGAGTTCAAATCCCAGCATAACCATGCAATTATCAACTTTTCAAAATGTTATTCATGAAATCATTTATGCTTTTCTAAAAAATACTTTTTTTATTGTAAAATATGCTTTTATTCTATTAAAAAAATACTTAAATTTTACACAAAAAGTATTTTCACTGTACTAAAAAAGTACTTTTGTTGTTGCAAGACGTTCTTTTGTGGTAACATGAAATATTTCTGCTTTACAAAAAAGTTATAATATTGTAGAAAAATTTACTTTTACTATAAATCAATCAATGGATATGCCGACTTTGGTATGCCTACTATGAAATTTAAATTTTCAGGATCTAAGAGATTCAGGATCTTGAATCCTTTGTCCGACATTGACCAAATTTTAGATTAAGACATAAATTGATGGAATCAATGGATATTTGGACTTTGGTGTGCCTACTTTGAAATTTAAATTATCAGTATCTAAGAGAGGACCTTGAATCCTTTGTCCGACATTGACTAAATTTCAGATTAAGACATAAATTGATGGAATTAATGGATATGCCGACTTTGGTGAGCCTACTATGAAATTTAAATTTTCAGGATCTAAGAGATTTAGGATCTTGGTTCCTTTGTCCGACATTGACCAAATTTTGGATTAAGACATAAATTGATGGAATCAATGGATATGCCGACATTGGTGTGCCTACTATGAAATTTAAATTTTCAGAATCTAAGAGAGGTCCTTGAATCCTTTGTCCGATATTGACTAAATTTTAGATTTAGTCATAGATTGATGGAATCAATGGATATGCCGACTTTGGTGTGCCTACTATGAAATTTAAATTTTCAGGATCTAAGAGAGGCCCTTGAATCCTTTTACAGAATTTAACTTAATTTTAGAAATTGATGTCATCTAAAGAGGCTGTGAGATGTGCCAAATATTATTCACCTATGATAACTCCTTCTATTTTTGGTCGCTCTTTGTATGAAACGGCAACCACTGTGCATTGGTTGCACCAACAAATACTTTGTGGTAACAAGAATTATTTCTGCTTTTCATGAAAGTACTTTATTGTACCAAAAAGTACTTTTGTTGCACACTTTTGCTGTACCAAAAACTAATTTTGTTTTACCAAAAATGATATTTGTTTTACCAAACAAAGTTTTTATATTACCAAAACGTACTTTTGTTGTACGTAATAGAATTTTAGTTGTACCAAAAAGTACTTTCATTTTATCAAAAAGTACATTTATAGTATTAAAAAGTACTTTTATTGTACCAAACAGTACATTTGTTGTACCAAAAAAGTTTTTGTTGCACCAAAAAGTACTTTGATTGTTTCAAAATGTACTTAAGAGTATTTTTGTTGTTGCATAAAGTATTTTTGTTATTCCAAAAAGTTCTTTATTTGAACTAAAATGTCCTTTTTTTGTACCAAGACGAACTTTATTTGAAATTCAATGTAATTGTTTGTACCAAAAAGTATTTTTATAGTACTAAAAAGCCTTTCCTAAGAAAAAAGTACTTTTGTTGTACGAGAAAGTACATTTGTTGTATGAAAATGTATATTTATTGTACCGAAAAGTTGTTATGTTGTTCCAAAATGTTGTACCAGTATACCAAAAAGTACTTTTGTTGTTTTTGTAGTACCAACATTTTGTTGTGCAAAAAAGCACTTTTATTGTAATAACTAATTTTTTTGTACCAAAAGTTATTTTTATTGTATTTAAAAAAAATTGCTTTGGTAAAAATTACGTTTGTTAGTCAAACATAAACTTATGTTCTACTAAGAGTACTTTTTTTTACCAAAAAGTACTTTTGTATTACTAAAGAACATTTATTATATTATTGTACCAAACAATACATTTGTTGTACCAAAAAGTGTTGGTACAACAATTTTGATTTTTCCAAAATGTACTTATGCCATATCAAATATTTCTTCTATAAATTATTTTTGTTGTTCCAAAAAGTACTTTTTTGCACCAAGAAGTATTTTTATAGTAACAAAATGTTTGTTAAGCAAAAAAGTACTTTTGTTGTACAAAAAATTCTTTTATTTCAATAAAAACTACACTTATTGTACCGATTGTTATTTTTCCAAAAAGTAATTTTTTTTCCAAAAAGTACATTTATTGTATTAGAAAGTACTTTTATTGTAACAAAGAGTACATAAGTTTTTCCAAAAAATATTTTTGTTGATATATCAAAAAGTACTTTTGTTGGTCCAAAAAGTAATTTTGTTGTACCAAAAGTACTATTT
Organism: Muscina levida; assembly: GCA_964034835.1. Classification (NCBI taxonomy): domain Eukaryota; kingdom Metazoa; phylum Arthropoda; class Insecta; order Diptera; family Muscidae; genus Muscina; species Muscina levida. Next base: position 33,554,379 of record OZ035881.1, on the reverse strand, counting down.
TTTAACTAAAATTTCCTTTTTAAGTACTAAAAAGAAATTTTATTGTACCGAAAAGTGCTTAAAATTAAAATTGTTGTATCAAAATTTACTTTTTTCAAAAAGTACTTTCGTATAGCGAGAAGTACTTCTGTTGTACAAAAACTAATTTTGTTGTACATAAAAAGTACTTTCATATAAACAAAAAGTAGTTTTGTTGTATATAAAATGTACTTTCATATTACCAAAAAGTACTTTCGCATTAAAGTACTTTTGATGTACAAAAAGTACTTTTGTTGTACAAAAATTACTTTTGCTGTACAAAAAAGTACTTTTATTACACAGTGCAACACATAAATTGGTGCCACCTTCGTACCCAGCTATTTTTGATGTATATACCGAGACTAAAAAAATTACAAAAATCCCCAAAGGATTTGGCTCCTTTACATCGAAACATTTTTTTATGGATACTCCAATATTTTCACCCCAATACGATTTTTTGACTATTTTTAGGGAGTCCATATTTCATAAACTGTTCGGAATTTTTTCTTTTCGTCTTCGGAAAAGTTGTAGATCTAAACCAGAACAAAAAAAACTCTCAAATAGACCGACCCAAAAAAATTGCATTTAGTGCATAAAATTTGTAAAAATATGGGAAAAAAGGCTATTTTTTTCATGATATTTTCACCATAAAATTATGATTATAATAAGTAATATTCCACATAAATCATACGCCACGTAGTACAACGAAATAAATTTTGTGTGGAAAACATCATGAAAAAATATCCTTTTTTCCCATATTTTTGCAATTTTCATGCACTGGATGCAATTTTTTTGGGTCGGTCTATTTGACACTTTTTTTGCTCTGGATTAGATCTACAACTTTGCCGAAGACAAAAAGAAAAATTTTCGAACGGTTAATGAAATATGGACTCCGTAAAAATGATAAAAAAATCGTGTTGGGGTGAAAATATTGGAGTATCCATAAAAAAATGTTTCGATGTAATGGGGCCAAATCCTTTGGGGATATTTTTAGTCTCGGTATATACTTCAAAAATATCTGGGAAAGAAGGCGGCACCAGACGATGACCTTAGAAATGTTGCACTGTGTTATAAAAGAAAGAAAAAAGAAAGATTATTGCATCAAAATGTACTTTTATTGTATTAAAAAGAATTTTTTTTTCCAAAAAGTACTTTTGTTGTTTCAAAAAGTACATTATTGTACCGAAAATACTTTTGTTGAACAGAATGTATATTTTATTCTACCCAAGAATCATTTTTGCTTTACCAAAAAGAAATTTTATGTACCAAAAAGTATTTATGATGTTTCGAAGCCAACTTTAGTTGTTCCTAAAAAGTACCTTTTTTTGTACTTAAAAAGTACTTTGTTTGTAATAAAAAGTACTTGTGTTGTATCAGTTTTTTTCGTGGATATATAATTTTAATAACATAATTGATGATATTAATGTCTGTAATACATATACATATGTATATGTAATATACTAGTAAATTTTATTTTTGACCAAATTTACTGTTAATGGGGGCTAAGCTATTGTAGAATCAAGTTATACATATTTTACATATCGATCGACAAGTATTTAATGGTCTCCTACAATACTATGCAAAAAAAAAACGTGATTTAAATCGTCTTCACAGTTTAGTTTAAAAATAAGCCAGTCCTGGACCAAGACCCCCGATATTAGACTCTATTACCTTTGGGTATATTTAAGACATCTTAATCTCATTAGTTTTTTTGTGTTTGACTTTTTATATATTAATCAATAAAATATGAATTAAAATAAATAAGATAATAATATCTGTCCCAAATAAGTGTCACTTAATGACAAAAAGTAATGTACAACAAAAGAGTCGCTTCCTTTTTAGATATAAAATCAATATTTTTTATGGCACATTACCATTGTAAAGAAAAAAATGATTCATTTCATAGCACCCAAGAAAGCAACACACAAAAAGAGATAATGTTATTACCAACATTTTTAAATTATACAACAAATTCACAGATACCTAAAAAGTAACTGATATGAGGGAACATAAAGAATAAAATCAAGGTTCCCTGCTTCTTTTTACTACCAAGCCATATAACTAAAATAATATATTTCTCAATGTATGTATTTTCATTGCTTTCTCAGTGCTCCCCCAAACACTCTCAACCCTAGGCAGCAGAGAGAACTCCGCCAGCTTAATTATTTGATTAATGTTTCAAAGGTCACCCATGCTGCAATATAACATATGTTGTTATTGTTATCAATGGCCATTAAATATTATATGTGTTTGTTAAATTGAAAAATACATTTTTTATTACAACTTCTTAAAATCCCCAGACTGCATGGCAGTACATATGAGTATAAATTCTCTCATGTAATTCTCGCTGTGTTCATTCCGCCCCAAGTAGACCATAAATAATAAAGTTATGCAAAAGGTCCCAAAAACCCATATGATGTGATTTTAGACAAAACCAACGGGGTGTTATTGGATAACAATGCAAATACGGTTAAGTGTATTTCCGTACATGAAAAAACTAGCTGTTGTACGAGTAATTGAAGCATGCATTAAATTGCTTTGGGAATTATCACACATTTCCTTGGAGTATGCAGCACCTAGTATGTGTGATAAATTTTGCGTTGTCACATCGTTAACTTCATTGTATGGTTGTCATATTGAATTTATACATGTTTTACTTGTTTGCGGTAAATTTTAATATATGTACGAGAGTATACAGTTGAATATAAACTACAAAGCGAAGGTATCAATTTATTGACTTGTTATTATTTTTAAAGTTGGAATAGTACGTTCTTTTTAGCTAACCAACATTTAAGATCAATATTTTTTTATCATTTTATTCATTCAATGCACGATATGGATACCTAAAAATTATTTGAAATAACTGTTGTAGCGGCGCTCTTATTATTTACAATTATTATCATTTTATACCAATTATATTAAATCTAATGAAGTTATATGTTATTTTACACTAATGATCATTAATGTTTTCGTATTGACAAGAAGTCTTTTTATGTTATGTTCATGTTAATTTAGAATCTCACATTATCTTATATTCTCACCAGCATACATAATTACTAATGTTCTCAATATATATTAAAACTCATTCTCACGATCAAACAATATCACTCATATTCTCACTATCATACATAAACACTCACATTCTCACTATCTAACATAACATTATCACTCTCTTTCATTTTGTAATATTCTCATACTCTCGTAACACTTTACTCTAAAGCTTTGTTTTGTTTGTGTAATAACACTGTGCAACAACCAAAATCGGAATGGGATGAAACCAAATGCAAATGAAAGTTGACATTATGTATAACAAAACCCTCAAGGGATTTCTTAAGTTTAGTGCGAGATTTTTTTTTACACGCATTTGAAGTTGGTGATTTTTGAACGCTGGCTAACAAGAAAAATTCATTAAAAAAGTCATAAAATAATGCTATTTATCCCGGAAAGTTGTCGTATCTTGCTGTTTTTGGGGTCGAGGAATCCATTTTTGGCATTTATTTTTATTTTAAAGCGCCGCTAGAGGGCGCTTTCGTACATTTTTTTGGTTTAGATCGAATTTTTTGTCTTTCCACACGATTACAGCCGTAGATTAAGAGCTATCGAGCTGAAATTTGGTACGCGAGCTTCTATCCACCAAGCGGAGACTCGGTTCTTAGATGGGCATGATCGGACAAAACCTACTCCCACCTCCCATACAAATTGTACCTTTTTTGAGGTCTGTCCCTGCGATCACAGTCGTAGATTAAGAGCTATCGAGCTGAAATTTGGTATGCTAGCTTCTATCCTCTAAGCGGAGATTAAGTTGTGAGATGGGCATGATCGGACAAAAACTACTCCCACCTCCCATACAAAATAACCCTTTTTGGGGATGTCCGTCTATTTTTCCTCGCTATTACAACCGTAGATTAAGAGGTATCGAGCTGAAATTTGGTACGCAAACTTCTAACCTCTTAGGGAAAGTTAAGTTCTAAGAAGAGCAAGATCAGACAAAAACTCCTCAAACCCCAAAATATGGAAAGTTTGCATTGGAGGTAGGAGAAGTTTTTGTCCGATCATGCTCATCTTAGAACTTAACTTCCTCTAAGAGGTTAGAAGCTTGCATACCAAATTTCAGCTCGATTCCTCTTAATCTACGGTTGTAATAGCGACGAAAAATAAACGGACATCCCCAAAAAGGGTTATTTTGTATGGGAGGTGGGAGTAGTTTTTGTCCGATCATGCCCGTCTTACAACTTAATCTCCGCTTAGAGGATAGAAGCTAGCATACTAAATTTCAGCTCGATAGCTCTTAATCTACGACTGTGATCGCAGGGACAGACCTCAAAAAAGGTACAATTTGTATGGGAGGTGGGAGCAGGTTTTGTCCTATCATGTCCATCTAAGAACCCAGTCTCCGCTTGGTGGATAGAAGCTCGCATACCAAATTTCAGCTCGATAGCTCTTAATCTACGGCTGTAATCGTGTGGAAAGACAAAAAATTCAATCTAAACCAAAAAAATGTACGAAAGCGCCCTCTAGCGGCGCTTAAAAATAAAAATAAATGTCAAAAATGGATTCCTCGACCCCAAAAACAGTAAGATACCACAACTTTCCGGGATAAATAGCATTATTTTATGACTTTTTCATTGAATTTTTCTTGTTAGCCAGCGTTCAAAAATCACCAACTTCAAATGCGTGTAAAAAAAATCTCGCACTAAACTTAAGAAATCCCTATGACACTTGCAATTACCAGTAGTTTTATCACTCACATGTAATGAGAACAAGAGATGAAAGCTCAATAAATAACTCTAGACTACTTTTATGATTTTACTAGGTAGTACTTAAGCTCCTATTATAGTATGTTAACTTCTTCGGAATTCAGATGTCAAGCAATAAAGACGAATAAAATTGAAAGCGCACTGTTTAATTTCGAAAGGTCATAAAATAATAATTGCACTAAGACTCAGGAAGCATTGCCTGCTACTGTGGCTAGTGTACAGAAGACGAATGCTGGAGTTCTGCCTCATTCTGTCTCTGAATAAATAAATAATATATAAAATAATATTTAAGGAGATCCGTCCCCTTACACTGTTAAAATATAAAAAAGATGATTTGTTAATGTGGATACAAATATTGCAAAAAATAATATTATCGGTTTAATATTATATGGTTTATGAGAGATATCTTCAAAATAAATGATCAATATTGTACATTAAAAAGGGTCGAAGGGCCCAGTTTTGTGGTTTGTCCGAAGATAGACAATTTGAAGACATTCACTATGCCGCATCGTCATTTGATGTGGAATCGAAACAAGGCGCATATCATTATGCATGATTATTCAAAGGCTATATTTAGCTTATTGGACATTTTGACTCCGACGCCAATGTTAATATTTGACAGTTTTTAAGGTGTCCTATTGGTATTTAAAAACTCTATAACTTGTGCTATGTCCTACCTACCAAAAACGTAATCGTAGGGAGTGTAAAAAGTATCGTGGAATTAGCCTCTTACCGATTGCGTAAATTGTCCTCTTTAGCATACTGTGTGAACGTTTAAATCCAATTGAGGAAAACATGATTGGACCTTATCAGTGCGGCTTTAGACGGCCGAGGCAAATCCACGACGGATCAGATATTTACACTACGGCATTCTGGAGAAAACCCATGAGAAACATATCGTCATATCTGGCACCAACTATACGAAGCCATGTCTGAGTTCGGTATTTCTGCGAAGATAATTCGTCTCTGCCGGCTACCCTTACGAATACCAAATCCTCTGTTCGGATTGGCAAGAATCTATCTGCACCATTCGATACGACGAGAGGTCTTAGACAGGGTGACGGTTTGTCATGTATGCTGTTTAACATAGTGATGGAGAAGGTGTTAAGGAAAGCAGCGGTAAATATGTCTGGCACCATATTTATAAAGAGCCACATGTTTCTTGCATATGCCGATGATATCGACATTATCGGTGGGACGATGCGAGAGGTAACAGCTCACAGTGGTCAAAAATAGAAAAAGTTTTCATAGGTGAATTATATTTGGCACATCTTACAGTCTCTTTTAATGACACCGATTTCTAAAATTTGGTTAAAATCTGTGAAAGGATTGAAGGACCTCTCTTAGATTCTAAAATTTAAATTTCATAGGAGGCATACCAAAGTATAATTTGTAAATATTGGTAAACATTTCACATCAAATTTCGTTGTCAACTTCGATCGACTCCGCAACATATTTAAGTCTACACACGAGTTAGTATTGAAATAGGCACATATAATAAATTAATTTAATAAAATAGACACAGCATGCTGAAAGGTTTTTAATTCTTTTAAATAGTAGTTAATACCTTTCTTTATAATATTGAATTCGAAAAATGCCACACCCCCCAAAATACGCCCCAAAACACGAAAAACGAGGTCAAAGTTGGCGCTAAGGTCCGGGGGGGGGCCAAAAAAGGGGCCCTTTGGGTTCTATGATGACCCCCCATGTGTGGGTACTCAAATGAAAGAATATAATAAATTAATTTAATAAAATAGACACAGCATGCTGAAAAGTTTTTAATTCTTGTTAATAATAGTTAATACCTTTCTTTATAATATAGAATTCGGCAAAAGTGCAGAAAATAGGGCGGGAGCCCAAAAAAAAAAATGCCACACCCCCCAAAATGGGTTCTATGATGACCCCACATGTGTGGGTACTCAAATGAAAGAATCCAACTAAGTTATTTTTAAGTTCCTACGGGTCTCCTGGACCGAGTTAGAGCCATTTAAATTTCCGGGATATACCAAAAAAAAAATTGAAAAAATCATGGAAAACGTTAAAAAAATTTAAGGAAATAAATTGAAAAATTCTAAAAAAAAGAAAATCTAAAAACCGCGCAATTTTTTCTGAAAAATAATTTTTTCTGAAAAACTCCGTAAAAAATTAAAAAAAATGGGAAAAATCATGGAGAATTTGAATAATTTTAGGAAATGAATTGAAAAGTTCGATAGAAATATGAAATGTCATCAAAAATGTCTGACAATTTAAATTTTTTTTTAATTTTTAAAGAAAAATTTCAAGAAATATTTAAAAAAAATTCAAGAAAAAGTCCAAAGAGAAATATGTGAAAGAAGAAAATTGATTAAAAAAAAAGATGAAAGTGGAAAAAATAAAGAAAAAATTGAAAAATATTTAAAAAAAAGCTATGTTTATTTTTTTATTTGATATATCGATCCCTTTAAAATATTATTTGTGTTTTAAATTAGAGTTGTAACTGTTGAGATGGTTGGAGTTGCGACACAGGGAAAATTTTTTTTGGTATATTCCGGGAAAAATGTTTTTTTTTGTAAATTAGAGTGAAAATGGATATGTTGGGCATAAAAGCGTCGTAGGCAAACTTTTTTTTTGGTATATCCCGGAAAAAATATTTTTTTTTTAAATTAGAGTGGAAATGGATATGTTGGGCTTAGTAGCGCAGCAGGCAAAAATTATTTATAAAAAAATCGCGTGATTTTTTTAAAAATAATTTTTTTTTTGGTATATCCCGGAAATTCAAATGGCTCAAACTCGGTCTGGAGACCCGTAGGAACCTAAAAGTAACATCGTTGGATTCGTCTTTCATTTGAGTACCCGCACCTGGGGGGTCATCATATAACCGAAAGGGGCCCCTTTTTTGACCCCCCGGGCCCCATGCCTGAGCACCAACTTTGACCTACCATTCCGATGTTTGGGGACCAAGACGAAGACAATGTCATATTTTTTTATAATCGGGCTCTCGCCCCATATTCTGTACTTCAGCTGAACTATGAGCTGTACGAGTTATACCACGACATTGATGTGGTCAAGATAATCAAAGTGCAGCGAATACACTGGCAAGGCCATGTTGTGAGGATGGATGAGAAACCTCCAGCGCGAAAGGTATTCTATTTTGATCTCGAAGGACGGCGACTACGTTGGAAGGTCCAGGAGGAGGATTCATTGAAGCTTCTTGGTGGGACTGACTGGAGGCGGTGCGCACAAGATCTAAGCGAATGGAAACATCTTATCATTTCGGCTTCTGACTTAGACACTAAGATATAAATATATAAGTTGTCAAGTTGTTTTTTAAGGCTAATAATACCAGTAAAAAACATTTTTTTTAAAGCTAGATTTCAGTTCACCTGTTAAAAACATATATTACTTTACATATGTCAAATTACGTTGCTAATTCACCACCTTATATAATTCCTCGTAAATCTTAATATCGCATTAAAAGAATGTAAATAATTGATGCCATTAATAATGCCAGTAATATAACACAATATCATATCCTTGACTAAAGTAATCCAATATTGGTTGTGGACCAAATATTAATCGACATTTTTTCCCTTCGAAATATTTTTTTTATTAGAATTTTATGGCAATCTGTTATATTTTAGCTTTTTTTTGTTTGCATTTTAAATTTTTAATTACATCACGTACCCTTGATGCCTTTGACACCTTTCATCGCAGCAGTCACCAATGTCCTGGCTTGTCATTTGATTTGAAATGTGATTATTTTTAATCTCATCAGATTTCAGTTCATTTTTTTTTTCCATCCAGCAGCGATTAATTAACAATTCTCATTTGGTCCATCAATCAAATTATTTATGATATGTCAACTGCTTTGGTGACAGCCGAGTTGAGTGTCAATTAAAAAAATATTGGTTTAGTTGATATTTATGTTTGGAGTTTTTCTGCTTCTCCATTTTGGTTTGGGGAAAATACAAAAATCCACTTAATTGGTAAATACTTTATATGGCTTGAAAAGGCTTTGGTATTGGGAAACAAAGCATTTGGTTGTTTTGTTTTCTCTTTCGGTTATGTAGTTAGTCTATAGCTAATTGTTAATAATGCTATGATATACATATATGTGGGTCAATCCATTTGAATTTGGATTGGAATTATTTTAAAGCGAGGGAAAGTGGAGTCGAAGTAGCGTTGTCTGGTTTTTTTAATAACAAAACAAAATATGAGATTGGTATTTGTTTAAGAATTTTTTGTATTTCAGAAAATTTAAAAGAACCACGCAAAAAAAACTTATCGGCATACTTATATATTTGGTTATACAGCTGACCTCCTCCAAAAAAACACAAAAAACACAAAACTTATTTCATACAAAGATTACAGCCATTTTACTTATTAAAATTGCTAAGGGCCTTATTTATAAAAATGAATTATTATTTAAGTACAGCATTGATTTCGCAAAGTAGCCTCAATATGGAACAAACATCGAATTTCCTAAAATTGTATTGCATACTATAGGGCGGCATATCTACACCTCGTAATGTTATATAATATCTCACCTGGATTTGCTGTAATAAACTATTAGCTAATTTTAATAATATTATTTTTATACATGAAAACTAATACAGATTAATGACCCCCGCTATGTCGTTTCAGTAAATAATAATGTATCAATAGCGCCCTAAAGTATGCTGTTGGAAAAAATGTTTAGTATACATTATGGTATACTATATTTTTTAATGATGATTAAAAAAAAATTAGTGAACACTGAACAAATTCAAAAAGAATTCTAAAATGATAATGTCGAATTTATAGTAAGTATATTTACATGTCAAAGTATCCATGTATTTAAATGTATTGGTTTTTATTCATCGTACAAGTATTGTGTCTACTTGTATTGTATACATGCAGTAAATTTCATGGTAATAGAAACATTTGTTTTTTCCCATTGTGTTGGGAAAAGTTTGCAAAAAGCCTTGGTCCCTTGGTCCCTTTATATATAACACACAGAGAAAAACATGTGGTGTCCTGGATAGTATGAGTATTTATCCACCCTAAGGTTTTATTGTGATTATTGTTAACTTTTATTTCACCATTTGTTTTAAAAAATAATATGCAATATCTATTAACACTACCATTGTTATCATAAATTCTACCTCAACCGTTAATGTAAACATGCAATTGTTATTATGTATTTTTTTGCCAGCACATATTCACTATTGTAAAAAGTTGTATGTATATATATATGAAATAATATTTTTATATTTTTTTTTTGTTTAATGCACATGATGTTAGTTTAGTTATTGGTTTTGTTTATTAAGTAGGTTTTTGTTTAAATTGTTTTTCTTTAGTTGAACTGATTAATAAAAAAAGTTGATACTGCAACTTGTAACTTAATATGATAATAAAACAGAAGCGGAAAATCACAAAATAAAAAAATTACTTTAAATATTTTTACAAAATTTAAATAATTTTAGAAAAAAATTGTATGTTAGGGTAAAAGAAGCTCATTTTCAAAAATTTGCATTGCTTGCTATGTCATTAATAGGTTTACTAAAGTTTTATTGAAAATTATGAATAGTTATATTAAATGATAATGCGTTTTAGTGTTGATAGCAGATATGATATTGTTTAAATGCACACGACAGGACAGAGAGAAGTTTTACATTAAAAAAAATGAGATTATATTAAAGGAAAAAGTGCAAAGTTTTTAAAGTGTTTAATGGATAGAGAGCATATGAAGGAAACGTGACATCATCGAAACTATTATCGGTATTTGCTAGTGCCTTCGTAATTCTAGGTAGGAGATAGAAGAAAAGCTTGCATAGAGCAGAGGGTAATGAGATAAGCGATCTAAAAAGACAGATTAAAAGGAAACTAAGAAATTTTTTATATATTTTTTCAGTTGTGTCTAGTACAATGTTGACATTTTTGGATAGTTTGCAATTTTTTACTCTGGGATTTTCGATCAAAAAACGCAGAAATTCTACACTGGTGGAAACATAGCTTTACTCCAAAAATGACAAAAGGTTATCGATCAAAACGACTGACATATGGTTTAATAAAGCTCGTTTCATATATAGGAAACCCCCTTTATTCTGGTCAAATTTGTAACCAAACAAATTTAAACATCTCTCACAGAGGAATTTTTGTAAGACATTTTTAAAAAAGTGATTCGTAGAGACGTAAGAGTGATCAGGGGTGCCAACATTGACTCCGATCACTAACTTGCCCCAGTTAAGATACGCACAAGGCTAAGCATGGCGAAAAACGTACGTAACCAGGCACAACGGAAGCTGGATATCGGTAAACTGCGGACCACAGAGGTAACGGACGCCTATTCCAACCACTTAACTCAACTGCTGCGAAATTCCCCAAAGCCTAATAATATTACCTCGCAGTTGCAATATATAGCCGACTCCATAGAACGGACTGCGAGAAGCGTACTTGGGTACTCAAAGCCTTATCAAGAAGATGCCTTGTACGATGAGGAATCTCACAATGGCACTAGAGAGACGGATACTGCATACAGGGAGAAACTGCAGCCAATGGCAACGCGAGCTGTTCGTGAACGGCACAGGGAGAAGAGACAAGAGAGGCAACTCTTATTTTTAGATGGAAAAAGAAGGAGCTGAAGAAAAGGCAGCATGAGCTCACAGAGTTGGTCTCTACCGGAGAGTTATGGCGAGAATGCGTGGAACAGGGTTGAACTCCTGCAAGGACAGCGATGGCCAGCCAGTGACGGACCCGGATAACGTTCTGTAGATATGGAGAGATCATTTCAGAAATTTACTGGATACGGACACTACTCCAGAAGACCCCGCTCCAATCCAATACATAGCGGCTGGAACCGATGGTCTCCCTGCTGAATTCTTAAAGGCAGGCGGGGAGGAGCTGATTAGTAGCATGCATCAGCTCATGGATAACATTTGGCTAGTGGAGAGCATGTCCTAGGATTGGAGTCTCAATCTATTATGTCCCATATACAAGAAAGGAGATCGTAGTGAATGTAAGAACTACCGTGGAATAAACCTATTCCCAATTGCTTACAAGGTCCTTTCGAGCGTATTGTGTAAATCTCTAAAGCCAATTGTAGAAAAACTAATAGGACTATATCAGTGCGGCTTTAGATCTGGAAAATCTACGAAGGATCCAATATTTACCTTACGAAAAAACCTGGAAAAAAACTCATGAAAAGCAGATAGACACCTACCACCTCTTTGTCGACTACAAAGCTGCCTTCGACTCTCCGATAAGGAATAGTCTATATAAGGCCATATCTGAGTTTGGTATTCCTGCAAAGTGATTCGACTTTGCAGATGTACCTTGGAAAACACCAAATCCTCGGTTATGATTGGTAAGGATCACTCCACTAGACCATTCAACACTGAAAGAAGTCTCAGGCAGGGTGATAGCTTGTCATATACACTATTTAATATAGTTATGGAGAAGGTGATGCTAAAGGCTGGTGTCAACATATCTGGCACCATAGTCTACAAAAGCCACATGCCACTAGCCTATGCCGATGATATAGACATCATTGGCCGTATTCTACGAGATGTTACTGCAGTTTTCTCATCACTTTTCTAGATGGTGGGGACAGGAATGCATAAGTCGAAAGAACTGTGACATCTTTTATAGCTTGCATGGATATGGATTCATAGTCGGGAAGAGACTTCGACATCTGGTCTTACGGTTTAACTCTGATAGGGGCCGAATAGCCACTATCCGCACCAAGGCTAAATATTTTGTATTCCGCTGAATTGGGTACACGCCCTGACGGAAGACACAGATAAGGGTATTAAAGATGCATTACATCAGCGCCTAGAGGAAATATATGACCGCTATCCCGGTCTGGCGGACTTAAAAATAGTAATGGGGAGGTACTCTTGGTTCAGCAGGTGGGTCTACATATCAACACCTCCGATAATGTATTAAGACCGGCAAGAAACATGGTAGTGAGTGGAACCAGTATCCCGCATAAAGATATCGAAAAGACAACCTGGATATCCCCTGAACAAAATACAACAAACCAGATTGCTCACGATTGATGGAAGGCATATCTCAAGCGTTATGGATGTGCGTGTGGTGCGCGGTGCAAATGTTTGCTCGGATCACCACCTAGTTGCCTGCAAGATACGCACTCGATTAGGCAGTGATAAAAGCGCTAGTAATCAAACGCAAAGGAAGCAAGACATCACAAAGCTGCATATCACCGAGATACATAGTTAATGCCTACTCCAACCAAGTCTCTCAATTACTCCATACAAATCCCCCTAGTTCTGATGTTCCCGATATGCATTGGTAGCATATTGCGAATTCTATGATCACTGCCGCAACAACCGTACTGGGTTATGAAAAACCACGCTCAGACAAGACGGAAAAAGCGTCTGTGGAATTAAAGAGAGAGCCAGGATATCGAAAACTACAGGGATAGAGGTGAGGCCCAAAAGTTCTACCAAAAGGTAAAAAGGAAAGGTTTTGGACCAGGGATTCCCACGTGTAAGGACGGAGGCGGAAATCTTGTCACTGACATTCAGAGTGTGCTGCAAATATGGAAGGAACACTTTCGATCTCTACTCGTTACCGAAGGCAGAATAAGTGACGAAATCACACCAAACATCAACGATAGAATAGACTGTCCATCACCGCGCCAATTCGAGATCAGCACGGCAATTGCACTATTTAAAATTAACAAAGCTGAGGATTCCGATGGACTGCCGTCAGAGCCTTTTAAAGCTGGCGGCGATGATTCTAATTTGAGTGTTCTATTTCCTGTGCTTAACAAAGGCGAACCAAGTGTGTGTACCAATTATTGAGAGATCAGCCTTTTACCCTTCGCATACAAGGTCCTGTCTAGTAGATGAGATATTCACCCTACGACAAATCCTGGAGAAGACCCAAGAAATGCAGGTCGATACCTGCCATCTGTTCATCGATTACAAAGTTGCATTTGACAGTTCGATACGATAGAAATTGTTGGATGCTATGGCTGAGTTTGGTATCCCCGCAAAGCTTATTCGACTCTGCGGGATGACACTGACTGACACGAAGTCTTCAGTTGAAAATTGGCAAAAAGCTGTTTGAGCCATTTTCTACCAAGCATGGCTTTAGACATGGCGATAGTCTGTCCTGCGATCTCTTTAACATCGTAATGGAGATGATCATGCGGAAAGCAGGAGTAAACAGGAAGGTCACCATTTTTAACAAAATCCACATGTTGCTCGCGTATGCTGATAACGTCGACATTATCGGTGGAAAACTGCGGGATGTGACTGCAGTCTTCTCAGGAATACAGAAGGAATCAGCGAATATGATCCTAACGGTGAACGAGGACAAAACGAAGTTATTAGTTTCAACGATCAAAGAATCTACTCGTTTGGGAAAATGCGTGAACGTTGACAATGATGGCTCCGCCATCAACAAAGAAAATAATGTCAGCCTAGAAACCCGGAGAAGAATCCTGCTTGCAAATAAATGCTACTACGGACTAAGCAAGCGATTCAATGACAAAGCCCTCTCTCGACGAACAAAACTCCAGCTATACCAGATACTGGTTCTACCTGTCTTAATGTATGGCTCAGAATCCTGGGTTATGACACTAGCGGATGAATCGGTTCTGGCGGTATTCGAGAGAAAAATACTCCGTAAAATACATGGGCCCATCATCGTTAACGGAGAGTATCGGCGTCGTATAAATCATGAGCTGTACCAGCTGTACACTGACATTGACGCAGTCAGACACATTAAGGTGCAACGGTTGCGTTGGCTAGGTCATATTGTACGCATGGACGAAAATGCTCCAGCTCGAAAAGTCTTCGACAATGAACTCGATGGACGGCGCAGAAGAGGTCGACCAAAACTCCGTTGGAAAGACCAGGTTACTGAGAACCTTACAGAACTCGGTGTGACTAACTGGAGAAAAAGCGCAGAAGATCGAGGCGCTTATAATATTTTTCTACGGGCGGTATATAATCCACTGGGATTGCATAGAAGTACCAGCTAAGAAGAAGAAGTAAACTCGATGGATCAGTTGAAAGAGCTGTTATCTAAGCTTGGTATGACGAACTATGTACGGAGTGCAAAAGACTTGGAATACGCTTGGAATACTTTTCTATTAAAAAAGAAGAAGTGAAGGCAAGGCCAGGTGTTGTTGGTGAACTGGGAAGTTCCATTGAGCTTAGTAGTCGATTGTACAGAGTCTATTGTATGTTTTACTTGATGTGTATGGCGCATGGCATTCGGACCGGGTAATGTAATGAGCTCGTTAAATGTTCAGTGGAGTGGAGTCCAGTGACTGAAAAATGACAACATTGTGAATTAGCACTCTCTCGATAATCGGGTTGAGAGCACTTATTCTACTTATTCTGTCTGTTGTCGAGGTAATAGTTCTATGGTGGTGCATGTATTCCAATTAACTTGATGTTATTCCAAAGCTATGATACGTATATCAGCTTTCATAAGCTCGGTTAACACCAGCAATATGGTATGTTCAAGTGAGTTGGAGCCCACCATCAGGTCGGAACTTCAAGGTGATACTAGATGTAAAACACACAAAAAATTTTGCGGTTGAAACATAAATCTCTGGTTGAGTCTTCAAGCTCGAATGTGAAACTGCATTGCAACTGTTTGCTGTAGACCCATAGACCAGAGCAGAGGTGGTAAAATAGGCCTCATCTTGGCCAAAGGGGGTATTCGCCATACTGTCATACTCAATTTGGTATATTCTGGCTGGAATAAAAAACTTGCTTCCAAAATTGGCGACTCTTATTCCTAGATAGCTCAAGCTGCTTGGCCAATCTCAGGGGATGGGAGAAAAATACTTCGATAAAAATTCTGACTCATCTTAGTTAACTTGAGCTGTATAACGATATTGACGTAGTAAAGCGCGTTAAAAAAGTGTGACGAACTACATTTCAATATAAACCACAATAATACAGAATTGCATCAATAGGGGTGATAAGCATCCACACTAAAACTGCAATGTTTGGCTGATGTAGTCATCCGTATTTTACTAAAACTGTGGCCGGATTATGGACTTTTTGTTGCGTATAATTAAATGTCGGCAATAATAGGTTTCAAGTATGTTATTGCTACGGCAAATACAGGACACGATACCATAACTAAACTCAGATATCATTCGTTATCTTTATAATTTTGGAAAAATTTTCTTTAATAATTTAAAGTGATGAAATTTTGCCAATTTTAACATAGCTCAACATTAATTTAATTAAGAAAATTTAAAACTTGTTGTTCGAACATTTGTGAAAAGTAGTCCTTTAAAGTCTTTAAGAAGGGACTAAAGGAAATTTTAAATATATTACAGTTGCAAATTACTGAAAAAAACATTCTGAAGGTATACAAATATTTGGATACATTTCCCCATAACTTCATTAATTAGACGTTGTTTTTGATTGCAAACTATAAAAAAGTGCAGGAAAGTAGGGTATATTGAATTGAATTTAGTTTAGATGTAGTAGCAAGCAGATAATACAAAGCTGAGTATTTTATAAGTTTTAAGATAATAAATGTTAAAATTCGATTCATATAAAGACTAAAGAGAGAGGGAGAAAGCTCTTCAGAAAGCTCTTCCCAGTTTGAAAGGGTCACTAGAAGCGGAAATATATTTAGGTGAATATAGTGTATAAATTAAGGAAAAAGTCGTGTGCATTAATAAGTAAAATTAGACGAAAACGTTATGTAATTCTATGAATTTGCATGAGTCATATCAGTTAAAACTACCATTTACTGCAGATGATTTAGTTATGTGAGTTTAAATTATTTTTTTTGCTGTATTTTTTTTTATTTGTTTAAATGTTGATTGTTTAGGTGGAAAACTTACCAACGAAAGCCATAGATTTGTTATAAGCAGTTGATTTTTCTCGTCCTACAATTTTTGTGTGTGTCGGGTTTTTCCACATAAATCGAACAGAAAATTAGGGATTTTTGTTTAACAAGGGAGTCAACGGAAACAATTATAATAAAATTGAAAACAAAATAAAATACAAAAAAAAAAACAAAAATTAATACGAAAATGATAAAAGTTATGTAAATATTAAAAGCAATGTGTTAAAATATATGTAGAAAACAAAAAACAAAATTTAAAAAAATCCCATTGAAAAATTAAGAAATATAATTTTGTTTTTGAAAAAATGAAACAGAGAGCATAACAACAAATATTTATTTAGCAAACATTTTATTTAAAATCACACAGTGTTTAATTTATTTGTATATTTGGTTTATATTTAGATTATTTAATAGGTTTTTTGTTTGTTTATTTAGTTTAGTTATAATACGATAATAATGTAATACGAAACACATAACAACATTGAGTTAAGCGTAAATAACTGCAAATGGTTGGTGGAGAATTTAAATAGTACATTAACTTTAGTTATTGTTTAGCAATTGTTATATAACTTTTTAATATGAATGGTGTAAGATATTCGTATATTATCTATAGCATTAATTTTATATGAATTTTGTACAAAATTTTTATTATTTTCTTCACTCTCCATCATCCTTTGCAGTCTTTACATTTTAAATTTTTTTTATATTTGAAATTTACAAAATAACTCTTGTTCTCCTTTTAAAGTGTTCTTTTTTTGGTTTGTGTTACTTTTTTAATATTTTTTGTTTACTGCAAAGTTTTTTATTGTCGTGTGATAATTTGTACATTTTTTGATGTTATGTAAGTTTCGACAGGCGAATTACAATGCTATGATATTTTACTGCCAAAGGACAAGTTGAGTGACCAAATGAGCAAGTGAAGAGTTTTGTCAGAGCTAGAAAAAATGCGGTGTTTTATACACTGTAAAGTTAAAAGCATGTGGTCCACACCATCATTTTTGTGTTCTAATTTCTGTAGGACTATTTAACCTAAGCAAAACTGATGGCAGAAATGAAATCCTTGCAGCTTATTTAGCATAATATTCTCTTAAATATTATTTTGGTATTTTGAATGACCAACAGAGTCGAGTGCACGACCACCCCCATATTTTATCTTAATAACTTTTCATGACCGCTTAGGTAATATAGGTTTGCAAATCGACGCACTCTAATGTTTGTATACCCATATATGAATATTATGTTGTAATGTAGTACAATATTTATACCATAGGTGTCGCTTGTGCTATGTAAACATATTTTATAACCGTATGAGTAACAAATATTCTTAAACATTACTTATACGTATCGATACCAATGAAATGATAATTTAATTCCAAAAAAAGTCAAGACCTCAAGTTCATAATAACCAGTAAGAAAGTTTTCGTCGTCAAAACCGACTTACATACACCCTCACCCTCAGAAAAACACAAAATTTTCTAGTGTATTGATATAATTACTCGATTTCTAAAGAGAGCGGAGTGCTATATTTGCATGGGAGGTACCGGAAGGGGCATGGCTAGTCTTCCAGTTTTGTTCTCCATAACTTTATCCTGATTTAGCTTTACTAAACAGAGAATTTGGGCACGATAATATATGGTGTCTTAATAATATTAATCGATTTCTAAAGTGGGCGGAGTGGTAAATTTGTATAAGGGCGTACCAGAAGGGGCGTGGCGAGACTTCTAGATTTGTTCTCCAAATATTTATCATGCTATTACTAAATACTGAATTTAGCCACGATCGCTTTGGGTGAAGTAATTTTTAATTAATCGATTTCTTAAGTGGGCGGTACCAGATGGTTATGGTAGATATCAAATGGGGCGTGGCTGGACGTCCAGTTTTTTTCTCCAGGACTTTATCCTGCTACAGCTTTACTGAATACAGAATTTGGGCACGATCGAGTTGGTCGTATTGATATTATTACTCGAATTCTAAAGCGAAGAGGTACCAGAAGGGGCGTGGCTGAACTACCAATTTTTCCCCAAAGCTATATCCTGATATAGCTTTACTTAATGCAAGAATTGGGCACGAACGCGTTGGGTGTATTGATTTTATTACGCGATTTATAAAGTGGGCGGAATGATATACTTGTATGGGAGGTACCAGAAGGGGCGTGGCCATGTAGCCCATTTGCAATGCCGTCTCTCGTGCAAAGTTTCAAAACATTTTGTTACGCCTTTCGAAAGCCGGACAGCCAGACAGACAGACGGACATGACTCAAACGACTTAAAAACTCATGAATCGAATTTGGTTCAGAGAAACCTAGGGTCTATAGTGACTCCATCTATATGTTAAACATTTGGGTCGTATCAAAAGATTTATACGTTCCTACCT
Source organism: Muscina levida (assembly GCA_964034835.1). Taxonomy (NCBI): domain Eukaryota; kingdom Metazoa; phylum Arthropoda; class Insecta; order Diptera; family Muscidae; genus Muscina; species Muscina levida. The sequence goes on along the minus strand of OZ035881.1, from coordinate 33,535,417 downwards.
GTAGGATGAGGGTATAACTATTAATATATAGCAATATTTATACCGTATGAGTAACAAGCCTTCCTAAAAATTACTTATACGCATCGCTACCCATGAAATTATACAGTACAACACATGATTTTGGGACTCAATTCTGAGAACTGCACGTGAAAGTAGCCCCATAAAGAAGAAGTTCTGCATCATTCGTTGTGTAAAGCTACATACCATAATAGTTTAATATCGTTTTGAAGTTAGAAAGTATCGTATAGGGGAATTTGTCACGTTTTAGGATATTTTGTTATATGGTGGCTTATGATTAACATAAGTAATATTCCATGTAAATCATACGCCACGGAGTACAACTTTTTTATTGTAACTGCTACAAAATAAACCCAGTTCAAAATCATTTGATGAATGGAAAAGTTAAACTGTTGCTTATGTAGGGAAACGTTATATGAACAGATTAAAGGAATTGTAATTCATATATTTTTAAATTTGTTTCAGCTAATTCGGACTAATGGTTCTCGAGTTATGTCAAACAAAAGAGTATAAAATGTGACAAATTCCCCTATATGATACTTACTAACTTTAAATCGATATAAAAGTACTATGGCATGTAACTTGACAAAACGAATGATGCAGAACTTCTGAATTTTTGGGGCTACTTTACTTGCAGCTCTCAGAATTGAATCCCAAATCAATTAGTTGAAAAATGTTGTACTGTGTAATGAAAGTATTAGCAAATTTTGATTTCTTATATTTATATGTTGGTATAGATATACCAAATAACATCTGATTTCAATTTCCCAACACATACTACTTTCCATGCCACTGTCTAACTGCTGGAACCCACATAAGCTTCTTCAGTTTTAGCCCACATAATAACTTTTCCCTTACCTTGCCAACATTTCAACTATGTTAGCATCTATGTGCATTTCTCAGTAAGTTGAAAAGTCTTAATTTGATCGCATCCTACGTTCTCTAGCTTTGTTGAGAATTTATTTTCATAAGATTTCCGGCTCCCATATAAAATGTGCAAAAGGAACAATTCTATTGCCTGTCTGCTTATGAATGTCTATTATGCCCAACATCCGTGTGATTGTATGGACAATACGACGATAGTGGCAAAGGCACAATGCCAAGATTTTGGCCACTTTGCATTGGACGTTGAGATGAATAAAAGATTAAAATTATTCACAAAATAATAAAACAAAAATAATTTTTTTAGCATAATTTGATTACAGTATAGAAAAAGTTCCGGAGAGTAAGGACGAATTTAGGTTGCACTACTCTTAAACATTAATTATTGAACAAACCATATCTAATAGTTAATCCATTTGTTTGAATTGAATTAAAATTTCCAAACTTTTACTTGTAGGTAAAATTTGTAGTAAAGTACTATAAACACACGATAGGTGCAGCTCCCTGGGTACTCTCTGAGTTCAGGAGAGTAAGGACGAATTTAGGTTGCCCTACTCTTAAACTTTAATTATTGAATAAACAATATTTTATAGTTAATCTAAATGTACGAATTGAAAAAAAATTTCCAAACTTTTACTTGTAGGTAAAATTTGTTGCAAAGTATTATAAACACACGATAGGTGGTGCTCCCTGAGCACTCTCTGAGTTCAGGAGAATAAGGACGAATTTAGGTTGCCCTACCCTTAAACTTTAATTATTGAATAAACAATATTTTATAGTTAATATATATGTTCGAATTGAATCAAAATTTCCAAACTTTTATTTGTATGTAAAATTTGTTGTGAAGTACTATAAACACACGATAGGTGGCGCTCCTTGAGCACTCTCTGTGCAGTGCATTTGCCTATGAGTTACAACGATTCTTAATTTAACATCAACGCTCCAACATCCCCTTATTCTACTTCATATCAAATGCTCATGATAAACCAAAAGTACCCATTCCTCGTATGTAGCTTAACGCACCACGCTAATTCTCATCGTTCTGCAAATCGAAAATTGCACTTTTGACGAATAACTTTTTGGCATTCTGATAGAAGAATGTCATTGCCTTTTGGCAACGATTAAAATGTCTTCTCATAACGATAAGAAAACTTATTTTAATTGCTTTAGCAGTGACTTCTTCTTCGAAATCTTTTGGCCACTAGCAACGAAAAGTAAAATAGCCGCAAAGTGTACAATTGATTTTTATTTCAAACATAACTCTGTACATATTTATATTATTCCAACTCTAAGCAATTCATTATAATCTTTTGCACAATAAGAAGATATCTCGTTTACGATTCAAATAAATCTTACTCGCTCGTCGTCTGGCCTTTTGTGAGAAAGGAAGCAGAGCGACTGAGGACACTGTCGCTTTCGGGTGCTCAGAACACAGGCAATGCAGGAGTTGTTGTCTTTTTATGATGACAGTTTGCACAATGATTTTTTTATGATATTTATCTTAAATTTGAGAATAATGAAACTGCACAAGTTGTACGAACTCTGAATGTTATAATAACCGTTTGTATGAATTTTAATTATATAATCGAGTTGAATGTTGGCATTCGTAATAATTTCTCAGAAACATTTCTTTTTTGATCTTTGTAGGTAGAAAACGCCGTGAACGAGTTTTTGGTTTTCGGTAGCATTTCGTTGAGATAAACTTTTTGCATCGAACGGAGGTTGTTGACAATTTAACTGCGTTATTATAATATTTTGTAGAAGACTGTAAACGTACTACAAATAATATTAGCCAGTAGAGAGAATTTTATTCAGGTAAACTGACTGGTGAATTTTTTTAAACAATTCTCAGAAAATATGCTGCCCGATGGACTGTAACCTCTGAGTACCGTCTATACAAGGAAACGAAGATCCTTCAAATCAAGGAACATATTGTCATGCTAACTAAACAGTTCCTCGTGCGATGTCAACGGAGGAGTCGCTCCAACATTAATATTACACAGTTGGATACTCCCCCGAGGCATGTTAGGAAGCTACCGACAGCGGCGACAGCTTCATTTAAGACTCGAAAAATATAGGATGTAGAAGTTGCATATCTCAAAACTATTAAAATAGAGGTGTGACTTACTTTAATAGAAGGGCTCTTTAATATAAGGACTCTACAAGAACCGCCGACTTATATGAGTGGTGTAAGTGGGCGTGGTCCAATCTGGACCAAAAAAATCCGAAATTTGTTTGTATTATGCCTGCTAACTGTGCAAAGTTACAACACTGTAGATACATTTTAAGAGTTTATACCAAAATAACTCGATTTGAGACCAGAGTGCAATGGGAGGAGTACAAAGAGAATCTAAGTTTCTTCAAGAAACTAGATAAAGAAGGCAAAAATATCTTCATAGCTGAAATACACCAACGATGTGGATAAAACCGCAGACATAAGTAGACTTAGGAAAGTATTATCCTCGACAACCAGCTACACTGCATATATAATGACAAATGATGGTACCTGGACTGAATCCTCAAAGGAAACCTTAGAAATCCTAACGGATACCCACTTCGCTAGGGGAGGGTCCAACTCTATAACCGTCGCACCTACCGACTTCTGCGATAGAATACCGGTAATTGAAAGGAACATGATCAAGGACGCCATCAGCGACTTTGATCCTTACAAATCACCCGGTCCGGACGACATTATACCCGCCGAACTTCAACAGTCAATGGAAATACTACTGCCATGGCTGGAGGCTATTTTTAACGGCTGTGTGAAATTATCCTACCTACCAATACGATGGAGAACGGCTAAAGTGGTCTTCATCCCAAAGGCGGGAAAGCCATCTCACACCAAAGCGAAGAACTTTAGACCTATAAGTCTTACTTCATTCCTTTTGAAAACCCTTGAGAGAATCATGGACGACATTATCAAAAATACAATTGGCCCGAATCTCCTTTCGAATGCTGAGCATGCCTACACAAAGGGGAAATCGACAGAAACCGCACTCCAAGCACTATTGTATCCCATAGAGAAATCGCTAGATAAGAAAGAATTTTCTATAGTTGCCTTTATGAACATAGAGGGAGCTTTCAACAACATCGGACCCCTCTGCATCATGACAGAGCTCAACAGCCTACATATCAACTCACATATTAGCAAGCTGATTCGCAACATGCTAATAAAGAGAACTATCACCTCAAAGCTGAGAAATCACACCCTCACTAGAAGGGTGACTAGAGGCACCCCTCAAGGGGGAGTATTATCGCCGCTATTGTGGAATTTTGCCGTCAACGACGTTCTCAAACGGTTGGAGTCGGAAGGATGCACAGTAGTAGCGTATGCAGATGATAAAGCACTCTGCGTCTCTGGGGGAAGTTTATCTTGTCTCGAACAAAGGATGCAGGACTATATCAACATCCTGGCAAACTGGTGTGCCAGTAGAGGACTTAATGCGAACCCTGACAAAACAGAACTAGTCCTCTTCAGTCGGAAACAGAAATCGCCCGCTACATCCAATATCTATCTGGGCAACAAACAACTCAACTTCTCCGATACGGCGAACTACCTGGTCCTTATATTAGACAGGAAGCTTAATTGGAGACAGAACATTGAAAGCAGATCCACCAAGGCACTTATAGCTTTATATACATGCCGTAAAGCTACCGGGAAAACCTGGGGATTTAAACCCAAGGTAACACTTTGGATTTACAATGCTATAGTGAAGCCAATTGTATTACAATATGGCTCTATAGTGTGGTGGTACGCGCTCGACAAGAAGAGTAAATTTAGACAATTAGAATATGTTCAACGATCCTCTTGTCTCCTGATAACCGGATGTATGAGATCGACCCCCTCTAAGGCTCTCTACACGATACTCAATCTACTACCACCTGATCTGAGCTGCAAATGCTCCGCTCTCAAATCAGCTATTCGACTAAACGAGATTGAACATTGCGATCCTTCCATAGGACATTCAAGGATCCTAAACCATATCAACATCTCACTTGAAACTGACTACGTGCTCAATACACGGAATTCAAACATCCTCTACGAAATCAAAACGCCCACCAGAAAGGAGTGGGCAGAGAACGAGAACGCAATGTATGGACCAATAAACATCTTTACCGATGGGTCCAAACTGGATGACAAGGTCGGCTATGGTATCTACTCCGCGGATCTAGGCCTAAGTATAAGATCGAGAATTCCAGACTACTGCAGCGTTTTCCAAGCGGAAATACTTGCTATTAAACGAGCAGCGGACATGATCAACGTGAGGAAGATATCACAGGAGGATATTCTCCTGTTCACGGATAGTCTAGCGGCGGTAAACTCGTTGAAGTCCTGTGACATCAAATCGAAAGTGGTCAGTGCCTGTCGGAAATCTCTTAACGAGATATCCAGGAATAACAGAGTTCTGGTTACGTGGATTCCCGGACACAGCGGAATCGAGGGCAACTGTAGAGCGGATGAAGAGGCCAGACAGGGCTCAGCCCTGCAGGAAAGCGACGTTGAACACGTAGCACTTCGCCCTATATCCACCTGTAAAAGTACCATTGAAAATCTAACGTTTAGAATTGCAAACGACAGATGGAAGAATGAAGAAACCTGTAGAAAGGCCAAAATGACTTGGCCAGAATACAACGCGAAACGTGCATCGTACCTGGTAAGTCTTGAGAGGGACCAGATAAGGAAGATTATTGCCTTCCTGACGGGACATGGACCCATAGGCAGGCATGCGAGAAGAATGGGATTCGCAACGAAAAGCGAATGCTACTACTGCGGAAACAGTAGCAGTGAACCATCCACCGACCACATTATATGTGATTGCCCAACGCTATACAGAAGGAGACTGGAAACCCTGGGGAAACCCTTCCTAAATGGTGCAGAGGAACTTGCATCGTTGGATATCGGAAGGATTAACAACTTTTGTAAAATTATAAACTGGACGGATTGGATCGAAACTCCGGATACCCAATCGACAACTGGCAACGCAATCATGCAGCACACGCGCTGATAGCATAGGTTGAAGGGATGGCGTAAATGTCCAACGGGTGTCACAATGGGTCCATAAGGACCTAAGTATTCTCCTCGAAGATGGAGATGCCCGCACACCAACCAACCGACCATAAAAAATATTAAAAATACCAAAAATATTAAAAATATTAAAAATATTAAAAATATTAAGTATATTAAAAATTATAAAAAAAATTAAAAATATTGGAAACAATAAAAAAATTCATAAAATTAAATATATTAATAACATTAAAAAATATATAAAATATAAAAAATATTAAAAATATTAAAAATATCAAAAATATTAAAAATATTAGGAATTTTAAATATATTAAAAATATTAAAAATTATTAAAGATATTAAAAATATTAAAAATATTAAAAATATTAAAAAAAGGAATAATAAATTATCTTAAACCGAATGATGAAAACAAATTCAATTAAGTATCAAGATATTTTAAACATTCAAAATATTTAAGGACTTTTGTATATTTTTCCGTTCTTCATTTGTCCGTTTCATCCCGCATCTTTCCAACTAAGCCCTTATTAATGCAACCATCTTTACCTGCCTCTCTGCTGCATCTACCATCGATCCCTAAGTCATGTTGTAAATCCGTACATTTTTGCAAAATTTCGTGGTCTGCCATTGATTCCAATTAACTTTCAATCACTTGCAAATTCTCTAATACTTTAGAGCAATTCAACAAGAATTCTATTAGCACTCGCTATGTTGCCAACAATGACGGGGCTACAATCCTTTGCATGTTGGCTCATTGCCATCTTTTAGTTTGTTTCATGTTTGTCTAACCATCTTTTCTCTGTTTGTGTGTGTGTGTGTGTGTGTAATGTGTCACCATATCCTTAAAACAAATAGGTGCAAATAGTGGCAAAAGTTCTCGTGTCAAACAGTTGGTGTGTGCTGACAGTTTGTGCTGCTGTTGTTTTGTTAGTTGCTGCTGCTGTGCCAACACTCAACTTAACATTTGCAACATAAAGAATACTAGTTGGCTTTGCAACAATGGTGTCCTCCGAAAAAAAAGGATGAAAAAATATTTCATGCTTTACAGTGCAGTTTTATATTGTACACAGTTGTCTAAATATTTATTTTGTATTGTTTTCCAACATTTTGTTTTGTTTTCTAACATTGTGTTTGGTTTTGTTTATATTTTTTTGCTCTTTTGGCCACATTTTTGTGGACCATTTCATATTTGATCTACTGTGGCATCTGCTATTGTTATTGTACTTGGCCTTCTTTGGCTAGAGCAATAGACTGGGTTTATTTTTGCTTGTTTTTTTTTATACCAGTGTCTGTTTGTGTAGGATGGCAAATATTTGTATAGCAAATACAAGCAATTTTGTTATTAATTCGAAAGAATTTAATTGTTGTGGTTTAATTGGAAGTTAATGAATTCGTATTAGTTAATAATTAATTTAGAAAACAATCGCGTCTTGGGCGAGTATAATTTATGATGCCTGGCTTCTGGTGGGCACGGTAAAGGGGAGTTGTTGAGTAAGCTTTGTCGTCATTGCCAGCGTTGTGGATGATGTACCCACTCTTCGGCAGTGAAGTTTTACCCAAGTACAATGTTCTCATAATGTTCCGATGAAGAAGGATTGGTTTTAAGAGCACATTAGTTTTTGTTTACCAAACTAAATATATAATTAATATGTTTTCACGTTGCCATCATCTACTTGAAACCTTAAAGCATAAATCATTGTCATATGTTCAACTATTCGACACTGTTTCAAGCCAGTATCTCCCAAAATATAGGGCACTTATGTGCATAACTCATTAATTCATTCACAACATCTAACGTTCACTTGCACTTTTAACAAATTTTATAAGTTTAACTAAGCTACACAGTGTTGCAGGTGACAACTTAAAGCTCCACCATCTATATAGATAGTGCACAGGGGTAACACACACACACACACAAACAGGTAGGTTTCCACAAATGTTCTTGATGAATTATTGATTAATTTTCTCTGGTTTTCCTGTGCTACCAATGATAGTTTGCCAACTTCAATGTCATCAGAGCAGTGTCAGACACATACGTGTGTATACAGGGTGCTGACGATGACGATGCTGACGATGATGATGATTTAAATATTTATGCATTTTAATAATTTATCATTGTCAAACGGATATCATGGAAATTTACAAGATTCGAAGAAAATTTTTTGAAAATACTTGGAAATGCTACATATGCACACCTACACACACACACACACACACACACGTGCACACAAAACAAATACCAATGTGGAAGAGAAAGTGAAAATTTCCGGATGCATGTAACCAAATGCTGCCACTGCCACTGCCACTGCTGCTGATGATGTACATGTTGATGATGATGATGACGGCTACGACGATGAAATTCTTAATGATGACAACGTAAAGTATGAATATTTAAACAGAGACCCTGAAATAGTCTGCAAATATGCAAACGTGTGTGTGTGTATGTGTTTTTTGTATATGGACAAGAGCGGAAGAAGAGGTGACATATTCGTATAGGTAAAGGTGAATGTTGCATCAGAGCAAAAAGGATATGTTAAAATGAACTAAAGTCGTTCGGTCGTTCGGGCGGTGTGTTTAAAGTAACGAAGCATTAATTTTCTACTGCATCAACCAGAAGCTACAAACAAACAAACACAAACTCATCATTAAAGCAGCTCACACACACACAGTATAGAGATTCTCATAAGTTTCCACAATGTTAATGAGTACTTTGCATCCTGTGCAGTCAAAAATTAGGGCACAGTGACTTCAATTGTAGTATATGTAGACAAAATACAAATAACGTGTTGCAGATCACGGAAATATCGTATAAAAACAAAGTATAGAAAATAAAAATTGCATCTACGCTGCAAATCTAGTTATACCCATAACATTTCCCATATTGTTTAGACTTGTTAAAAGTTTTTAAAGTTTTTAACGGATATTAAAGAACTAGTATACATATGAAAATTTTCTTTCATTGTCGGCTCCCCTCGAATGTTGTTGACAGCAACTTCGCAGTATTAAGCGTCGATTCAATCGTCGTGTTTAGTAAGAGCTTCTCAAACAGTGACGTTCGCATTCGTCGATAAACAAGTAGGTGCCGTTAGTTGTGAATCTAAAAATAGAAAGCGTGTTAATTCACAACAACGCGAGAAGCTATCCCATACCTCATTCATGGGGTGCAAAGGGAAATTAAGTTTTTTTTTTAAGTATACATATGAATATTGGATAGGTGGTAATACACATAGTCAACAGTCAAAATTGACCGAGGAGTCAAAAGTGACCAAAGGGCAAAATGAAACCATTGACATGACATGAACCACTATATACGTGTTGTTTAGGACACTGTTCTCCCAGGGCTTTTAAAGCGACAATATGATATCGTTATTTGGTCTTAGAGCACCTCAAGTAGAATTTTCTGAGCAACATTTTTGTTGAACATTTAAGTGTTGTAAAGTCCAATTTAAAGGACCTTTTCCGACGTTTCTCGAATTAACGACGAAGAGGATGCGTGAGTAGTGGAGATAATGACTTAAAATTTTCTAGAAAAAAGGACGAAAAGTACACGTGTGGAGTCGAGATAAAGATTAAAAATATTTCGCAAAAAAATCCTCGTTAAATAGCATTGAATAAATCTGATATCGAAAACTAAAATATTCAGTAACAAAGATAACTAACATTTCGTAAAGGAACTATTTTAGGTCGATGTTTATACAGTGCGTTAAAATGAAACAAAATAATTAGTAAAAGTTGAAGATATCGATATTTGGTCTAAGAGCACCCCAAGTAGAATTTTCTAAGCAACATTTTTGTGGAACATTTTAATGTTGTAAAGTCCCATTTTAAGGTCCTTTTCTGACTTTACTTGAAATAAGGACAAAAAGGACACAAAGAGGAGTCGGCACTGAGAGTTAAAATAATCCACAAAAAAAATCCTCGTTAAATTTCATTGCAGATATATGATATCGAAAATGAACTAAAACAATCATTACCATAGGCACTTTGTCTAGTTAAGGTCGTTTTTCATACAGTGCTTTGAAACGTAACCAAATAATTTGTAAAAGTTGGAGATATCGATATTTGGTCTTAGAGCTCTTCAAGTTGAATTTTCTGAGCAACATTTTTGTGGAACATTTTAATGTTGTAAAGTCCCATTTTAAGGTCCTTTTCTGACTTTACTCGAAATGAGGATAAAAAGGACACAAAGAGGAGTAGGCATTGGGAGTTAAAATAATCCACAAAAAAAAATCCTCGTTAAATTTCATTGAAAATTTACTAAAACAATCATAACCATAGGCACTTTGACTATTTAAGGTCGTTGTTCATACAGTGCTTTGAAGAGATATCGATATTTGGTCTTAGAGCTCTTCAAGTTTAATTTTCTGAGCAACATTTTTATAGAACATTTTAATGTTGTAAAGTCCCACTTAAAGGTCCTTTTCTGACTTAACAAGAAATAAGGATGAAAAGGACTCTTCACGTGTCCTTATTTCGAGAAATAGAGATAAAGAGATAAAATATTCCACAAAAAAAAAATTACCTATACTATTTGATTAAAGACGAATGATATCGAAAATGCGCTACAACAATCAGAAATATAGATACTATGGGTATTTTAGGTCGTTGTTCAGTGCTTTCAAACAAAAAAAAAAATAATTAGTAAAAGTTGGAGATATCGATATTTGATCTTTGAGCATCCCAAGTAGAATTTTTGTAGAACATTTTAATGTTATTAAGTCCCAGTTAAAGGACCTTTTTTGAGTTTTGTCGAAAAAAGGACGAAAAGAAGTCGAGTTTCAAAGTTAAAATGTTCCATAAAAAAATCCTTTTTAAATTTGATTGAAGACATATGATATCAAAAATGCACTAAAACCATAAGTAACAGTAAGTAGGGGGGATCTATCCTCCCGGAATTTAAATATACTCACTTAAGGCTTTCATTCCGTAAAAGAATTATTCCGCCCTTAAAAATTGATTGCACACTGTAATACAGGGTGGAGCGCGGTAATTTGATTTTTTTGCACTGCAGACTGTGGCGACACTGTTGGTCGAAGTGAGTGTGCGTGGCTTATAGTTGCTGACGGGAGATTTATACTCGTCTGCCTTTCAATTGCTATCATGCATTGGACACGCGACAAAATTACCACTCCATTTTGTGTTGAAGCGTATTTTTAAACTGCGCACTCGATTATTGTGTTATTTTCTAATGAGGCACATTTTCACCTCAGTGGATGTGTAAACAAACTAAATATGCGGTATTGAAGTGAAACAAACTCCAGAGAATATCGCCAGAGACATCGGAATTCGCACCGCGTCACTGTGTGGTGCGGCATGTCGACATGCTTGTTAGAGTTCATGAAAACTTCAGAAAACGTATGCAGCAGTGTGTGGATAGCGAAGGTCGACATTTGCCAGATACACTATTTAAAACAATGTAAAACCTTACCTTGATGAATATAATTCAAATATAAAATTAATTTTATTGAGGTTCATACTTTTTTTATTTCATTCCCTAATAAGCAACTTACCGCGCTCCACCCTGTGGTTTAATTTATCTGGTATGTACATTAGGGTTGGTATAGTGCACGAGTGTTCGAATTCGACACGAAAAACCTACTAATTTTATGTGGTTGAGAAAAAAAATGCCTGAGCCAAAATTTGGGGGAGGTGCAGTGGTGTTAAATGACGGCGCATCATGGTCAAAGTTGGGGGAAGGGGAAATGTATGGCCTGTAAAATTTTTGACCCCCTGACATTTTTCCCTCCCAACATTTTCACCAAACATACCTTACCCCACCTTTACCCCCTAAGGTGGCTCCCTTTGAAAAATCAAATTTTTTTTAATTTTGCTACCACCGCCTTAACTGCCCCAAACGTGCTCCTAGAGGAGTCTTATGTATCACTGATCCCCATTATTTTTGCAACCTCAACAGTTTCTCAGAACATATCTTACATCTGTCTTCAACCCTTAAGGTGGTCCCCATACAATTTTTCTTATATATTTTATGTTTTTTTTTACATTTATGATCGACTCTATTCATTTTTCCCCTCTTAATTTTTTTTCCAAAAACATAAGCCATCTTCATCCTCTAGGAGGGATCTCATACAAAAATCTATTTTTTTTTTTAAATTTTCTCCCACGGCTCTAATAGCCCGAAAAATGCCTCTATCCTTCATCTCTAACCCTTAAGGTGGTCACCACACAATTTTGTGGTATTTTCATAATTTTTTGTGTGAAATCAGCTTTGCTGCTCTGATGATGTCTCCAGAGGAGTAAAATATATGGCCGACGTCCACTAGTGTTTCCCTCATAACATTTACCCGAACTCTATACATTCACCCCCTAAGGAGGCTCCGATGTAATATAATTTTTTTATAAATTTTGCTCCCACCGCATTGAATGCCCGAAAGGTGCCCCTGAAGGAATCAAATGTATGACCGACACCCAATAGTTTTATAACCCCAACAGTTTCTCAGAACATATACGAAAATGAGTTTTTATACCCTCACCTTAAGTGTAACACATAGAAGGAGTCACTTTAGACCGCAAGTTTCTTTAAACCAAAATCGATTCATGACTTTTTAAGTAGTTTGGACCATGTCCGTCTGTCTGTCCGGCTGGTACACACGATAACTTTCGAAAGACGAAACCAAATCTTTTTAAACTTCGCTTAAGGTAATATTTTCCCAAAACTATTTACGGTATTGAAAATGGGCTAAAATGGGCCACGCCCCTTCTGGTACCTCCCATGCAAATGTACCTTTCCGCCCACTTTAGAAATCGAGAAATAATATCAAAATACCCAACGCGATCGTGCTTAAATTCTGTATTAAGTAAAAATAAATGAGGATACAGTTTCGGAGAAAAAAAACTGGTAGTCAAGCCACGCCCTATCTGGTACCTGCCGTACCCATTTGGTACCGCCCGATTAATATTATTATAACGCCCCACGCCATCGTGTCCAAACTCTGTATTAAGTAAAGCTAAAGCAGCATAAAGTTGTCGAGAAAAAATCTGGAAGTCTAGCCACGCCCCTTCTGGTACCTCCTATACAAATGTACCTCTATGCCAACTTTTGAAATCGAGTAATAATATCAATACACCAAACGCGATTTTGTATTTTGATCTATAACAGGATTAAATTTTGGAGACCAAGTTGGAAGTCTGTCCACGCCCCTTCTGGTACCTCCCATACAAATGTATAATTACGCCCACTTTAGAAAGCGAGTAATAATATCAGTTTACTAGCTAATTTTATGTTTTACAGAGGGTGAGGTATATGTATGCCGGGTTTCCCGACTGAAGCTTTCTTCCTGGTTTGATATATCAAATAGGGCCACGCCCATCGTGTCCTATTGTTGAAACCACAATATCTGGATGGCTGTTTCTCCAATCGCCTTGAAAATTTGTGTCGATGCAATTGGCTGTGGGCATGGTATAAAACTTGGCACTTTAAATGGCTGTATCTCATGAATTATAAGTGGTATTTAAAATAATCCATTATAACAGCTATAATAATAGTTTATTCGTCCACTAGTATAGCAGAGATATAATTAGGCTATATGGACCCAAGTTGGCAAAAAGGGCCAAGGCGCCTCCCACACTCGTCAATTTTGGACTATTACATATTTACCCAAAAAAAATACAATTCCTTAATCGAACATTGATAAAATATATAGGATTACCTAAAAACCTGACTTTTGACCTCTTTGGGGCACGGGAAATAGTTGTCCGATCTTACCCAAATTTTCGTTATGGATTTTTTGCATCAAGTGGCTCAATATTCCGGTCGTATATTTTTAGATTTCGGCAAAAAAAATCGTCTATATATTTCGCTGCCACCCTAATGTACATTTATACTTTTATGACCCATACTAATTCCTTATACTGCTTTGATTTTCTGGATGTGGACTCCGGCACTCTTGTAGAATGTCACTCTCATTTTGGTGAAACCAAAATACCCTAGACCTTTGGAGGAGGCAAGCTTCCATTACCAACTATCTTGGGGATGTTATGTAGCAGTATGTCACGATAGGAAGACAAACTCAGGAGAGTTATAACCTCGGCAAGATAAGTGTCAGCTAAGCTTCTGGACTTGAAGGAAATAACGGATCATTTGTCTCCCCTTACTAACGATACAAAAGAAAATACTATGGTTGAGGTCCTTCCAAATCCTTCCAGCCTACAAAAGGAAATCAGGACTATGCTTTTTATTCATCAAAGTGATCTATCATCTGACAACAGTAGACGGTCTAAACGGAGCCCAACGAGTTGGATACTGTTGCACTATCTTCACACACCGCATCATCATCGAACTCCAAGAAAACGGTGAAGTGTGCCGAATCCTCAGATTACGAAGCATAATCGTTGATTGGATATAAATGAGAAAAACAAGGAGCAGAAAGACAAACCGTAATTTCGTTATGTGGCAAATGCCTTATATTGAAACGTTTGATAGGCAATAATACAAACAACCGATTCTGGGCGGCTTTATAAGTATCTCGTTCCCAGCTTATCCAGGCGCACCCTCAACCGACAAAGGCAAAAGAGGTTGTCTATCCATTAGTAGAGGATGTCATTACGATACTGTTAAGGCTGCGAAGCTTTCTACAGTTTCTGGCTTGCAACGCTTGGCACTGGAAAGGCTGTTATTAAGGTAAGCACCAAAGAGGGGGAATGTAAATTCATAAGGCCAGATGAATCTTTGATTTCAAATGCGTCAGAAGCTGGCAAGAAACAAATCTGTTGAAAATGTTTCATGTAGTGATAAATTTGCCACACGGACTCACTTCGATGTCTTCAAGCTTGAGGAGTTCAAAAATATCATGCTAATTTTGGCAGCGATCAATCATTTCAACTTGCGTTAATTGACCGGTCTGATTCTGAATGCAAGGACTGGCCTGTCAATAGGCACAAGTAAGGTCAAGCAGAGGTAATTGCTCAGGAAAATATAGTCAGTTCAATATATACTTCGAATGTATCAACTGGCACATGGACATCAATATTATTGACGCTAAATATAATCATAATTTTATGTTTTCTTTTTCTTTTTTGCTTATATTTCCTTAACCTGTTATCAATATCCCTTCCACTGTGCCAAGGTCTCAACATTGTCATCACATCTACTTACGTATAAAATGCAGGTATTTAATAATTTTCATATTAATAAATGACAACAACATGAGCATCAAGTGCAATATCTCCCCCTCCCCCCAGGCAGGTGGAGTGCCCATCGAAACTGTGTCACGTTTCACAACTTTTAGCCACTCACACAACACGATCTCTAAAGCTTTCGTCCTTCCTACATTTCGCTTGTAACATTTCCCTACTGTCGTCATTACTCTACAATGGCCTTGTAACTTAAGGAAAACTTATATATGATGGAAGAACTCCGGCAAAAATGCTTTTCTGGTTGCCAGGATACCCGAAGAACGCTCGCTTGCAACATCAACGTTGTCATCGTAACGACGTGAGTCATTAAAATGTCATAAACGTTTTTGGCTTAAATATATATATGAACGTTTGCAAGTAAACTTTAAGTTAAATGTCGTAGGTAAGGAGGGCAGCAGCAGCGGCTACGGCATTGGTGAATTCGATACTTGCGAAAGGAAAAGTGTAGCAGCTATGGCCATGGGCAAGGATGTGACATGTTGAACTCTCCAAATATGCATATGTATGTATGAATATGGAAGAGGAAAACGGAAAACATTGTGTTCTTGACAAACTTCAACGTCCGTTGAACACATAAACAACGAGGATATGAGAAACAATTGCGGGCGCAGTAGGGGAGTGTTCTGCGCAATTGATTTTAAAGGGGGAAAATCCGAAAGGTAATGAAAATTATAAAATTGTAAAGCCTCACACAAAATATTATGAAAAATTTAACAAATTTATCGTAATTTATAAGTTTTCTGTTGTTATGAAAAGAATTTATAAACGTCCTTTTCTGCGTTTCGAACTTGTTTTTTCTATACATTCAAGCAAACCAAGTTCTACTATTTTCACTACTAACGGCTAATCCCATAGCAACAAGTCGCTCAAACTGATATACATTTACTAGTTTATTAACTAGTCAATTCTAAAATAAATTGTTTAATTTCTTTTATGGGAAGTAAGAACATTTTAATGGAATTCCTTTCATCAGCAATCCCAATGTATATACTGAGCCTTCATTAACTACATGTCCATTTCTTTGTTTTATTTTCCTAAACAAAAAAAAAACTCTTGATGAAAATGCTAATGATGAAGGTCCAAATTGCCCAACTCAATGGCAAACCATTAAATTTATGTTAGACGTAAAAAAGACAAACAAATTGAGGTACATGTCGTTTTTCCTCTTCTTTTCGAAAAAAACACACCATCCATCTAAAAGCCCTGCAAAAAACTGTTAATGAGAAAATTGTTATAACTTCCATAGAACGATTGCCCTAAAACTCCCTCTGGTGAGCTCTCAATAAACGTGTCAGAATCATATCATATCATAGCAAAAAAAAAATATAACACCGCCGTAAACGATATGACAAACATTAAGTGAGGGAACATGTACGCTTAGTCCTTGGCTTTGTGGTGCCGCCTTTAACCAGAACGCAAATAAAGCATTGACCCTCAAGAGCAACAAAATCAAACACGTGGTCATCAAAATTGAGCTGTTTTCAATATTTGTCTATGTGGTGAATGCACGTTAACGTGGCTCTATATCAGGGAGAGTGAGAGATCGACGAGTTGATGTCTCAAAAGTCATTTAACAAGTGTCACTTACACCTACACACAGTAGCAGACAACTACGCGCAACATCTAGCGAAAAACAGTCGAACTGTGGTTAAAAATATTACAAATATTAAAAATATTAAAAATATTAAAAATATTAAAAATATTAAAAATATTAAAAATATTGAAAAGCTTAAAAATATTAAAAAATTTAAAATAGTAAAAATAGTAAAAATATTAAAAATATTAATAATATTAAAAATATTAAAAATATTAAAAATATTAAAAATATTAAAAATATTAAAAATATTAAAAATATTAAAAATATTAAAAATACTAAAAATATTAAAAATATTAAAAATATTAAAAATATTAAAAATATTAAAAATATTAAAAATATTAAAAATATTAAAAATATTTAAAATATTAAAAATATTAAAAATATTAAAAATATTAAAAATATTAAAAATATTAAAAATATTAAAAATATTAAAAATATTAAAAATATTAAAAATATTAAAAATATTAAAAATATTAAAAATATTAAAAATATTAAAAATATTAAAAATATTAAAAATATTAAAAATATTAAAAATATTAAATATATTAAAAATATTAAAAATTTTAAAAATATTAAAAATATTAAAAATATTAAAAATATTAAATATATTAAAAATATTAAAAATTTTAAAAATATTAAAAAGGGCGCTGACTAGACATTGTGGTTAATGTCGAAATGACTTCATACGCCTAACCTGCTGTCAACATAATACATTTCACACTCTTGACTTAAAACCTATTGGCAATAATAAATAATTGCCAATAGAACTGATCTCAAACCGAACTATGACAATATAATATTAAAAATATTGAAAAGCTTAAAAATATTAAAAATATTAAAAATATTAAAAATATTAAAAATATTAAAAATATTAAAAATATTGAAAATATTAAAAATATTGAAAATATTAAAAATATTAAAAATAAGAAAAAATATTAAAACTATTAAAAATATTAAAAATATTAAAAATATTAAAAAATTAAAAATATTAAAAATATTAAAAATAATAAAAATATTAAAAATATTAAAAATATTAAAAATTTACTTTAAGTGTACCAAATGATACATCAAATTCGGCTTACGATCAGAACAGATTTTTTTTTTTAGATAATTAAAAATAATTAAAAATATTAAAAATATTAAATAACCGGATGTATGAGATCGACCCCCCTCTAAGGCTCTCTACACGATACTCAATCTTCTACCAACTGATCTGAGCTGCAAATGCTCCGCTCTCAAATCGGCTATTCGACTAAACGAGATTGAACATTGGGATCCTTCCATCGGACATTCAAAGATCCTGAACCATATCAACATCTCACTTGAAACTGACTACGTGCTCAATACACGGAAATCAAACATTCTCTACGAAATTAGAACGCCCTCCAGAAAGGAGTGGACAGAGAACGAAAACGCAATGTATGGACCAATAAACATCTTTACCGATGGGTCCAAACTGGATGACAAGGTCGGCTATGGTATCTACTCCACGGATCTAGGCCTAAGTATAAGATCGAGAATTCCAGACTTCTGCAGCGTTTTCCAAGCGGAAATACTTGCTATTAAACGAGCCGTGGACGTGATCAACGTGTGGAAGATATCACAGGAGGATATTCTCCTGTTTTCGGATAGTCTAGCGGCGGTAAACTCGTTGAAGTCCTGTGACATCAAATCGAAAGTGGTCAGTGCCTGCCGGAAATCTCTTAACGAGATATCCAGGAATAACAGAGTTCTGGTTACGTGGATACCCGAACACAGCGGAATCGAGGGCAACTGCAGAGCGGACGAAGAGGCCAGATAGGGCTAAGCCCTGCAGGAAAGCGACGTTGAACACGTAAAAGTACCATTGGAAATCTAACGTTTAGAATTGCAAACGACAGATCGAAGAATGAGGAAACCTGTAGAATGGCCAAAAAGACTTGGCCAGAATACAACGCGAAACGTACATCGTACCTGGTAAGTCTTGAGAGGGACCAGATAAGAAAATTATTACCTTCCTGACGGGACCCATAGGCAGACATGGGAGCAGAATGGGATTCGCAACGAAAAGCGAATGCAACTTCTGCAGGAACAGCAGCAGTGAACCATCCACCGACCACATTATATGTGATTGCCCAGCGCTATACAGAAGGAGACTGGAAACCCTGGGGAAAGCCTTCTTAAATGGTGTAGAGGAACTTGCGTCCTTGGATATCGGAAGGATCAACAACTTTTGTAAAATTATTTACTGGACGGATTGGATCGAAACTCTGGATTTCCAATCGACAACTGGCAACGCAATCAGGCAGCACACGCGCTGATAGCATAGGTTAAAGGGATGGCGTAAATGCCCAACGGGTGTCATAATGGGTGCATAAGGACCTAAGTGTTCTCCTCGAAGAAGGAGATGGCTGCATACCAACCAACCAAAAATATTAAAAATACAGTCGAAACTCTCTATAACGAACTCCTTTATAACGAAGTTTTCTCTATTGCGAAGCAACTATAAGAACACTGCGTTTTGGGTCTACTTTGAGTGTATTATAATTTCCATATAACGAATTTCTCTATAGCGAATATTTCCTTATAACGAAGCATTTTTGCGACCGTAATTTTAAAATTGATGCGTTTTCAATCTCCATATAACGAATTTAGGCAAAACCGAACGCACGCACACACACAAAAAAGAAATCGACGTCGCTTTGTTGTGTGTTGCTTTAACAAATCACAAGCAGAGACAGATGCTTTGAATCGTTTATTTACCAAAAAATTTAAAGTGTATTTTGGGGAACCACCGAACTATGCAAGTGACAACTGGAATCATTACCATGTCTCACATTTCTTGCAGTCGCTATCAGTTTGCGTTTGCAAATCGCGATATGTACTGTGTTTATTTCTCAAAATGTATTAGAAAATTATATTGAAGAACAAAAGTGAAAAAATTTACTTCAAACCAAAATAACTGACTACTACAAATAAAAAATTTTAAAAGGAACAAAATTATTGTTCTTTTCCTTTTAGCGAATTATCTTTATAGCGAAGTAAATATCCAGTCCCTTGGAATTCGTTATAGAGAGTTTCGACTGTATTAAAAATATTAATAATATTAAAATAATTAAAAAATTATTAAAAATATTGAAAATAGTAAAAATATTAAAAATTTAAAAATATTTTTCAATATTTTTATTAAAAATATTAAAAATATAAAAATATTAAAAACAATTATTAAAAATATTAAATATAAAATAATATTTAATAAATATAATATAATAATAAATATATTAAAAATATTGAAAATATTTAATATATTAAAATTATTACAAATATTAAAAATATTAAAAATAGTAAAAATAGTAAAAATATTAAAAATATTAAACATATTAAAAATATTAAAAATATTAAAAGATTAAAAATATTTAAATATTAAAAATATTAAAAATTAAATATTAAAAATATTACAAATATTAAAAATATTAAAATTATTAAAAATATTGAAATCTATTAAAAAAAATCAACAATTTATATTAGTGATATTCCTTCTAACATGAAATCCAGCAACGCGATATCACTGTACTTCGGCAGCCCAAGTGAAACCGAAATCATCAGCCATATCGTTAACGACAACGACAATTCCACAATTTATGTCATATTCCTCATGCTTACTGACAGTTGTACTCTCGTACAACCGAGAAAAAAAGTGTAAATGGTTTTTTAACGGCTATGTTGTTTTTCAACAAAAAAACAAAGAAAACATCACATACACATGATATTTGCAAGTGAAACCTCATAGGGGGGCATGTAAGGAACACCCTGGCACTCTTCATACCATTATATTTTTAGGTTGTAGTCAGTTCTTTCAACACCTCCTTGTACACTGATAAGCATGAACATTTACACCCACTCATGTGTATTATGCATTCAATACAACAGCAAATTCCCCTAACAATCATTGCAGGAAAAAACAGTAAGAAAAAAACCCCCCAATTGAGTACCCCCCATAAATATTTGTTCAATACACTGGCTGTACTCCGTTTTGTCATATTTCGAGCGGTGTTAAGGATCCTGTTCCTAACTTAGGTACTTTATGGATGTCTTTGCATTTGTATGTGCTGATGGTGTTTGTGACAACACATTTGTTGTCAAAAAATTTAATGTTCTGTAACATCTGTTGTTAGCAGTCCTACCCTCGTCCTACTTCATTCACGTACACTTACAGTGACGAGAGCCGTGTTGAATGTATGAGTATTTGTATATAAATTGCAAAATTTATTTGGAAAAATTATGCAAAATTTTTTTGGGTTCTTTTGCCTTAAACTCTTGAGACTATTTGCATGCAGTTGACAGTGAGAATGTCACAGGTCTTTGGTGTTGTTGATGTACAGGTTTGAGTTGAAAACTTAAGTTTTTGTGTGTAATGAAATAGTAAATGTACAGTGTAGACCTTGGGAAAAACATGGAACTGTTAATATAAACATTATACTTAGATTTCAATGTTTAAGTTTAGAACTTTTACTGTAAAATAATTATATTTTGTTAATTTATGTGAAATTTATTCTTCTTTAGACATAAATATATATTGAGTCTAAAACGAGATGCTTGTTAATTGACAATAGTGTCAGAAGCTGACCTATATCTCCTTAAGAAATGTAAAGTGAAATTAAGTATTTTATATCCAAATAATCAAAAAAGACATAAGACTAGGATGGTCGATTTTTTCGAATCAATCGTAAGTGCACTCCTTGCTCCAATGATGTCATCGCAGAACCACACTAGAATCGTATGTTCTGGCGGCTGAATAAAGAATTGGAGGAAACCATGCGTGAGAAAATTCTACCAGATGGCAAAAAACTGGACGGAAGTACGACCATTTCATCCTATAGGGACAATGACAGAAATCTGGTAAAAGATGTTGAATCTGTTCTGACGATATTGAAATAACAATTCAATAGACTGTTAGTAGCTAATGATTCAAGGAAGACAGTATGAAACCAATCGTAGACGGTGGGGTAGAATGTCCACCACGCAGCCAGAATGAGAGGGAAGGGGAAGGAATCTTATGAAAATGCATATTTTTACTGGACATCCTAAAATGGAAACGGTTGTTATCTTTACTTATCCCGAAATTTCCTTTAAAATTGCATCAATTTGTTATTGCATATTTTACAAAAAATACGTGTTTTTGCATATTTAAGCAAATTTTACAATAAATGTATGTTTTTGATGCATGTTTTTGACAACAATATCAAACGCCTTGTTCCAATTATAGAAAATTATAAAAAATGTAGAATGGCATAATTATTTGAAAGATGCACAGTAGCTTCGATAAGTATCTCTATAGAGAAAATAGGTAATATTTTTATATTAACATATATACAAAATTTTCGGCCTTTTTGCAAAATTAGATGCAAATATTATTTATAATTAAATTTTGAACTAAAATTTAATTGCATTTTTTACGTGTTTTTGGTGCATATATTTGAGTGCATATTATATGCGCATATTTTCTATTTTTAGTGCATAAAATTCCTTGCCTTACACATAGCAATATCCCGGCATATATTTAATGTATATATTTAAATTTTAAGTGCATGTTTGAGAGGAGCATGCATACACTTATTTGCAACATTTGGCTGGAACAGGACATTCCCGATGATTGAAACCAAAATCGTTATGCCCTGTGCTTAAGAAAGGAGACAAAAACATATCCAAACGGCCAAAGTTAGACGTAGGCGCGCAAAAAGAATAAAATTTGGGAAATTCGGACTGCAAGGGAGTAAAAATGGTCGTGATACCGCCCTTTGACCATTTCTTTGATTGTAGAATGAGGGCGGAACCACTCCCCTCTTTAGAAAGTCATTGTATGGACGATTGCAATGAAATTTGTACAGTGTGGTACTATCCGAACGGCCTCTATTATAGGCTACATGAAAACAAAATTACAGAAGGGGGCGTGGTACCGTACAAACAAACCAGAATTTGAGAATTGTTATGAAACAATGAAGATGATATTAGCCACATTCTTACTGGTACAAGAAGGGAAATGAGCTGTGCCACGGCCCTGGTGAATAAATCTTTATATCGGTCCGTTAGTGGACCGATTATAATCAAATTGTTTATAACCTATATATTGAAAATTGCTTGGTGACAGACTGACTGATTGGGTAAAACAGTGAAAAGGCCGAGAAGGGATAGAACTGCTACAATCGCACAAACCAAACAGCTAAATGTACATTCGCGAAAATTTAAGCGAAAATTTTTTTTTTTATGGATTCGTACCTTTAGGGTACCAATTCCGAAATCGGGATAAAACTTGTATCATCAACCAGACCAAATGGGTAGAGCTATAATCGTATATGTCTATGTTCCTATGGAATTATAAGGGGTATCATACCATCTTTACTTTTAGGGCTAGAATGGGACAAAAGTGGTACCATCGCCCAAAGCTGACGCATACAGCTACTAACACAAACTATGATTGGGGATAAAATAGGATTAAAGTGGTACAATCACCCAGACCAATGGGCTAAAGCTTAATTGGGGTATACGTTCGTCTTATGTAGCAGTTATGCGATAAAAAATGATTTTTTGAAATTCGCACTCTTTTGGAGAAAAAACACAAAAATTAGGGAAACTGATGCACTTATAGATATACGAAAGTATTTTCGTACCTTTTGGATTAAATGTAAATAGTAATGTATATTTAAGAGGACGTAATTGGTAACTGAACAACTAGACCAGACAACTTTATATAAATGCCTTTACAGTGAAATAATTGACCCATGCCAGTGCGGCGTTAAACCTGGAAATTCGACCACTGACCTCATTTCCACATTGCGCCAAATATTGGAAAAAATACTGGAGAAGCAAATCGACAAATATCACCTCTTTGTCGTTTACAAAGCTCCTTTCGATAGAATTTGCTATACCTGTACAGTTAAGACGTCCCCGTGACCCTAACTGGAACGAAATCATCAGTTAAAATTGGGAAGTCATCTCCACACAATTCAATGCCAAACGATGCTTCAGACAGGGTATCAACGAACGGAGAGTCAGTGAGACTAGTTCAATCTTTAAAGGTTCGTAACTATGATTGGAAACTTGCGAAAGCAGACGAAGCTGTTATTGGTTCTTGGCCCTATATGTGTTGACAATGCATCGACATTGTCGGTGCATCGACATCAAATGAATCGTGGGCTGTACGAGCTTTAAATCGCATGGAAGAAATTGTTCCAGCAAATAAATCTTTCGAGTCAAATCCCTATGGACGCATAGTAGAGGACGACCAAAGCCCCAGTGGAAAGACCAAGTAGAAGAAAACTAGGTGTAAGATGCTGACGAACAAGCGCATTAGATCGAAGCGTATGGAAACCTATTCTGTGTCGGGCGTGTGACCTAAATGGTTGTGTATATGCCTGCTAAGTAAGTAAGTTGTAGGCAAAACCTCAGCAAACGGAAACATTTGCTGCAAACCTTAGGGTACCTCCCATCCAAATGACTGAAACCAAATCCTTGCAACAAGTGCAGTAAATACATTCATATTTGGAACAATTAAATCGTAATAGGGTGAATGTATTTATTAGTCAGTTCATCTGGCTGAAATTTCGGCACCGGTTTAAATATAACTTAGAAGTAAGAAGTTGGACCGGCCGTGGCATTGTGGTTGGAACACGCGACTACTATATGGGCTCCAGTCATCTATATTTTTCTTTCATTGCCGGCCCCCTCGATGTTGTCGACAGCAACTTTGCAGTACAAGTGTCGAGATAATCGGCATGTCTAGTAAAAGCTTCCCAAACAATGACGTTTGCATTCTTCGATAAACAAGTAGGTGCCGTTTGTTGTGAATCTAAAAAAGAAAGCGTGTTAATTCACAACAATGCGAGGAACTATCCTATACCTGATTCATTGGGTGCAAAGGGAAATTAAGTTTTTTTAAGTAAAGTCTTAGATAGTTAAGACAACCCACGAGTCTTCTTAGGGGCAAATGGCATCTGAAGAAATATTTGCTATTGAATCATAATCTGGCAGTATTACCTTACCAATGTTCTTCCTATTTAAATTACTCATCAAGTTTAATTTGTATTACTTGTATTCTCTGACATAAATTTTATTATTTTCAATTTCATTTAGTACACCGCATTATTATTCGACTCACATTTCTTTCCCCTTCGTTGATAATTTTACTTTTAAATTATATCCTTCAGACTTCTCCGTATTAATAGACCCTCTGTCGAACAGTCAATGGTTTTTGCTCAGCTCTTGTGATTAATAGCTTACAAGAAGTCCTCCTTCACCCTCCTTCACCACCTTCTCTAAAAAAGAAACGCAATTACATAAAAATCCTTTGTACTTGTAATTACTTTATAATCACAACACTCAAGCATCCCCCACACCACCATAAACTGTGAGACATCAAACCCTCGAACTTGATTGATATGAAATTACGCACACAGAAAAGTTACAGTTCCACAGTTTGCCAACTACAAGCAGCAATTTTAAGGATTTGTGGCAGGCAACCAGCGCGTAGCAATTTCTTTCCGCAAACAAACATCATCATGGACCATAAAAAAATCTCGGCTCATTACAAAATCATTATGGTAGGAAGGGAGGGAGGGGGATGCAAATTTCGGTGTTGGTTAAAAGGGTTGTGTTGACGAATCACGCACACACACACACCTCAAATTATTCGTAGTGAATTTGCGGCATATCCTTTCAAGCATCTCCTCCTTTTTTATCACTGGCAGCGCTAGTAAATATGAATTTCTTTCTTGTGCAATGTGAAAGCATAAAGGAATGTACAAATGTTCCTTTGACTACCCTGTTGATTACACAAAAAAGTATTTTTCGGCACCCAGCAGAGAAAAAGTTGTATTTATGTAGAGAGCTTCCAAAAGGATATACAGTGAAACTTCGATATTACGAACTTCGTTATAACGAAAAACTCAATATAACGAATTTTTAGCTGAGACCCTTGAAAAAACCTTTTTATTGCAAAGTTTTTCATACAAAAATGCTCTATAGCTATAACGAAAAAATTCTGATCTATAAAGCCTCTATATAGCGAAGTATTTTTTCAAAAGCCTCTATAAAACGAAATTATAATTGAGTAATACATACATATAACATTTTAAGTCATTATCAAAAGCCTCTACATAACGAAGTCTTGAACTATAGCCTCCATACAACGAAGTCAGAATAAAGCATAAAGCAAAATTAAATTTTAAGCAAAACGGGGAATTCCCTTTTAAAACCAACGAAAGGTAAATGTCTTTGCAGGTTAATATGTAAAGCGCCACAAATTACATAGTCAGTTCTGTTTTGGTTCTTTGTCAAAATGAGTGTATTAAAGAGTAAATCAATTTCTATACGAGAAAAAACAAACAAAAATTACACAATATTTTACTAAAATGTAATAAAATAAAAAAATAATAAAAACTTAATTTTTTATTTACCTCTTTAATAGTTAATTTTTATTATTATACTATTATTTTCGTGTAAAATAGAATTCGGACAAAAAAAAACTATAGTTATAACGAATTTCTTTCGTATTTCTTTAAATTTTGTTATACCAAGGTTTCACAATGCATATGTATAGCGAATCAATAGCTATAACGAAGTATTTTTCGGTCCCCTCTAGATTCGTTATATCGAAGTTTCACTGTAGAATGTATGTGTGCATTTTTATTTTTGGCAGCGAAGAAATCTCTATATTACAAATTATACAACCTGCGTTTATGAGTCTCAAGCGAACTTCAAAGTTAAATGGAGGCGAAAAATGAAAACATCTCAAAGGAAGTCTTAGTCTTGTTCCCCCTCCCTCTAAAGAAAGGGTTACTTTTCTTACATTGCCTGAAAGTCTTTCATATTTCACCAGAGAGGTGGAGATGGGAAGGAAGGAAATTGCATTAAATGTTTATTACATTACTAGTTTTTTTTGCCTCCTTTGAAGGATGTGTGATGTGTGTAGTATCTTTGATTGTTATACAAAGTCACAGGTCTATACAAAAGTCAAACTGTTACATTATAATAAATGACAGCATATCATCAACTGCCATTAGCATCGACGGCATTTGCAGTATATACCACAGAAAAACCTCATTAGCCTTAGAGAATCGTTAGCTTTCTTCAGGTCCTTGCCAGAGTCATCAACATATATGAATGCTGTGATTGCTGGCTGATGATGATGGTGCTGATGATGATGATGACTCTGTTGATATATGGAAATGTGTCATTTACACAAATAATTTAATTTTGTTCTTTTTTTTTTGTTTGTGTTTTTTTTTATGTAAAAAAAATACAACGTTTTTGTTCTGCTGTTAAATATGCAACAAATACTTCTTCCGTTCTTCTTCAAAAGCGTATAAGCAGCATTTGTTTGTGTCAAAAGCATTTTGTCGGCTAACAAAGTTCTTTCAACAGTTTTGTTTTTTTTTTCATTGTTCAACTTTCTTAAGTTGGCAAACAATCAGGCGGCAAATCTCGGCGTTTCTTAAGACAACGTTTGTCGTTGAGAATATGTGACATTAAGTTGTGACGAGTTTTTGAATACGCTGCATGAGGGGGAAAGTAAATGGCTCTAAGCTTTGGTAGGTGTAATATGAAAATGTTTTATATATTTAGTGAGATTATAAGCATTTTCTTTACTGAACATGTCGAAGCATCGTTATCTTTGAGTTGGACATAGTTTAGTGGTTAAGTATTGGTTTTCATCGGTTAAAATCAAATAACTTTACATGTAGTTAACATTTTATACCCTTTAAGACGCGCACGCACGAAACGAAGGGTATATGCAGTTTGTTCTTCCGTTTGTAACTCCTATAGGGAGGCGTGGCAAGTATGACAATATATATATATATAAATAATCAGCGTCGAGTTCTGAGTCATTTCCAAGATGTCCGTCCGTCCGTCACTCTGTCCCCACTATTACAGCTGTAGCTATCGAGGGGAAATTTAGTCGGCCAGCTTCTGTCGCCTAATTTGAGGCTAAGTTCTAAGATGAACAATACCGTACAAAAACTATTCCCACCTCCCATACAAACTCCCCATTTATTTAGTATGAATAAAGGAGGATTCACCGGTATATCAAAAATGACATACATATTAAGAAATTTTAAGTTGTACGCCCCAATAGTTCCTGAGATGCAAAGGGAAAATAATTAAGTAACTAAGACCCATAATAATTTTATATAACAGAATATTCATTATTATAATTTCCCTTTATGTGGTGTTTGCATACATAAAGTTTATAAACATTATGCACAAATATTTTCACAGCTTAACAGAAACTCCCCAACTTATTTGGTTTACTGGCTGCTTATTCTAAACTTTCTACACCCAGTAATACATAGCTTCACCAAATATTACGTTCGTTGGTAAATACTTATGGCTCAGAAATAAAATGCCGTTAACAAATTGCTACGATTCTTCTCGGTCTTATACCTGTAAGTATGTTATGTTACCTTTAATGTATGCATATTCCCTATGTATGAGTGTTAGAAATTCGAGTTGAATAGTGTGAGTAAGTCTGCGTGTGTGCGCGTTTGTGAGAAAGTGAATGTCACACATAACTACATTACCAAAGTGTTAGAGGGGTATTAAAAAATGTGTTGCGGCATTTTGTACATGTTTGTCAACACTTTGAGTTTTCAACAAATAAAAGCAGTCAACAGAAACAATGGCTTTAACTTTATTTAAGGTAAGCTGGCGAAGGAAGAGAAAGAAAATTATAATGAGGAGAAGGAGGGGGAGTGGGAGTAAAGTAGAATGTATGTGAGCGCCACACACACACTCAGGGTGTTTGTTCAAAATATCTTCAGGAAAGTTTCAAAATATTTGACAGTTTTGCCTTCGAAGGTTATCAAAATTGTATAAGACCAAACACACACACACACACACACACACACACACACACACACACACACACTGCAATATATAACTACAGATGTGTACATATTACATACTAATACCTGAAAATTCCTCAGATATATATGTATAAACATACATTTTCCTCATTTGAATAATGCTGTTATACAAAATGAGTTAATTATGGTTAAGAGGTAAATAAATTGGAAACATTTCAATGTATTGGTACGGAAAATGTGCAAATTATTATGTTTGCCGAGGGTTAAGACGGTTTTAAGTGGTAATCAAAGACACGCGAAGTTTTTAGAACTCAATTATAAGAATAATAAAGCTAATGTGTTTAGAATTATAAATAAATTAAGATTATGAATTAATAAAATACAATACAATCGAAGTAAAGAAGAAGAATACAAACGAAGACGAATTTAAAAGATGTTGCATATAATTACAGCAATTTATGTAAACCAAATATTGAATATTTTTAATATCTCAAATAATTTTTATATTTTTTTACATACATAAAAAAATTAAATACATTTTTTATTTAACATAATTTTATTATTTTTACCATTTGTAATTTTTTATTTATTTTTCGTGTTTTTAACATTTTAATATTTTTTATATGTATTTAAATTTTTTTCATATTTTTAATATTTTTAATAATTAAATTTACGTTAAAGTGTATCAAATGATACATCAAATTCGGCTTACGATCAGAAAAGTGTTTTTTTATTTTATTGTTTAAATATTTTTGGTCAAATTCAGTGTGTCACTCACTAGGATGACGCGTTTCGAACTCCATGACGAGTTCATCTTCAGACCCCTTTGTGACAAACTGATACACAATGGTACATCATCAGCTGTATATATATCTACAATTATGTCACACATGTACATGCGAAGTAGATATCAGCCGAAAATGTCCAGCACCAGTGGTGTATTCTTTTAATTTAAAGTAATCTTAGTTTAACAACAAAAAAACCTTGTAAAGAAGCTTAAGCTTTAAGGTAAAAAGGGGAATCGTGGGGAAAGAATTTCCTCCATTTCTCATGTATTTTCGGCTGAAAATACATCACTGGTGCTGGACATTTTCGGCTGATATCTACTTCGCATGTACATGTGTGACATAATTGTAGATATATATACAGCTGATGATGTACCATTGTGTATCAGTTTGTCACAAAGGGGTCTGAAGATGAACTCGTCATGGAGTTCGAAACGCGTCATCCTAGTGAGTGACACACTGAATTTGACCAAAAATATTTAAACAATAAAATAAAAAAACACTTTTCTGATCGTAAGCCGAATTTGATGTATCATTTGATACACTTTAACGTAAATTTAATATATAAAAAACACGATCGACTAAAAATTAACAATTTTTAATAATTTTTAATACTTTTAATATTTTTAATATTTTTAATATTTTTAATAATTTTCAATATTTTTTAATACTTTTAATATTTTTAATATTTTTAATATTTTTAATATTTTTAATATTTTTAATATTTTTAATATTTTTAATATTTTCAATATTTTTAATACTTTTAATGTTTTTAATATTTTTAATATTTTTGGTATTTTTAATATTTTTAATATTTTCAATATTTTTAATATTTTTAATATTTTTAATATTTTTAATATTTTTAATATTTTTAATATTTTTAATCTTCTATATATATAAAATTCTACCGTACGTGTGTTGTGACTGAACTCCTCCTAAACGGCTGAACCGATTTGCATAATTTTTTTTGTATGCGTTTGGGTGGCGCCCCGGATGGTTTAGATTTACAATTCGGTCTAATTGGACAAAGGGGCGTGGCACCGCCCTTACAACTTGAAAATCAAAAGGGCTGTATTTCATGAACTATCAGAGGTATGAAGATGAGATTTGGTATATATGTTGTTGAAGCAGTATTAATTTCAGCCAAGGTAGAAGTGGGCGGTGCCACGCCCCCTTTTCAAAAATCGCTCTAACGGTTTTTCTAATAGACCGATTGATACGAAAATTTTTCCAACAAACTAAATGAAGTATTACAGAAGCAAATCTATGTATTGGTTAAAAAGTTATGGCCTCTGAGTGTTGGCATACAGAAAACAATGTCAAAAATATACCATTATCTTAGTCTTGGCCTCCAAGCATCGGAATAGTAGGTACAAATTAGAGCCGGGGCCCATAGGTCTGAAGGTTTCAATAGTTGCTCATTGTTTAAAAAAATATGTCTACCTGAAATCTTCGTGCTTCTTTTCGCGAACTAGGAATTGATTTTATACATATTGTTTCTTAGTGAAATTTTCTAAGAATTCATCGTAGATTCCGATATTGGTATACGATTACCACGTTTTTTTTCGAAGCGAAAAATTTGATCCGCCCTAATGAACAGGCTATTTGGAACTTTATAAGTACAAAGTGCCGAGGCTCTGCTTACGCACTCCAATATTTAACTTTTTAACTGTATTACATAATGGTCCGTACCCCAGGCAATTTAGGACACATGGTAGCTGCGCAGACTAAAACAGTGATTTGTTTTTAATTTACTTTATAGATATGTATTTTTAATTACTTTTCAGGAGAGCGAATCGGTAATAAATCCTATAGATAAAATGCGCGTTCTGTTCGCGAAACTTATGGAGGCCTTTGTGAAGTTTAGGGTGCATATAATCATCCATCTGAGCAGCTAATAGAAGCCATCGACGCTGTAGACGTAAGTGTGACAGGGGACTCGAATTTATCGAAACGACGCCGTTATCAGCAACTCAGTCTCTGCAAATGCTGAGGAAATTTCTTGGTCTACATTCATATAAAATCCAACTGGTAGAAGAACTAGAGTAAGTGGATGATCAATTGATTTTTTTTATTTGTCCAACACGACGGCGTAATATGCCATGCAGCGCGTGAGATCATCACTTTGTTAAGCCAAACTCTGGTGACCGGATTATCTCAAAAAATGGTAATACGAGTTCAATATATAGAGACATTTTTACTATCGTCATAGAGCCTATCATATTTATAATTTAAAACAATTAAACTTAATTAGTTAACTTCCATGTTAAGGAGTTACTTGAAATTAGTTACATAAGTTAATAAACTCAACATATTATTGTCGAGCTTAACTACCGTTTTAAAGTACTTTGTAGACCTAAATGTAAAATATATTACAAGTTAATATGCAATAGCGAAGCATTGCCGGGCCCACTAGTATCTATAATATAAAAATAAGTCGCTGAATGTGTTGCTAAGCGCAAAACTCGAGAACGGTTGGACCGATTTGGCTCAATTTTTTTTTCAGTTATTTGTAATTGCCAGGAGTAGGTTTTTACGAAAGAAAATTTTGGAAAAATCTTCCGGAAAAGTCGGCAAATTGGAAAAATCGAAAATTGCCTTTTTGTACGGAATTTTGTATGCAATTGATACGAAACGGATTTTCGAATAGAAAAATAGAAAATTTTTGTGAAAAAATTCGGAAAATTCCGGAAAAATTTTAAAAAAATATTTTTTTCGGTTAAATTTTGGACGATGTAACTGTGAAAAATTTCGGATAATTATTCCGAAATGACTTTCGAATGGAAAAATTCTTGGTGGAAAACTCGGAAAATTCCTGAAAAACTCGAAAACTTGGATATTTTTTGACGAAATTTTGCATTTTAAGGTATAGTTTGATAATTTTGGACGATGTTAATGTGAAAAATGTCAGATAATTATTCCTAAATGACTTTTCAAATGGAAAAATTTTTGGTGGAAAACTCGGAAAATTCCGGAAAAACTAGAAAAAAAACTTTATGAATACAGTTGATTTAAAAGTGGAAAATTCGTTATGATGCGTGGAAAGTTTCGGATTACTATGAAATTTATTATGTTAAAAGACGTTTTGCGTGACACAAAAATATAACAGATGCTTTCAAATGACGTCATTTGAAGCCGAAGTTGTTGATTAACCCGACTACAATCCGAGTTATAAGGTAATGGCGTCTCATTTCACAGTGGAACAGTGAAAAACCACACAAACGTAGTTATGCGTGTCTGATAGTATTACTGGAGCTGAGTAAAACCTTATCTCAGTACGACAAGAATAGTAAATTTCAAATAATTTTATGTCTTCGTCGCTTATTCTAAAAAGTAACAAAATTAAATCTTTGTCACTTTTTTAAAATAGGCCGAAACACTGCATTTATTTTCGTTGCTTTTTTTAAAAATTACGAAGGTATAATATTTTTTAAAATTAACTATTCTAGGAATATCTTTAGCAAAGTGTTAACTAAGCTAGCGTTTTCTCAACGTTCTGATGTTTTCGAAAAAGTCAGATTTTGTGTATTTTAACTTGCTTTTAAATATTCAGATTGAAGGGCAAATACACCATCGAGCGGGAGCTTTGTTACCACCACCAAACGAAGATCATAAGTTCCTTCAGATATATTTCGTTGGTGATTTGGCAATTGTATTAGATCAACGTTGTACAATTTTTACTGCGATTAAACTCGAAATGATCGATCAATGGCAAAATCTTCTGCATTAGCATAACGCATTGGTCAGATTGTTCAAAACCGCATTGGATACGATGCATTTTGACGACCACAAAACTTTATCAGAGCAGACGAAAGAACCTCTGGAGGCCATGGAAGACAATTCAATGCTCCCACTAATAATGAAGTCGCAGTGGTAATTGTTGGGGAGGAATTGTTCTCAAGCGTCGGGATAGTAGACACTGCACTTCAATACCCGTTGATGTTCTGCCGTGGAGAGGATGGCTATCATCTCAATTTAAAGATGGTAAATACAACGAAATGTTTGTTTACAAGTCATCACTTCTCTTTATTTTCCATATAAGTTCGAATTCGTATTTCAGGAGAAGCAACGAATTAAAAGGATAGCTTAATGGATTTGTATGCCTATCGATTGTTGATTCGGCAGTACAGCGTTGAGAAGTACGTCAAGGTCGAAACTGAGCGTCTCCATATTATTCGTTCGTAATCAGTTGCCACATTGCGAGAAGCTTGAAAACGATACGCATTGGAACTCAACGCTCGCCGAGGCAACTGTTTCTGCTCCAGCGAATCAAATTCGTATATTGTTTGCGATCATCATAGCCACGTGTCAACCGTCGAAACCGAGAGCATTGTGGGACAAATACAAGAACGAGATATCTAACGACAGTTTGCACAGAGCTCGCACGACAACATCGAATTTTGAAATTAACGAAATTGGGAATACCAGCGTTAAATCGTTCGTGACCGACGAGAACGAGGCGACCAACTATCCGACAGAATTTTTGAACTCCCTAGATGTGTCAGCTGAAGGTGGGATCATAATCATGTTGCGAAATTTGAATCATCCGAAATTGTTCGACGGTACTCGGTTGTCTGTCAAGAAACTGATAAACAATGTGATTAAAGCGACGATCATCAAGGGCAAATTTAAAGGAGAGGAAGTCCTTATTCCACGAATTCATATTATTCCAACCGACCGTCCCTTCCAATTCTAGCTAATTTAATTCCTCATGATGACAATCAATAAATCGCAAAGCGCTTCGTTGGAAGGTTGTGAGATCAACCTCGAAGTGTCGTGATTTCGCACTATCAGCTGTACGTTCGCGTGTCGGCAAACCGCCTTCATTCGAAAAACATTGTTTATCAGATCGATCTTCACTGATTTAAATTAAATTCAAATAAATTAAATTAAAATCTGAACTATCTGTGTTTTAATATAACCCTAGAGCTTATATGAAGGCTTTAGCATAGGAGCGAGACGAAGTTTGCCGGGTCCGAAGTTGTATGGCAGAACAACGTTTGCCGGGTCAGCTAGTTTTTAATATTTTTAATATTTTTAATATTTTAATATTTTTAATATTTTTAATATTTTTAATATTTTTAATATGCTTTAAGGATGCTTTCTTCGCACCGTTGGGAAAAGTTCTCATTACCTTTGAGATGTGTTCTTCCCTTAAGGTTTGCGATGATAGAGGAGAAGGCACAGCAAAGGGCGCTGACGAGACATTGTGGTTAATGTCGAAATGACGTCATACGCCTAACCTGCTGTCAACATAATACATTTCACACTCTTGACTAAAAACCTATTGGCAATAATAAATAATTGCCAATAGAACTGATCTCAAACCGAACTATGACAATATCATATTTTTAATATTTTGAAAATTTTTAATATTTTTTATATCATTAATATTTTTAATATTTTTGATATTTTTAATAGCTTTAATAGTTTTAATAGTTTTAATATTTTGGATATTTCGGATATTTTTAATATTTTTAATATTTTTAATATTTTTAATATTTTTAATATTTTTAATATTTTTAATATTTTTAATATTTTTAATATTTTTAATATTTTTAATATTTTTAATATTTTCAATATTTTTTATATCATTAATATTTTTGATAATTTTAATAGCTTTAATAGTTTTAATATTTTGAATATTTTGGATATTTCGGATATATTTTAATATTTTTAATATTTTTAATATTTTTAATATTTTTAATATTTTTAATATTTTTAATATTTTTAATATTTTTAATATTTTTAATATTTTTAATATTTTTAATATTTTTAATATTTTTAATATTTTTAATATTTTTAATATTTTTAGTAATTTTAATATTTTTAATATTTTTAATATTTTTAATATTTTTAATATTTTTAATATTTTTAATATTTTTAATATTTTTAATATTTTTGATATTTTTAATATTTTTAAAATTTTTTAAAAATTTTAATGCTTATAATATTTTTAATATTGTAAATATTTTTAACATTTAAATATTTTAACATTTTAATAAGGTGCTGGTCAAAATTAAGGCAGTTCACAAGAAGCAGAGAAACATCAGCATGGATGCCAGAGAAGGAATACTAGAGATAGACGAGCTAATCTGTATCGCCGAGACTAACAGGTCCAGCTGGACGAAAGTTGAAGAGGCCAGGCGAGCAAATATGTGCGTGAATATGGTACGAAATTCGGAAGAGCCACCACTCACGAATACTGCCAAGAGAACGAACCGACAGAGGAGTCAGAAAAGGACAAAGTATAAGAAAGTAGAGAAACTGGACAGGAAACCACCTAAGCCGGATAGGAAGACCAAAGTAGAAAGAAAAAAACAAGGAAGATGCAACTGAAGCTCAAATCAGAGGCACTTATAATAAAACCAACAGATTGGCAAAGCTATGCGGATGTACTTAAGACTCTAAGGTAAAATGGAAACAGATATGACATAAAAGTCAAAACAATTTGGAAAACTCAAACAGGATCGGTCCTGCTGGGGCTTTAAAGGGGGGAACGAGTAAATCAGAAAATGTTCAACAAAGTAAAGGAGGCAAAAAAAAAAAAAACAGCTGAATTACGTAGCGGTACATTAAATGTAACCCTAATTATCCGAGACCTAGATGCCCTGATGACCACCGAGGAAGTAGCACAGGCGATTAAAAACGCGGTTACAATGGCGAGAAGCGAAATAAAAATAAGATTATCAAAACCAAACGGTAGAGTATTAGTCAAAGCGTACATAACAATGCCAGCCACAGAGACCAAAGAGCTTTGAAAGTTTGAAACAGTGACAATTGGATTGTGTAGTGTGAAAGTGAAAAGCCACATAATGCAGAAGAAATGCTTTAAAGCTTTGGCACAGGTCATGAGCGGTCGAATTGTATTGGATCGGACAGAAGTGGCCAAGGCCTATGTATACGATGTGGTAAGACGGGCCATTTGATGAAAAATTTTAGCTAGACACGTAAATGTTGTTTATGACTTAAAGTGGGCTTCTAACCCTTGGACCACTTATCGGCCTCCGGAAAGTGTATAGTAGTTGGGAAATCAATGATGATACTTCAGGCAAATATGCAATGAAGTAAGACGGCGTATGCATTAAAGGACCAAATTGTTGCAGATAAAGAGACCGATATAGTCATTATAAGCGAACAATATAGATCGAAAAATACTACTGACTACTAATACTGACTAGATAACAGTTCAAAAACCGCAGCGATATAAAAAACCAATGGCAGTATCGCCAATTAATGATGGCACGATTAATCGAATAATTGGTAATAATCGAATATTTTCTTTCAATTAACGATTTAATTGTATCGTGAATTCTGCTTCGATTAATTGCATTAATCGATTATTCCAAATAATAATCGATAGACATCCAGGAACAAAAAAGATTCGTCGCTAGCCACCTAATGTATTCATTGAGCTTTGACGGCGGACGACGAAAACCTAGAACTGCAACCCTAGTTATTAACTGCATTGGGAACGGAATTGAAACGTCTTCTGCTGGTGATGCTGAGTTTAATTTATGGGAAGAAGGAAGACAATGACTTTAACACTTCCTCAAAATGAACAAAGCTTCTTTGTCAATGCACCAGTACTAGAATTAAAGCGCAATGTAATAGACGTATGAGAAAAAATGAAATAGGTCTACCCTAAGCTGTACTCTCTTGCACAAAAATATTGCTTTTTAATTGAACATTTGTACCATCAGAGCGGCTTTTTTCCAAAGCCGGTGCAATAGTAACGAAAAACCGAACATATCAACCACGAAACGGCTATCAAAGGTCCTATTTTAAAATTGTGTACTAAACAAATAAATTCTATTAAAATTATTATTATTAAATAGAATAAACAGAAAATTTTTTAATTATTTAAATTATTTTTTTTTAATTTATGATAATTTTCAATTGTAGGTGAAAATATCGAATTATCGATTAATCGATTAATTGTTTCCAATTAATCGCGATTAATTATTTGTCGTTTAGATTAATCATATGATTATTTAATCGATTATTCTTTGTAATTGCCATCACTATCGCCAATATAACACAAAGTGAAAGCAACGACTGTTTATTATATGTGAAGAATATGTATGTACCCTGATGAGTTGCTATTTAACACCCAGTGATTCCTTTGATGACTTCAATAGGAAATTTAACACAGCTAGAGAAATCGGTGGACCTTGGCTCATCGCAGGGGTCTTTAATGCTAAGGCAACACAATGGGGCGAATCAAACACAAACTATAAAGGGCAGAAAATACTTGACATGGCAGAAAGATTGGATCTTAGAGTTGCAAATACGTGCAGTGTAAACACTTTTAGGAGACCCAAGCAAACCGCAGGCAACATCTTGGAATGAGAAACTGGAATGCGTCAAAACTAAATGCCGTGACACTTATCGAAAATTTTGATAGGCATATCGAAAGCATTTCTAGGAGCATTTACCAGTTAGCTGAGGAAACAAAGCGATGCATAACCAAAAGCCGTGATGCAGCTATGCCAAAAATTAGAGGAAGAGGCAGACGACGGGCAGTGCATTGGTGGTCAACGGAGATAGTCGAGTTAAGGAAAATATGTCTGAAGACAAGGCGGAAATTTACCAGAGCTAGAAGAACAGGCCCAGCTATTGCTGAACAATCGGCTCACAAGATAGCACAAATGGAACTGAAATTGGCATTGAAAGGAGCAAAGGGTACTAACTAGAGAAACTGAGAAATGACATTAACAAAAACCCTAAGTCACTCAGGAACTTATTGCTAAATCTGGAACTTTGCCGATGGATTGTGAAACTGCAGAGCGTATCGTGGACAAACTCTTCCCTGACAATGCGGAACTTAAGGTAGAATTTGAGCCCACAAATAAATCTCCACCGCCCTTCACCGAAGATGAACTCCATGTAGCAGTCAAAAGTTTCAAGAGAAGTAAAGCCCCTGGACCAGACGGAATCCCAGCTGAGGCTTTCAAAGTTATAGATGAAAAACGCCCAGGAGCCGTTTTGAAAATGTTCATCCTGTGTTTGGCACACTTCAACTTTTCAGGAATATGGAAAAGACAGAAGCTAGTCTTGATAAGTAAAGCAAAAGGAGACCCAACACAGGCTTCAGCATACAGACCACTTTGCTTGCTCCATGTGACCGGGAAACTTTTTGAGAAGCTGATTAAGAGCATACTGACTGTGGAGGTGGAAAGGCAGGGGGTCTATCAGAAAGATAGCATGGTTTCCGAAGAGGTAAATCAACACTTGTAGCAATCCTTTAATTCGTTACACTTTTTCAGGTACCAAAGGTTATATACCGTCCATTGTAAGAGTGAAACTTAAATATCTCTCAACAATTTGCTAATCTGTTTACAGGTTAATCCATTTAAATTGCAAGTGATGTATGCAATTAATTTTTCCTCATCTGCTTGGCGAAATTAATGTATTAATGTATCATTTGATTGATGATAATACATTAATTTCGCAATGCACTTGAAATTTCATATCAATGTAATTGAAATCATTGAGTAATTACGGCAGACACATACACAGCACATTATTTTAGTGACAAATGACATTGCGCTGTGTATTCACATTTTGCTGAGCGTTAAAGTAACAATCAAATACGTGAATAACTGTAAAATTGGCCAATACAACCGCATTATAATTTCGTTATTAATTATAAATGTAAATATTTTATTTTTGGTGCAATTTTCCGTAGAAAAAACGAAGCCCCGTCAACTGATGACATTGATTTATGAGAGTAAATGAAAAACTGCATACCGCACAGAGATTTTTCAACGTCAACAAGAAAGAAACTACAGGCTTAAAAGCTACACTGACAAAAAAAACAAGCAACAGCTATGCCATGATAATCTTTATTACATTTGGTTGCAGGAGAGAGTGAGAGAGTTTATTAATGTGCATCTCAGTGTGTGTGTGTGTGTGTGAGTATGGTAAAGGATCTGCATTTAACAAAATGCTGTTGCTTTTTCCTCCATGTTATTAATTGGAAAATGTACAGTTAATAACGTAACACCATAATTCTTCTTTCACGCTTCAAACCATTGTCCGTCGACTGCACGAAGCATGACGATTATTCACATACATATGTCATGGCAGAGAGCAATGAAATATTGCCCATGGCAGCGTTGTTTTTCTGTTCAGATTGAAAGATGGAGGAGATAGTAAAGCAGTGGGCTGTGTGATGCAAACGATAATAGCAGCAGTGATGAATGTACTACTCTCTTCTACCTGGCTGGGGTTATTTTTTCGTGTAGTATCAATCATTTATCATTTTTAATGAAATTCATATTATAAACAAATAAATTGTGTAGATTTAAGTTACTTTACTTAACCATAACAAATACTGCATCTGTGGACATTGCTGCCACTGTCGAGTAGTGTTGAGAAATACCAAATTGTTTATATGCGAAATTAGACTTTCAGTCGCGGATGCCACAGGCCCAACGGAAGGTGGGTACATATCATTTGATAAGAATAAAAATTTAACTTATAAAACTCGAGTAAACCTTAACTAATCTTTATCAAAGTTAAAGAAAAGAGCATAAAACGTGGCAAATTCCCCTTTACGATACTTACTAACTTCAAATCGATATTAAATTGTAATCCTTAATTTGATGTTTGGTACTGGTAAATATTGTTTTAGTATGATAAATCTACAAGACCTCTATAATGTTCTGTTCATCTCTGTTATCCTATTAGTTTTTGTAAATTTTGCATTGAAATTAATTTGTTAAAAAAGTAAATGTACATGTGCATAGGACTCTTTAACCTTGATAGTATTCAGCAATCAAAACCTGCACACCCCACCCCTCCTTTTAACACTTGTATTTTTTTACGTTTTTGTGCCACTCTAATAGACATCTGTCTCTAACTAACTAATTTCTGTGAGAGCAGAGAAAACTTTCCAACCGTTGACAACTTTTTGAACTGTTTTTTTTTTTCAGTAGAAAAATTTGCACCTAAACATCATAACGGTAATTGCTTTATCACTTGTACTGGCACTCACATCAACGAGTAACCAACCAACTAAACTGAACAGCCACACAAATTCTCAGAACAACCCATCAACCAAACACACACACATGGACATTCAACTCAATACAAGCAACCTTCACACTTACATACACACACATAGTCATATGCAGAAAAAACACCTCACACCTGTGCAACAAGAACACCGCCTAAACAGTCGCAAGTATTTAGAGTTTTGAGAAACTACTATGGGAAAATTTTATTAGTGGCTGCACAAATTGTTCACACCTCTCGATGGGGATGAACTGTTGCAACAACAAAAAATAGACATATTGAGCCCCAGTCTTTATACTTTATTTTTTTTTATGTTAAAGCCAGAAAGTGCACACTCAACTTATATGGCCAAATGCAATTTTAGCAGCTTTAGGTGTCATTAAAACTTACTGCCATTTCCCATCAGCACTTTTAAGGGAGGTGGGGCTGGGTGGCTGTGTTTTTCAGGCTGTTGAAAACAGGTTACCCAACTTTAATGACTTTCCTTACTTTCGGCTTGAGTTTAACAACGACGAGTGGCAAAAAGGTCAGGCCACCAAAAAAAAACCAACAAAAAAACAGCAACATACATTCGGGGGAACTTTCACATTATATTACAGCAAGTAATAGTGTGTGTACCGTAGTGGTGCCCAGTATTTGAAAACTTTCACTTTTTTATAAGCCCATGAACTGACTGACATTTGTAATGAAAAAGTTGGGCGAAAGTGTTAAAATATGGACGAGTCAAGTCACAAGATGCTACAAAAGTTAGGCGCAAAAACATCCACCAGCTAATGCCCAGGGTTAGGGCAACGACAGAAGTTGTTAGAGTTGTCTTAAGGACATGGTGATAACCACAAAAGGAAAGTTTAATTACAGAGATTCATTGACTCAAATTAGTTGGAAAGAACAAAACCAATGTTAATGGATCTAAACTATATAAAAGGAAAAGTTTATAATGAAGGAATGCAAAGAACAACACAAATTTTTGTGGTAAAAAGTTATTTGCACACATTTTTGGGGGAAACTGTAGTTTAACATACATGTTAGATTATTAAAGAAAGGAATGTTCCTATAAATAACTGTGACTGAAGTAATTGAAGTATGGAAAAAAAGTTTATACTACTTTAAAATTATTTAAAATTACTAAAAATATTACAACTATTAAATCTGTTACAAGATATAATAAAAAGTAGACGATCTGGCAGAATTCGTCCTTCTTTAAGAGGTATAGACTTAGGTTAGCCACGTTGAACAGACTTAGATGTAACTTTTTTTTGGGTAGATAATTTTGTATAAGTGGAGTAAACGTAGCGGTTTATCAATGTTCACCTCGTAATACAAAAGTAAACTATTTTCAGCGATTGAAGGAGTTTTATTTTATATGTTATACCAAGTACCGGTCCCACAACGTGTTCGATTCCTTTCCGTAAATGAACGTTCAATAAACGCTTACCTGTGCGAAATTTGACAAAATTAGTAAACAATCGGGTCAATTGGTCATTTGTGTGGGAGGTACCGGTCATTTGTGTGGAAAAAGTTTCGGTTTGTCTACTATTACAAGATACTTAAACTAACCATATTCAAATATTATCCGAAAATAGGTCATTTTGTATGGGAGGTGTCAGAATGAGTGGGCCTATGCTGCACATTTACAATCCCATTACTTCATTTTGGGATTTTCATAACAACCGTACTGGGTTATGAAAAACCACGCTCAGACAAGCCCTGGTACGATGATGAATGTCGCGAAATGTCTGAGGAAATGGATGATGCATACAAGGCAAAACTGCAGCCAATGGCGACGCGTGCGGTGACGGAGCGTTATAAAGAGAAAAGGAGAGACATGAAACGCTTGTTCAGATGGAAAAAGCGTCTGTGAAAGAAAAGAGAGAGCCAGGATATCGAAAACTACAGGGATAGAGATGAGGCCCGAAAGTTCTACCAAAAGGTAAAAAGTAAAGGTTTTGAAACAGGGATCCCCACCTGTAAGGACAGAGACGGAAACCTGGTCACGGACACTCAGAGTGTGCTGCAAATATGGATGGAACACTTTCGGTCTCTACTTGTTCCCGAAGGCAGCATAAGTGATGAAATCACACCAATCATCGCGGATAGAGTAGACTGTCCACCACCGAGCCAAAACGATATCAGGACGTCAATTGCACGGCTTAAAAATAATAAAGCCGCGGGAGTCGATGGACTACTGGCAGAACTTTTTAAAACCGGCGGCGATGAACTGGTAACATGCATGCACCAGCTTATAAACACGATTTGGCTCAGGGAGTGCCTGCCCTATGATTGGAATCTGAGTGTCCTATGTCCCGTGCTTAAGAAATGCGATCCAAGTGTGTGCTAGTGTGTTATGTGAAAGACTAAAACCCTTTCTGGCGAACGTGATTGGACCTTATCAGTGTGCCTTTAGTGTGGACAGTCCGATACGACAGAAATTGTTAGATGCTATGGCTGAGTTTGGTATCCCCGCGAAGCTAATTCGACTTTGCGGGATGACACTGACTGACACGAAGTCTTCAGTGAAAATTGGCAAAAATCTGTCAGAGCCATTTTCTACCAAGCGAGGCTTTAGACAGGGCTGTAGTCTGTCCTGCGATCTCTTTAACATCATAATGGCGATGATCATCTTCAACAAAAGTCACATGTTGCTCGCGTATGATATAGATATAGATATTATTGGACGAGGATTGCAGTCGGCTGAAGTGGGTCGGGTGATAAACGAGGACAAAACCAAGTTATTTGTTTTAACGAAGAAAGCTCAACTCGTCTGGGACGCTGCGTGAACGCTGAGAACTATAACTTTGAAGTGGTAGATGATTTTGTCTAGCTTGGCTCCTCCATAAAAAAAATAATAATGTCATCCTGGAAATAAAAAGAC
This sequence comes from Muscina levida, assembly GCA_964034835.1. Lineage (NCBI taxonomy): Eukaryota > Metazoa > Arthropoda > Insecta > Diptera > Muscidae > Muscina > Muscina levida. The sequence goes on along the minus strand of OZ035881.1, from coordinate 33,492,225 downwards.
GAGTATTGATCGCAAACCGCTACTACTATGCGCTAAGCAAGCGATTTAACAACAAAGAGCTCTCTCGAAGAACAAAGATCCAGCTCTACCAGACTCTGATCCTACCTGTCTTGCTCTACAGCGCAGAATCCAGGGTAATGTCACAAGCGGATCAATCAATCTGGGAGTCTACGAGAGAAAAATATACGCAAAATATAGTATTCGTTAATATGCACAATTGCCGCATTTGGGCGAATGATAATCCAATAGTGATTGTCAAAAAACCAATGTACCCACAAAGAGTGACTGTTTGGTGCGGTTTATGGGCTGGCGGCATCATCGGGCCGTATATTTTCCAAAATGAGACCGGTCAGGCGGTTACTGTGAATGGTGTTCGTTATCGTGAGATGATAACGAACTTTTTATAGCCCGACTTGGAAAATATGGATGTGGAAGATATGTGGTTTCAACAGGACGGTGCCACTTGCCACACAGCTAACGAAATAATGGCTCGTTTGCGGGACAAAATCAATGGCCGTGTTATCTCACGTGGTGGCGATGTCAATTGGCCGCCAAGACCATGTGATTTGACACCGTTGGACTTCTTTCTTTGGGGTTATTTGAAAGAAAATGTGTACATCGATAAGCCAGCAATAATTTAAGAGCTAAAGGATTAGATAAATCGGCACATTAACTGCATAGAACCTCAATTATGCCACATAGTCATAAAAAATGTGGACCATCGAATGGAGGTGTGCCGCCGAGGTCGCGGCGGCCATTTGGCCGATATTTTGTTCCATTCATAATTGAACCATACCAATATTATCATAATAAAAATAAATGTCAATAAATTCCTAAAAAATTTGTGTGTTTATTTAAAATCAATATCGGCCCTTAAAATGTAACCATCCTTTCTTAATGGCATTGCATGTGGGCTACATAACCTCGCCCCTTCATGTACCTCCCATGCAAATGTACAATTCCGTTCACTTTAGAAAACGAGTAATAATATTAATACAAATTATGTACTTTGTTAAGCTATAACTAGATAATGATTTCGAAAAAAAATTGGAAATCTAGCCACATCTTTTCTGGTATCTCCCATACAAATGTACTAATCCCCTCACATGAGAAATCGAGTAATAATATTAATACACCCATCGCGATAGAGCCTAGGGTGAGGATATAAGTTTACCCGATTGAAACTTTCTTATTTGTTTTATGCATTTTTTAACCCCCAAAAAGAGGCTACTATACAAGCTGCCTCTTTTTGGGAGCATTTTATGTCCGATCTTGTTCATGTTAGAACTTAACCACTTAGATGATAGAAGCTTGCATACTAAATTTTTACTCGCTATCTTTTAAACTACGGCTGTAATTGTAGGAACAGACAGACGGACACCCCAAAAAATTAGGAGTTTGTTTGAGAGGTGGAAGTAGTTTTTGCCCGATCTTAACCTCCGCTTAGAGGATAGAAGCACGTATATAAAATTTCACCTTGATAGTTCTTGAACTTCGGACACCCCAAAAAATTAGGAGTTTTTTTGAGAGGTGGAAATAGTTTTAGTCCGATATTAACCTCCGCTTAGGGGATAGAAGCGCGCATATCAAATTTCAGTCTGATTGCTCTTGAACTTCCGCTATAGTCGCTAGGCAGACAGACGGACGCCTCCAAATGGTGGAGATTCTATGGAAGATGAGAGTAATTTTTGTGCGGTCTGCTCCTCTCAAAACTTAACCTTCATTTAGGGAAGGACATTTCTGTTCGATACCTCTGAAACCTAGGCTGTATTCGTTGAACAAGCAGACACCCCCAAAACGGGGCAGTTTTTATGGGAGATGGGAGTAGATTTTGTCCGATTTTGCTCGTCATAGAACACAACCTTCGCTTTTGGAGAATAGAAGCTTGCATACCAAATTTACTCGTTACTCTTAAACAACGGCTGTAATCACGAGGTCAGACAGACGGACACCCCAAATTGGAGGATTTTGTATGGAAGGTGGGATCTTGGGATCTAGGCTTAGAGGATAAAAGTGCGCATACCAAATTTAAGGTCAATAGATCTCATACTATGGCAAACGGACGGACGCCGATCATTATATTTATATTGTCACAACTTTCTTCTTAAGGGCGTTAAAAATTTAAAAAATAATTAAAAAAAATAGAAGCCCGTTATTTCTAGTTTTCCCAAATTATAATTCTCTTAGAGATTTTTCAAAAGATATGCCATTTAACGAAATTCATAATATAAAAAATAAGCCGCATTCACATAAATCAGATATTACTAAGCAATACATTAATAATTCAGAAATTTCTTGTTAAGAAAATCTGATTAGAATTATGAATTTAGTCATGAAAAACTTCCTTAAATTATCTTCCATTACTTAGTGTATTTTCTATAATCAATATTTAATCATCAGCTCTGACAGTTTCAGTAGGAACACAAAGGACCCCCATATCTATTTTACTCCCCATTATGACCTTAGCGAACTCTGAAACAGAACAGCAACTCATTTCCATTCCAAGTCAACAAATATGAGTAGCTTGTGGATGTTAAGAGTATCCTATACATGCAACACTTGTTCAGGTTTAGGTTTCCTGTTTTTAGTTTGGGGGGAATTTGCCGAAGAAGTATCATTCTAAGCAGCATCGTCATTGCTGTCCTCATCAACTGTCGTCACCCTCGTCGCCATCTCAAATTCATCATTCACTGCCATCAAAATTTAACTGCAACATCAGCGTCATTTCGCGTGTTTTGTTAAGGTTTAATGATGCAAAAAAGTGTATGAATTATAGCAAGTCTTCGACGTATTTCTAGCAGAGGGCATGAACATTGTGGGAGGGATGAAATAATCTTCAACTCATATTTGTATATAGTTTCGACATTTCGATAGAGGGAACAAGGGGAATTGCTTGTGTGAAAAAATCATAAAATGGCAAAAAAAAAACAAATTGAAACCCCTCTAATGAAGTGGAAAGTGGCAATAATGCATACAATCAATGTGTCAATTATTAATGGATTTTTCAAGAGTTATTAACACTTTCCTTATAGACGTGGTTATGTTTTGTTAAGGGTGATTATGTGGGGGGAATGGAAGAGAAATGTGAAAACTAGCTAAAGGGTTGAGGGAATGAGGAAAAGTTACTTTAGTTACTTCTTAAGCAGAAAATGGGCAAGTGAGATATATTTAAAATTTGCACATCTTTAATATTAGAAAATACAAATATTAGATATACATTTTCAAAATATTAGAAACTAAGTAATAAATTTGTCTCATATGTAAAAGATGATGTACGATCATGACAGAAATATCGTTGTAATTTTTCTGTTAATTTGGCTTTTTGTACTTCCGTTCTGTGGGCGAATGGGTCGTGGCATAGGTGTAGTTTATGTCTAGAGAGATACAGATTGATATGCAGATAGTTATGAATATGTTGAAATTTTTTTTAGACCAAAAGAAGCTCTTATATCTACGGGGAAATACCATGAAATATGGTATATTACACAGTACAACACATGATTTTGGGACTCAATTCTGAAAACTGCACTTGAAAATAGCCCCAAAAAGTAGAAGTTCTGCATCATTCGTTTTATCAAGTTATTCGTCTCTCTCGTAACAGCTAGTGACGGACACGGATAACGTTCTGAAGATATGAAAATATGCCGACTTAAAAATAACATTGCGGCTGGAGCCGAAGGTCTCCCTGCTGAATTGTGTAAGGCAGGTGGTGAGGAGCTGACTAGGAGCATGCATCAGTTCTTGGAGAGAACTTATTCTCATAGAATAAGTCTATTACCAATAGCGCACAAGGTCCTTTCGATCGTATTGTGTGAATGTATAAAGAAAATTATAGATTAACTAATTGGACCTGATCAGTGCGGCTCTACGACAAGTCCTGGAAAAAACTCATGAAAAACAGATTGACATCTACCAGCTCTTTGTCGACTACAATGCTGCCTTCGACTCTCCGATAAGGAATAGGTTATATAAAACCATGTCGGAGTTTGGTATTCTTGCAAAACTAACTCGACTTTGTTGATGTACCTTAGAAAACACTAAATCCTCGGTTCAGATTGGTAAGGATCACTCTGAACCATGAAACCACAAGAAAGAGGTCTCAGTCTTGTCCTAAAAATTTGAAAAACTTACTTTCCTTTCACGCCCCGTGAATGAGGTATGGGAAAGCTTCTCCCGTTGTTGCGATTTAACACGCTTTCTATTAAGATTCACAACAATCGGCAGCTACTTGTTTATCAACGAATGTGAACGTCACTGTTTGATAAGTTTTTTACTAGACATGCCGATTAACTCGGCACTTATACTGCGAAGTTGCTGTCGACAACATTGAGGGTGCCGGCAATGAAAGAAAAGTGTAGATGACTAGAGCAATGAGTCAAACCTGGGATCTCCCGCATGGTAGTCGCGTGTTCTAACTACTATGCCACGGCCGGTCCAATAGCTTGTCCTATACATTGTTTAGGACAGGAGAAGGTGACGAGAAAGGCCGGTGATATAGTCTCTGCCGATGATATAGGCATCATTTGCCGAAATCTGAGGGATGTAACTGCAATTTTCTCGTCACTAAAAAGAAAGGCCGTTGTCAACATATGTGGCAACATATTCCACAAGAGGCACATGCCACTGGCCTATGCCGATGACATAGACGTCATTGGTCGAAATATGCGATATGTTACTGCCGTCAGGCGGACAGTAAGATCACTTGGATACATTTAACACGAAAAGAGGTCTCTGGCAGGTCAATAGTTTGTCGTATACATTGTTTAATGTAGTTATGGAGATGGTGATAAAGAAGGCTGGAGTCAACATGTCCGATGATAAAGACATCATTGACCGAAATCTGAGGGATGTAACTGCAGTTTTCTCATCACTAGAAAAAGAGTAGGCAAAAATGGGCTTAGCGGTCAACGAGGACAAAATGAAATGATTAATGATTTCGACGAACAAAGAGTAAAGTGGAGAGTAGGATCACTTAGAACCATTCAACGCGAAAAGGGGTCCTTGACAGGTCGATAGCTTGTCCTGTACATTGTTTAATAAAGTTATGGAGAAGGTGATGGGAAAGGCCTATAAAGATGATATAGACATAATTGGCGGAAATCTGAGTGATGTAACTGCAGTTTTCTCGTCACTAGAAAGAAAGGTAGGATCACTCAGAACCATTCAACGCGAAAAGAGGTCCTAGGCAGGTCGATCGCGTGTCCTATACATTGTTTAATATAGTTGTGGAAAAGGTGATGAGAAAGGCCTATAAAGATGATATAGACATCATTGGCTGAAATCTGAGTAATGTAACTGCAGTTTTCTCGTCACTAGAAAGGAAGGTAGGATCACTCAGAACCATTCAACCCGAAAAGAGGTCCTTGACAGGTCGATAGCTTGTCCTGTACATTGTTTAATAAAGTTATGGAGAAGGTGATGAGAAAGGCCTATAAAGATGATATAGACATCATTGGCGGAAATCTGAGTAATGTAACTGCAGTTTTCTCGTCACTAGAAAGGAAGGTAGGATCACTCAGAACCATTCAACCCGAAAAGAGGTCCTAGACAGGTCGATAGCTTGTCCTGTACATTGTTTAATAAAGTTATGGAGAAGGTGATGGGAAAGGCCTATAAAGATGATATAGACATCATTGGCTGAAATCTGAGTGATGTAACTGCAGTTTTATCGTCACTAGAAAGAAATGTAGGATCACTTAGAACCATTTAAAGCGAAAAGAGATCCTAGGCAGGTTGATCGTTTGTCCTATTCATTATTTAATATAGTTATGTTACACCTCCTAATCTCAGGATACTAAGAAACAGCTATACCAAGATTTAATTTTACATGTTCTGTTATATGCTACCAAATCGTGAGTACTTTCGACAGCGGATATACAAAACCTGGGAGTATTCGAGGGAAAAGTACTCCGTAAAATATATGGACCTATCTGTGTCGACGGCGAGTTTCGCCATCAGATAACCTATGAGCTGTATTAGTTTAACCTCAACATCCACGTAGCTAAAAGAGTCAGAATTCAACGACTACATTGGTTGGGACATGTTTCCAGGATGTTTGTAAATGCTCCAACGAGAAAGCTGTTTGAAGGCGTGCCTGAAGGACGGCTCAGAGCAGGAAAACCCAAACTTCGTTGGAAGCACCAAGTGGTAGGCGAAGTGCTTCCTTTAAGACGTGTGGAATTCATTAATATTCGGCCTCTAATTTATGAATCACATGCTTAAGTTGTAATGGGCCACTTAAGTAAGTGAGTATGTGTTATGTTCATCTTAAGTGCTTCGAAGTGAGACCGCCTCTAGCGATTTACAATCCAACGACGTTCTGTCATCATTTATTAACTCACAACGTATTTTTGAAATTTTTTGCAACATAAATTACACTGACACTAATTGGATTGGTTGTATAATATTTATATCTGATATTACATACATACATATGCGTACTTACAACGGCAAGGGTCATAGGGAAATTTGTTGTCGCACTTGTCGTTGATAATTTATTTCAATTATCACCATAAATACTGATTAAAATGCCTAATTATATAAAGACATGAAAGGCTATATGGAACACTGAAATAATAATTATGTTAAAATGAGATACACTCGAAGAAAGTACAGGCGAGCAATAAGGCGAGTTAGTATACACGTTGTGATTAGCCTTAAACGGCTATTAATAGAGTGGAATTATATCTTCAGGAAACTATAACATTATAGCATATTTTCATAACTTATACACAGATCAACAGTGATGATGACTACATACATAGGTGATCGTGTTTTGTTTACTTACCCTCATTACACGGTACAACACATGATTTTGGGACTCCATTCTGAAAACTGCACGTGAAAATAGCCCCAAAAAGAAGAAGTTCTGCATCCTTTGATTTGTCAAGTTACATGTCATAATAATTAAGTATCGATTTGAAGTTTGTAAGTACATATTGTATAGGGGAATTTGTTACGTTTTAGGCTCTTTTGTTTGACATAACATAAATACTATATGACGGCGTATGATTATCATAAGTAATATTCCACGTAAATTATACGCCACGGAGTACAACGGGTTTATTGTAACTGCTACAAAATAAACCCAGTTCAAAATCATTTGATGAATGGAAAACTGTTGCTTATGTAGGAAACGTTATATGAACAGATTAAAGGAATTGTAATTCTTAATTTTTTTAAAATTTGTTCCAGCTAAAACGTGACAAATTCCCCTATACGATACTTACTTACTTCAAATCGATATTAAATTATTATGGCATGTAACATGACAAAACGATTGATGCAGAACTTCTTCTTTTTGGGGCTACTTTCACGTGCAGTTCTCAGAATTGAATCCCAAATCATTGAGCTGAATAATGTTGTACTGTGTTAGGAAACCTTACTTTTCAATCACGCATTATTGTATCTGCCCTATAAAACTTTCTATAAACCTTTATATGTAAAATATATTTCTTTAGTGTAAGATAAATTTTAAACTTGAAGCCACAAGTTTACAGTTTATAACGTAACGATATTACTGCACGGCTTTATGCAGCTGTATGTATGTATGATACACATATCAACATACTATAAAGCACAACACAATTCTCATTACATACACCACATTATTAATTGAATTACTTTGATTTATCGTGCATAATAATCATTTATTTATTGATACGTATTAAGTTTTTGTGATGTAGGCGAATCCATACGCATGCCCACATACACCGCCCACACAAATACCATAAATACAAAACAAGTGTGCGTGTATTCATGGGCGTAAAATGTATATGTATTTCTCTTTAAAGTTCTTTTTTGATGCCCTTGTCTCGCTTACTGCTGTTATATATGACATAAACATATCAAATTATTGAATTTTAATCAATTAATTAGCAAATATTTCCAATCCCATTGAGTGCAAAAGATACATAGCATTAACGCCTTAAGGTCATCTGCAGTATGTATAGTGATTTATTGTTGTTTAAATTACAACAATTTAAAATATTTGCTGCCTGTTTAGATACATATTTAATGAGTTTTGATTTTAGTTGTACTAAGAACACATTAATTTGTTATGGAGTTGGAGTTGAGTTATTTTGTAAATTTTTAGTTTATCATAAATTATTATAACTAAATACTTAGAGCATTTAGACAATGTGGCAGGGTGAAAAATAAAATGATATTGGGGCATGTGTTGACATCATCTATGGAGATTAGGAGTGACATTATAATTTAAAAATACCTTTTTGACAGTGTTAATTTTTTTGTATAATAAATGTTAATGATTAGACAAAATAATTTATTTATAAACGGTTAAAAAAATATAGCATTTTAAATTATTTAGTTTGATATTGTAATAATATTAATATAGAAAAATATGTTTTTTTGCCTCATTTAATAACAAATAATAAATGTCAATATAATTAACTTAATTTTTTGCTTTGTATAAAATCTGTGCGCGGTGAAGTACAATATTGCCCGTGGGTTGTGATGAGATGATGAGGTGATGAGAAATGCCGGTGATATGGCCTATGCCGATGATATAGACATCATTGGCGGAAATCTGTACGATGTAACTGCAGTTTTCTCGTCACTAGAAAGAAAGGTAGGACCACTCAGAACCATTCAACGCGAAAAGAGGTCCTAGGCAGATCGATCGCGTGTCCTATACATTGTTTAATATAGTTATGGAAAAGGTGATGAGAAAGGCCTATAAGGATGATATAGACATCATTGGCGGAAATCTGAGTAATGTAATTGCAGTTTTCTCGTCACTAGAAAGAAAGTTAGGATCACTCATAACCATTCAACGCGAAAAGAGGTCCTAGGAACGTCGATAGCTTGTCCTATACATTGTTTAATATAATTATGGAGAAGGTAATGAGAAAGGCCTATAAAGATCATATAGACATCATTGGCGGAAATCTGAGTAATGTAACTGCAATTTTCTCTGAGTCGCATTAATATAGGGTGATTCATTTAGAGGTTTGATTTTATGTTCTTCTTTTGTTACAGATCGCCCGTGACTGATGTCAAACTGTTATCTTATTTTCATTCACTATTAGTTGGCAATTTGTTAGGAAAAATCTGACTTCCCAGTCAAGTTAGCTACAGCTTTGAAGGTTTCAGATTTATATTTGATCGTTGTGTGATTTCTTTCTCTCTTTTTCAATTATGATTTGTGTTATAGATCGCACGTGACTGGTGTAAAGGTGTTATCTTTATTTTAAATTAGTATTGTTTGCCATTTTGTTGGTGTTTTCCTTGAACTTTGAACAACAGACGGAGTGCATAATCGACATTTTGCTCGCGTGATACAAAAAGACTATATCCAGTTTGAATGAAGGAGAATATTGATGCTGCAGCTGAAGACTGGAACCACCATCGTAGTGGGCTATTAAAAATGAGCTTTTTAAATTGCAGGACCCGATTCAATTATCCTCGCAGATCTGCAGAAGATCATCAACGACGACCAATCCAAGGCCCAGCATGGCTATACGAAAGGTAAATCCAAGAAGTGTAAGTCCACGAAAACTGTTTTACATTCGATAACACAGTGCAACAGAAAAATTTACCGATTACAATAAGAATCTGTTTTTGCAATTTCTTGAGTTTTCGTACCTTTACGCACTTATAAGCCAGAGAAGTGGTTCAATATAAACCGATTTTAAGTTTCTCAGCGAACATGGAGAGAAGTGATGGCGGCCTTTCCTACGATAAATATAGTGTGACTCAAAATTGCAAACTTATTGGATTTTTTCACTATTTTTTTAGTTTGAAGAAGTTTTTCCCAGTTCTTTATAATTGCAGCACCTACGTAATGGGTGACTTAAATGCTCAAGTTGGGAAGGTCAACACCGGACTAGAAAACAAAATGGGCCGGTATGGCATTCGCTATATGTTGCAAAAAGGAGAGCTTATTACGGAATTGAGTTCCAACAATATCAGGTCATAGGAAAAAAATTTTCCCCCACAAGAATATGCATAAAGTCATATGGGTCTCACCCGAACATCACACCCAAAACCAAATTAATCACCTTTCCATTAGCTAATATTGACCCGGATTGCTGTTAGATGAGGAGCAGATGTAGCTACAGACCGTTACCATATTATAAAGCGACAAAGTAAACACCAGGAGGCTCGTCGCACGCAATTTGTTGAAACCGATCAATATGTACACTGAACGTCTGAGAGCCACGGCATCACATTCAAAATACGTAACTAACTGGGACGAATGCAACCATATGTTTTTTAAAGTGGCAGAGAAGACCCTAGGTTACAGAAGAACAGAACTCAATGAATGGATATCTGACAAAACATATGAACTAATTTGCAACATGACGAACATCAAAGCAGCGATCATCAATGCCAAGACTTCAGCTAGAATGACTGAATTGCAAACCTATTATTATGAGGCCTATGCGATACAAACCGTTATGGGCATTAGCCAAAGCGGTAGAAGCACAATCAGCATCAGACACGAATCGCAACCGGAATCATCGCTACACTGTAAAGAGACTAACAACAAATTGTCGGTGGCTTTCAAACCCATCAAAAAACATGATGGATTGCTCATCTCTTCACTGCAAGAGCAAGTCTATGTATGAATAGCCAATACAAATGTATTTGATTGCACACAAAAGAATACAGAAGGGCAAGATATCAATACCACCTGCACAGATTTAACAGAAATAATGGGTTCCCCTCCTGTAAAGACAAGGATGGAAATCTGGTTACAGATACGCAGAGTGTGCTGTATAAATGGAGAGAACACTTCCAGCAACTGCTGGTTCCAGAACGCAGCGCACGTGAAGGTATCACGTCAATTGTCGACAAGCCGAGGTAAGAAGAGCAATATCGCGGCTGAAAAACAATAAAGCAGCCGGTGCCGACGGACTTCCGCCAGAGCTCTTCAAGTCCGGTGGCGAGGAGCTGATAACGAGCCTGCACCAGCTCCTACGTACGGTTTGGCTTAACGAGTGCATGCCTGATGATTGGAATCGAAGCGTATTGTGTCATGTGCTTAAAAAAGGCCATCCAAGTGTGTGCTCCAACTACCGCGGGATCAGCCTTTTACCCATCGCATATAGGGTCATGTCGAGTGTGCTATGTAAAAGACTAAAGCCAGTGTTATCCAACCTGGTAAATCAACAACTGACCAGATACTCACACTTCGGCAAAACCTGAAAAAGACCCAAGGGAAACAGATCGACACATACCTTCTTTTCGTCGACTATATAGTCGCCTTCGACAGCCCGATATGGCAGAAATAACTCGAAGCCATGGCTGAGTTTGGTATTCCAGCGAAGTTTATACGCCTTTGAGGTATGACGCTGACTGACACGAAGTATTCAGTGAAGATTGGCAAGGACCTTACGGAGCCATTCTATACCAGACGCGGCCTAAAACAAGGCGACGGCCTATCGTGTGACCACCTTAACATAGTGATGAAGTTGATAATGAGGAAAACTGCAGTAAACTCGAGTGGAAAAAGCCACATGCTACTCGCGTATGCTGATGACGGTCGAAAACTGCGGGATGTGACTGCAGCTTTCTTAGGTATACATATGGAATCAGCGAAAATGGGTCTAATGGTGAACGAGGACACAACGAAGTTATTAGTTTCAACGAACAATGAATCTACTCGTTTGGGAAACTGCGTGAATGTTGACACCTATAATATCGAGGAGGTAGATAATTTTATCTACCTAGGATCGGCCATCGACAAAACAAATAATGTCAGCCTCGATATCCGGAGAAGAATCCTGCTTACTAATAAATGCTACTACGGACTAAGCAAGCGATTTAATGACAGAACCCTTTCGCGACGAACAAAAATCCAGTTATACCGGATACTAGTTCTTGATGTATGTTTCAGAATCCTGGATTATGACACAAGCGGATGAATTGATTCTGGCAGTATTCGAGAGAAATATACTCCGTAAAATATATGGGCTCATCATCGTTAGCGGAGAGTACCGGCGTCGTATAAATCATGAGCTGTACGACCTGTACACTGACATTGACGTGGTCAGACACATTAAGGTGCAGCTGTTGCGTTAGATAGGTCATGTTGTACGAGTAGTCTTCGACATTGAACTCAATAGACGGCGCAGAAGAGGGCGACCAAAACTCGGTTGGAAAGACCAGATAACTGGGAACCTTGCAGAACTTGCTGTGACTAACTGGAAAAGAAGCGCAGAAGATCGAAGCGCTTATAATACTTTTCTACATGCGGTATATATTCCAATTGAATTGCAAAGAAGTGATAGCTAAGTAAGTAAGAAAGTAATTGAAGATCGAATGCATTATGAGACTAGGGGCAATCATGGTAACAGGGTCACTTATAACTACTCCAACTAAGGCATTGTTTACTTTCTTGAACGCCGAGAATTAAGACGGAGAAGGCAGCGGGCAAACACTGCAAAGCGTTAAACACCACCAGGTTTTAGAAGCACAAGGTCTACGGTCATGTGCATATTCGGGATATAATTAATGTGAGGTGCACATGGATTACACTGTGCCAGACCTGGTTACGATCCGAGTTTTATGAGGTACATCTCAGATAGTATTTACTATCACGGTGATGATAATACCCTATATTTTAGGAAAGATGTCATTCAATTTTCACAGACGGTCAAAATTGTGGAAAAAGCAGGCTGTGGAATCTTTTCGGAGGAGTTAAATATACAACAGTCCATTTTACTATAGCATAGTTTAGGTCGAAATAATGACCGTTTAAATAGCCGCATAACAAATTCAGAATCGTGGGATATTGGGCGGTAATATTCATTTAATAACTTATAGTGAAGTGGCCATCATGTCCTCGGAGAACGTGTGCACCTCTTCGAAAATTAACCTAGGCTGCCGGACATCTCCGAAGGGGATAATGAGTCATTCGACGGTTATCCTCACATGGACTTAGGGACATATATTATATCGAAAGAGCCGACACACTAACCAGGGAAGTTTTCTGTTACATTGGCATTCCTCCTACAAGAATGCCAATAACTTATTGCGGAGAAATTCCACCGTATTGCTAAGGAAATATGTGAAAAAGATTCCAGTTGCACAGCGACCATACAGATTTCGCCTACTATGGACATGATGAGGATACGTTTTGTACGTTAGAAACATTAAAGCTGTGGTAATAGGTCTCTGGCCGGCCCGCAACCACGTTAAGATGTTAAAACTTGGCACGATACCGATGGCAATGCCGGAAATGTCGCAGAAAATTGGACTCATTCGAATCGTGGGATATTGGGCGGTAATATTTATTTACTTGCTGATAGTAAAGTGGCCATCATATCCTCGGAGAACATGTACAGTGTACATCTCTTCGAGAATTAATCAAGAATGCCGGAAATCTCCGATGGAGACAACGAGACATTTGACGGTTACCCTCACATGGACTTAGGGACATATATGGTAACCAAAGAGCCGACATACTAGCCAGGGAAGTTAACTGTTACATTGGTGTTGTTCCTGCAAGAGGGAAATAACTAATTGCTGAGAAATTCCACCTTATTGCTAAGGAAAGATGTGAAAAAAATCCCACTTGCATAGCGACCAAACAGATTTGGTATACTATTGACATAATGAGGATATGTTTAGTATTAAATCTGTTTAGATTCTATCTTAGAAACATTATAGCTATGGTAATAGGTCTCTGGCCGGCCTGCCAACACGTTAAGATGTTAAAACTTCGCACGATAGGGTGGCAATGCCGGAAAAAGTCGCAAAAAAATGCAACCATGTTATAGACTACCTATGGCGTAGTTGCAGGAAATATTTAACAAAACTATTTGTAGGTAGGAAATGCCAGAGATTGGTATTTCATGTCGTCATTATTACTCTAACATCGAAGGCCATGTGAAGTGTTTTATTTTCTATTTAAAAAAGTGCTCCTAAATGAATAATCCTTTAAAAACTTGCCAAATTTTCTAGTGATGTATAAAAAATAGAAAAATAATAGTGTTTTTGCTCAACAATGTCAAGTTTTGGAAGCCAACATTACCGCCTAATTCGCGAGATACCATAGCAATGTTGTTGAGTCATAGAAAATCAGACCTAACGGATAGACTGCCTACGGCGCAGTCATGGCCAACATATTAGTTAACTTATTTTTATATAATAAATGTCTGATATTATTATTTCACGTCATAAGAAAGATTCTAACATCCACATGTTGTTTAAGTATTTTATTTAAAACTTAAAAAAGTGGTTCTAAATGAATCACACTTCATAAGATAGATAAATGTAGTATAATTTTGTTTGTGATCTTAATTTTCTGGCTCTGTGCCTCCAAAATCGATGAGACGTTAACTTAAGTATAAACATAAGCATAAACATTTGTTTTTCTACAATTTCCCTCACATTTCATTTTTCACTGTGCCACATTGTATTTGCTTTTGGTTAAATTGTTTGAATTCATCATTAATATTAACATGCAATTCGTACGATTTCATCTTGTTTATTGATTTTAATTAATTTTCATTATTAATTTTTTGTTTTGGTTTTCTGTATGTGTTTTGTTAAACTTTTGTTTAATTAATTTAAATTTGTTTTTCTTTATGTTTAATCACATCAATGACATGTACCCAGCAATATTTATGTGTGTGTATATATAGATATATGTATGGTATACTAGTATATTATTATATAATATATAACAATATCAATGAAAGAAAAATCATAAAAAAATAATAATACGTAGACATTGAATACAATTTATTGTATATATAGAGAAAAAGAGAGCGTGTTTAAAGTTATTTAAATGTAGAAAAAAAACAAACAAACAAAAAATTATTAATATTTGCGACACTTATCCAGGGTGTGTTGTTTCAATAGTCAACAACAACAACAACAAACAAAAATCATTAACAAAATAGTAAATAAAACTTTTGAAAATATATCACGTACACGCGGTACAATGGAAAACTGAAACTGAAAATTGTTTGTTTTTGTTTTTTTTCGTATTAATAAAAAAATATTATCTCTTATAATTCTTGTTGCTGTCAGCACTTGTATTTGTTTTAAGTTTTTTGTTTTGTTTTTGTCATAGCAACTGGGTAGACAATTATAAATATTAATACTTTGTCCTTTTAAAGCGTTTTTATATATGTATTTTTTTTTTTTTAATTTGTCAACTTTAAAGTGTCCTCGTTTGTTAAAAAAAATGGGTAACAACATTAAATCATTCTTTCTAGACACTGAGGATACACATATTTAATAGCTTAATAGTTGTTGTTTATATGATAAGTTATTTTCTTTGTTTAAGTTTTTTTTTTAAACCTTTGCTTTCGCGAGAACTAATAGTTTTATTTCATTTTAATTAATGTATTTTTTTGGTTAATTTATATAATATATCATTGAATTCAAACACACGCACACACAGATACTGAAAACATCGAAACTATTATTATTATATCTTAGGTTGTGTTAAGTCTTTAGCAAAATATGTAATGGGTTTTGTAAATCTGTGACAATATTAACATCAATTATTGTTGCATTTGAGTTTTGTTGTTAATAAATACGGTTTTTTCTTTGGTTTATTAATTTCGCTTTGTTTAGTTTAGATTTAATTTATTGTGTTATATATTTAGTTTCAATTTAGTAATAAGAAAATAAAATACAAAAATATTTTGTTGGGGTTAAAATAATATGTAAAATTATATATACATATATAATATTGTGCCATTTTGAAGTCGATGTCTTGGTGTAGCCAGTTAGATGATTTGAAAAATGGGTATTAAATATTAAAACTACCAAATTTTTGTTAGGATCAGTTAAGGTTTACTCGAGTTATCCTTCTCATCAGCCAGCCAGAGAGGCAAACGGACATAGCTTTATCGTCTTGGAATGTCTAGGAAACTAATCGGTCTTAAGTTACTTGGGGTCTTACACGTCTTCCTTAACGCGTTACACTTTTTCTCGTATCAAACGATGTATACCTTCATCCCTTAGGGTGAACTCAAAGCAATCAAAAGGAAAAATTGAGCCAATGATGAAACATTAACAACGCATATATACGCTTTGTTTCGATAGGACACGAAATAACAAACAGGGCAACAACAACTAGATGGGTCGCAAGTAGGGTGCTGGGATCAAAAAATATATGTACATTAGGGCTATAACTTTTTTACATTTTTTGAAAATATCAAAATGATCCTTGAATAGTTGAGAAGGTCATTGATAATTATTTAAAACCAGTAAGAAACTATCAGTCGGGAAAACCGATTTACATATACCCTCACCCTCAGTTAAACATGAAACTTTCTAGTATATTGATATTAGCAGAGTTTGGCCACGATCGCGTTGAGTGTAGTGATACATTTGTATTGGACGTACCAAAAGGGGCGTGGCTAGACTTCCAGTCTTTTTCTCCTGTTATAACTTTACTAAATACAGCATTTGGACGCGATCGCATTGGATATATTGATATTGTTGTTCCATATCTAAAAATGGTACATTTGTATGGTACGTACCAGAAGGCACGTGGCTACACTTCCAGTTTTTTATACCATCACCCTTAGGGATGAGGGTATATATCATTGGATATGACCCAAAAGTGTAACACATAGAAGGAGTGACTTTAGACCCTAGGTTTCTTTGAACCAAATTCGATTCATGACTTTTTAAGTCGTTTGAGCCATGTCCGTCTGTCTGTCTGTCTGTCTGTCCGTCTGGCTGTCCGGCTGGTTCGCACGATAACTTACGAAAGACGCAACCAAATTTATTGGAAATTTTGCACGAGTTAATATTTCCCCAAAACTACTAACGGTATTGAAAATGGGCTACATGACCACGCCCCTTTTGTTACCTTCCATACAAATGTACAATTCCGCCCACTTTAGAAATCGAGTAATAATATCAATACATCGAACTCGATCGTTCCCAAATTCTATATTTATTAAAGCTATAACAATTTAAAGATGTCTGTCTGTCCGTCTGTACATGCTATAACAACCGTAGTTTAAGAAATATAGAGCTGAAATTTAAAATTCAAGGTTATATTCTTAAAGAAGGTTAAGTTCTAAGATGAGCCCGATCGGGCAAACTCCCCATACAAACTTCCCCTTTTTGGAGTCTGTGCCCTCGATTATAGCTGTAATTAAGTAGATTATGGAGCTGAAATTTGGTATGCTAGCTTCCGTCCTCCTACTGGAGGCTGATTTCTAGGATAAGAATGAGCTCCTATGCTCTAAGCGGAGGTTAAATTCTGAGATGAGCCCGATGGGGCTAAAACTACTCCCCCTACAAACCCCTCCTTTTTGGAGTCTTTCACCTCGATTACAGCAGTAGTATAAAAGATATAATGCTGAAATTTGGAACCCAAGCGTCTATGCTCTAAGCGCAGACGGGTCGGTCAGAAACTACTCCCACCTATCATACAAATTTTCTCTTTTTATGGTCTGTCCTTGCAACATCAGTCGTAGTTTAAGACTTATCGCACTGAAATTAGGAACACAAGCTATATCCTCAAAGCAGAGCTTAAGTTTTAAAATCACCCCGATCAGTCAAAGACTACTTCCACCACCCATAAAAAACTTCCCGTTTTTGGTGGTCTGTCCCGGCGTGGCATAGTGGTTAGAACACGCGACTACCATGCGGGAGATCGCAGGTTCAAACCTGGCTCCAGTCATCTTAAAAGAAAAAAATAAATAAAATTTTCTTTCATTGTCGGCTCCCCTCGAAAGTTGTTTGACAGCAACTTCGCAGTATTAAGCGTCGATTCAATCGTCGTGTCTAGTAAGAGCTTCTCAAAAAAGTGACGTTCGCATTCGTCGATAAATAAGTAGGTGCCGTTAGTTGTGAATCTAAAAATAGAAAGCGTGTTAATTCACAACAACGCGAGAAGCTATCCCATACCTCATTCATGGGGTGAAAAGGGAAATTAAGTTTTTTTTTAAGTCCCCGCGATCTCAGCTGTAATTAAGTAGCTATCGAGCTGAAATTTGGTATGCAAGCTTCCGTCCTCCTACTGGAGGCTGAATTCTAGGATGAGTAAGATCGGTCAAAAACTACCACCACCTTCCATACAAATTGCCCTTTTTTGGGTGGTGGGTCCCTGCGATTACAGTCGTAGTTTAAAAGCCATTGAGCTGAATCTTTGTACGCAAGCTTCTTGTCCTCTATGTGGAGATTAAGTTCTAAGGTGAATAAGATCGGTCGAAACGTACTCCCACCACCCATACAAATTGCCCCTATTTGGGGGGTCTCGCCCTGCAATTACAGCCACAGTTAAAGAGGTATCGAGCCAAAATTTGGTATGCAATGTGGAGATTGAGTTCTAAAATGTGCAAGATCGGACAAAAACTACACCCAAGTTCCATACAAACTCCCCTTTTTGGGGTGTCCCTCTATCTGTCCCTGCGATTACAGCCGTAGTTTTAAACATATCTAGTTGAAATTTGGTATGTATGCTTCCATCCTCTAAGCAGATGTTTATTTCTGAGTTGAATAATATCGGACAAACACTATTCCCATTATTGATGCACACTCCCTCATTATAGGGTGTCCGTCTGTCCCTCCCAGCAATTATAGCCTTAATTTATCGAACAATAACTGCACCACAATTTCAAACAAAGTTCCTCTTTTTGGGGGTGTCCGTCTACATGTCTCCTCGAGTGCCGTAGTTTATGAGCTATCGAGCTTAAATTTGATATTCAAGCTTACATCTTCTAAGCGGAGTTTAAGTTCTAAAATGAGCATAACTTCAATCCTCTTAGCAAAAGTGCTAAGATGAACACTATCGGACTAAACCTATACCATAATTTCATACAAACTACCCCTTTTTGGGGGTGTCCGTCTATATGTCTTCTCTAGTGTCATAGCTTAAGAGCTATTGAGCTTAAATTTGGTATTTAAGTTCTAAGATGAGCTTAATGCACATGTAATATTATATGAAAGATCAATAAAAATTATTCTCTTTCTTGTTAGTGTAGTGTGATAATTGCATTATTTAAAGGGCGCCGTGCAATAAAGCAATAGTTAATAAAGCTATATGGCCTTGTTCCCAATCGAATGGGAATTAAGGCCATATGGCTTTATTACCAGCATGGTTGTGCAATAACACCATATTAAATTTCCGATCAAAGTGGAAATAATGCCATACCAGTGGAAAATTTGATTTGGTGCCCCCAATCGCATTCGTCTAGCACTACAGGAAGAGAGGGAGAGTACGAGGCTAACTGCTCAACGAGACTAACTACGGAGTCTCACGATACAGAGAGTGAGAGAGAGAGAGAGAGAGTAAGAGTAATGCCTTAATCTCTTTATTTCACAACTCCTGTGGTAATAAAGCCATATGGCTTTATTGCACGTCACCTATTTAAAGCAATCTGAACTCATGGCGAGCCCATCTTGAAATTTGCACATCTTTTAAGAAAAATATGTGCAATTTTAAAAATTAAAATTATGAAAATCAAAAAATTCATTTCCAGGATATTTAAGATGAAGGACATTTCCAAATGTTGGCATTTTTGAGCCGCAAGGATGCCTGGATCGTTGCAGTCTAATGTCGCATTTAAAAGTTATTCCAAATTGATCACAGGTAACTTTTCACCACAATGCTGCAAATGACCAACTTCAGACATTTACAGAAACTGAGCCGTGAGATATTTCGACCTTAATCACACGCCATTGAAACGGTAGCAAAGAGGAGAACATAAGTGCTTTACTCCTGAAAACCTTATGCCGTCAAAATTAAGACTGGACGTCAATAATTTGAAATCACCCTATACATATCCATGAAAATCTTTATACCTACATTTTTATTTAATAAGAAACAATTAGCAATAATCTCAGCTATTCATCTTTGCCTGACAGTTATGTGTGCACCTAATACTGACGATAACCAAACTAACAACCAATCGCTCTCAGCAATTTACTTCCTTAGCTCAGTAATTGAAAAACAACAAAACAATCGCCATCTGACTCATATCACGACTGCGTAAATATTTTTCCACTTCAAACAACAAACAATTTATCTTTTTATTTATGAACCAAAATATCAAGTTTCCCTTTCACAATACTTTACTCATATTTTGGCCATCACCTTTTCGCACGCATCTGACCCCCTCAATACATCACAATAAAAGTATTTTGCCAAAATATGGCAAAAGATTTACGATATTTTGTTATTTTATTATTCAATTCTATTCAGCAGCAATAGACATAAAACTAACACTGCTGAAAACTATCACATAAAAGTTGGGACACAAATTGATACACAAGCACATGGAACAAAAAAAAAAAAACAACCGATTTACCTTGGTTAGTCAACCAAATAGAAACAGAACCTAACTGCCACAAATAAACGAAAATAACAATAACAAAAACGAATACGAACGTTTTAACAACAAGGCTAAAACTGTGCAGGTGTTTTTGTTAGATTTCAGCAAACTGAAAAGAGGATCTACCGAATATGTGTGAAAACTATTTTATATGAATAATTTTATTGGAAAA
The DNA here is from genome assembly GCA_964034835.1 of Muscina levida. Lineage (NCBI taxonomy): Eukaryota > Metazoa > Arthropoda > Insecta > Diptera > Muscidae > Muscina > Muscina levida. The sequence goes on along the minus strand of OZ035881.1, from coordinate 33,471,771 downwards.
TAACCATGGACCATGGACCACGATGAATCCCAACCACACAGGCATAATCTTTTTGTATCTATCATATAGTCAACTGCATGCTAACCATTCTGTTGGCTATTTTTTGATAAATGGTTTTGTTTTGGTAAAATATTTTCTGGCTTGTATCGTTGTCGTTTTATTATAAATGACCGCATGGGATTTGTCAGTCGAATAACTGGCACATTTTTACAGAATTTATAATACATAGTTTAAGCGGAAGTAGATGTGTTCGAATGGGGGGTGTATGATATAAAACTAGACTAAGGTGAAATTTAAAAGCTGAAAGATAAATGTAACAACATATCTTAAAGTAGTGATGCAAAATGTAGATATTTAAGGTAGGTGAATATATAAAATCCAATGTGGTAATGTGACGTAGGTGAACAAAGTAACAGATGGGCTATTGTTTTGTAATCGGTAGGTAGGTGAAGGACACCCCAGGGAGGAGTTTTGTTTTTACTTCTACGATTAACCTCAGACAATGAACTGCTTCTCGAATGATTGCAGAATGCTAGGTTTCTTTTTACACCGATGTTCTTGCAATCATTTGAATGGGTAGGAACCTAATTTTACTTATGATTCTCACAACCCGCTTGGTAAATCTACTATCAATCTGGACCACCAATAGCGCGGTATCGCTAAGCACTCCAAAATTGTTGTTGGCATTGAAACAAATTTGGCACAATTTGGCTCTCATATATTAGAACCAAATCTAGCTCGATTTGTCTCTAATATATTACTGACAACTGTGTTGAATTATATTTATATAATTACAAAGGACACGCCCACCTCCCATATATCCTGAAATAAACAAAACTTATTTTTGGTATTGAATCAAATTTGGCTCGATTTGTCTTTATTATATTACTGACTACTGTGTTGAATTGTATGAAATTATCTTAAAGGACACGCCAAGTTCTCATATATTCTGAAATGGGCAAAACTTATTTTTTTCAAAATCGTTGTTATTATTGAACCAAATTTGGTTCGATATGTCTCTATTATATTAATAACAACTGTGTTGAATTATATATGAAATTATCTTAAAGGACACGCCCACCCATATATCCTGAAATGATAAAACTTATTATTTCAAAAATTTTTGTTGGTATTGAATCAAATTTGTCTCGATTGGTCTTTACTATATTACTGATAAATGTGTTAAATTGTATGAAATTATCTCAAAGGACACGCCAACCTCTCATATAATGGACAAAACTTATTTTTTTCAAAATTGTTGTTGGTATTAAACCAAATTTGGCTTGATTTGTCTCTAATATATTACTGACAACTCTGTTGAATTATATATTATATTAATACCTTAATAAAAAAAAATTATAATTTAATTGTTATGTGAGGTAAGCGTGTCCTTTGAGATAATTGCATATAATTCACCACAGCTATCATAAATTTATCAAAGACCTAAGGACTTTTATTTTCAATGGAAAAAGTCACTGAAGGGGGATACCAGTAATATCCGATTATTAACGGATGAATCACGGATGAACGAGAGAGTAGGCTATAGGATCCATTCACAAAACCTAATTTAAATATCTCCTGCAAGCTGCCAGACTATAGCAGCGTGTTTCAGGCAGAAATCAGTGTTATACTTGAAGTTTGTGGGCTATTGAAAAATAGTGTAGCCACATTCCGCAGAATTTGCATCTACACATACAGCCAGGCTACTATTAAATCCCTGGACGGTGACGCTACACTTAGCACTAAGGACGATATGGAGCAAAGCTAAATGCAACGGGACGCGTTGCACAATCCCACTCGTGTTGTGGATAGTGGGATTTTCTATAGATATAAAGGTAAGCTGCTCATGCAGTCGTGGACAGCCTACATTGGTTAGTTATCTACATTTACTTTTATTGCCGGCCCCCTCGATGTTGTCGATTATAAGTGTCGATATAATCGATATATCTAGTAAAAGCTTCTCAAACCGTGACGTTAGCATTCATCGATAAACAAGTAGGTGCCGTTTGTTGTGAATCTAAAATAGAAAGCGTGTTTATTCACAACAACGCGAGAAGCATTCCATACCTCATTCATGGGGTGTAAAGGGAAATTAAGTATAAGTATGCATACAGCGATACAAATCGGGTGGTAAAATACACCTCCGGCGGTTACGGTGTGGAATAAAGTTTCCCTTTGCATGTCGTTAGTTGCCATGACAGTAACTTATAAATTACTACCACAGCAAACAATAACTGGACCGACGAAAGTAGGGAAATCTTAGAGATTCTCATGAATACACACACTGGTGTTTGTTCAACGTAGATAAGGTTGTGGATGAGGAATAGATCAAATGAGTAATTACTATTTTTGGGTGGGTCCTATAAGTCACCGGGCCATGACGTGATTCCGGTTATTATGATGCAGGAATGACACTGTTGTACCTTCATCTAGGGTATATGGGACATAAAGATAGGAGTGTAAGGGTTATCTTTATCCCAAAAGGCACTAAAGCAAGCCACGTCAATGCTAACAATTATAAACCATTAAGTTTGATATGTTAGAGGTAAAATCTAAACTAAACTGTCAAGCATCGGCATGCCCTCTTTAGGTTAAATTGCAGTGGTAGTTTATATTGAACGCGGTTTAACTTTAAGGTAATTCACACTGGCTGCCTTTTGGTTCGGCGGTGAGGTGTATTGGCAATATGTTAAGCGACCGCATCGTTACATCAGATATAGGTGGAAACCACTGCTAGTGGCCAATCATATTCCCCTGGACTTTCAAATTGAGCCATACCTACTGACATAGGTACAGAATCATTGATTGCAAAGTGTCTTCTGAGCGAACTATCTGGATATAACTCTTGACATCAAACTAAACTGGAAAAGGAACATCGATAAAAGGCTAAATCGAAGTTTGAACGCTCTCTATGTTTTTCGGAACACAATCGGCAGAAACTGGGGGCTGTGGCCAAGAATTATTCATTGGCTGCTGTAACGTTATGGAATCGATATTAAAATCGTAAAAGGTAACTAGTAATGTAATTATCTTCTGTTATGCCTTAGCTCAGATACCCTTCACAGTTTGTAAAAATAGTGTTAAAACTTGTTACTCTTACTACATTTTTGTCAATAATTTTTTAACGATATGTCCAATACAGGGCTTGATTTTTTTTATTTCGCTCAGAAATAAGAGTTATTTTTGATTTCTATTTTAAAAGTCCCACAATAATAATTATTGAAGACTTTTTGAAATAGAAATCAAAAATAAAAATCATTCAATGAGTTTTTCAAATCAAAATCGAAAATAAAAATCAGCCTGAGACTTATATTTTTTCTGATGAAATATAAAACTCACTTGAAGACTTTTAATTTTTATTTGTTCAAATAAAAGTCTTTTGGTTCAATCGATATGCAAACAATATTTATATTCTGGCCAAAATAATTACAATTGTGGGACGTTCGGACCATATTTAACTCATAGCTACACAATGCAACGAAAAAACGATGGTTTTTACCATCACCCTTAGGAATGAAGGTATATGTATATCATTTGTTACAAATAAAAGTTTAACGCATTAAAGAAAACGTGTTAGACCCCAAGTATCTTAAGATCAAAATGTTTCAGGACTTCTTAAGACCATTGAGTCATGTCCGTCTGTTTGGCTAGCTGGATGGGTCGTGGGCAGGATAACTCGAGTAAACTTTAACTGATCATTATGAAAATGTGCCAGCATTTTTTAGTTAAGTAGACAAACCCATAGATGACCACATATGAATGACCAAATTTGTTCCTTAGTTCTACAGGCATATTTTTTCTGTTATTAGAGTGAATTGTGTCAAATTTTGGACAAGGTTTGGACAAGTTGAATAATGGTTTAATATAAACCTATTTTGAGTTTTTCTGTGTATTTGGAAAGGAGAGACTATGGCCTTTCCAAATCTATATATATGTATGTAACTTGTCATAAACTTTTGGTTTTTTTTTTAATTTTGAAGAAGTTTTTAGCCAAAACTTTTTTGCATTATCCTAATGTTTATTATATTGTTCAGGAAGTGCACACCAGAGAATGACAAAATGTATAATAAGAGTACTGTTGAAGTATTAATGTCCAAACATGTACATGTATAAAGTGTAAACAATCAAACCATGCGCATACCCGCACACTCTTGTGCATTGGTACACCCAAGTACACGAGAACCCAGCACATGTTGTTACAAGTGTTGGTTGTGTTGGGTGCTAGTTATACATGTCATGTTCCGTAGTGTATGGGAATGTACATGAGTACACATGAGTACTCATGTCACCCGTAGTGCATAGAAGAGTTGACGAATGTAAGAACGATCAAACACGATGATCTATGATGATCATTATCGTAGCTAAAAAACTTCATAATAAAGTTGAGTCTGCTTCGGCTTCTGACCTCGTGTGCGTCGAGTGTATTTTGTGTATACTTGTGTATGAGAAACAAAAGTAAGGGTAGGCAGAAGTAACGATCGTTATAAATGGTGTGCAGACATGTCTTTTTCAACGCAAGTAAGAGTTTGTAAGTATTCTCTGTGTGTTAGGTATAGTTCCACAGAAGTATACAAATTATGGGTATGTACTTAAGTATACATTAATTCCGAGTACTTATTGCCATTCTCTGGTGCACACTGTCATGATTAAAACGCATACTTGTTAATAAATATCGGTTAACAAATCGTTAAGTTATACATGATTTTCAAGGAATCTGGGGGATAATTACATTTGGTCGGAGAATAAATGTGATCTAACCCAAAACCAGTACAGAAATTTCAGTCAGATAAACTGACTGATAAATACCATCACCCACTATAAAATATTGTGTAAGTCTTGAGTTAATGAAATTAACCGATTTGTAATTAAAATAAAATAACTTATGTATTATTAGGTATATGCTTGCTTTGGAGCGTAAACGGTTGTAGCTAAGACTTTCGGAACATAATACCAATGGTATAAAGACATGTAGCAAAACCGTAAAAGTTTGACTTATTTGTTTACGAGGTACCGTTAGGGGCAGCTCAAAGTGTCAGAAGATTTTTGTAAATTAACGTTCAATTTCCAAAAATAGGTCAATTTGTATGGGAGGTACCAGAAGAGGTCAACCGATAAAGTCCCTATTCATTAAAGAGTCAAATTTTCATGAGCGTACAACGTACTCAAATTCTGACTGAATTCAGTGTACTTGTAAAAAAGATATGTATGTAATCCTATGGGGGTAAATTCGGTCATTTGTATGGTAGGTACCAGAAGGGGTGTGTCAAATAGTCAGATTTTTTGAAGTTATGCCTCCTATTACAAGATAAATTAACTGACTAAATCTGATTGTTCCCCAGGTGCCGGTTTGGAAGTTATGGGGAAATATTAATGTTCCAAAAATAGGTAATTTTGTATGGGAGGTACCGCAAGGCGTGAATCGATATAGTCCATGTTCATTCTTGAGTCTAATTTTCATAAGCGCATTTCATACGCAAAATTTGAGTGATCTCAGTTTACTTACAAAAAAAATATGTATGTAAAACTATAACGGTCAATTCGGTCATTTGTATGGGAGGTACCGGAAGGGGTGTGTCAAATAGTTAGGCTCCCTGAGGTTTCGCCTCCTATCACAACATTAATTTATCGACCAATTTTCATAACTCCCCAAGTGTCCTTTTGGAAGTTATGGGAGAAATATTAATTTTCCAAAAATAGGTCATTTTGTATGGGAGGTACCAGAAGGCGTGAACCGATATAGTCCATATTCATACCTGGGTTTAATTTCCATAAACTGACATCATACGCAAAATTTGAGTGATCTCAGTTTACTTACAAAAAAGATATGTATGTATAACTATAAGGGTCACATCAGTAATTTGTATGGGAGGTACCAGAAGGGGTGGGGTAAAGGTTTCAGTTTTCTTAGGGTTTGTCTACTATTGCAAGATAAAAAATCTGACCAAATTTAGTTATCCTCCGATGCTCTGTTTGACAGTTATGGAAGAAATATTAATTATCCAAAAATAGGTAATTTTGTATGGGAGGTACCAGAAGGGGTGGGTCTATTCTGCCCATTTACAATCCCATAAGTTCGTTTCGAGAAATATTGATACTGGTAAATTTTCATACCGATCCGTTAAGGTTTACTCGAGTTATCCTGCTGACCAGCCATCCAGCCAGCCAGCCAGCCAGCCAGCCAGCCAGCCAGCCAGCCAGCCAGCCAGCCAGCCAGCCAGCCAGCCAGCCAGCCAGCCAGCCTGCCAGCCAGCCAGCCAGACAGACGGACATAGCCCATTCTTCTTAAAAAGTTCTGAAACGAATTTGGTCTTAAGATACTTGGGGTCTAACTCGTCTCCTTTAATGCGTTACACTTTTTTTCGTATCAAATGATATATACCCTCATCCCTAAGGGTGATGGTATAAAAATGTAAAAAAGATCCCTCTGGCGTTAAAAATAAATGTCAGAAATGGATTCCTTGACCCCAAAAACAGTAAGATACCTGTGATATCATTTAAGATTTTTGTTTAAATTAACAAGAATCCCATTCAAATTGACCCAATGCCCAGAAATAGTTAATTTCTGTACATGAAGACTTTTTGAAAGTATATTTAGCTCACTAGCAATTTCTTCACTTGACTGCAACTTCACCACCGATTTGTTTTATATATAAAATCCCTTCTATAAATTAACAAACACAATCGGACGGACAATCGGATGGAAACTGTATGTGCATGGATATAGCTTCTTATAACGTAATATACTAAGTAAGTTTGTATTAAAGCGTTGTATTGGAATAAAAGACAATATTATGCAATACAAATGATTCTTGGTTGAATAAAGAATCAGCTTCAAAGGACAAGAGTTCTATAAAGATTTCTACAGTACCTCTGAGCATTCCAATGAAACTATGATGCTCTTGTGAAACGATCCTTTGGGATTAACGCGAATAACGTCTTCAAGCTGAAATACCGGCAAATACTTAGGATTGATAAAGCATGCATTTGGTTGCATTTGCGAACTTGTAAAACGGTGTTGCGTGAGATGGTACACACCTGCCAATTAGATAATTTTTTTTCGAGGTTAAACAATTTTGCACCCTTTTTTGCCATGTTTAACTCACAGTTCGCGAACTATAAGTGAACACATAGTCCAATTATTTTTAGCTAAACTTGCTCGTCTCGTTGAGCTGATCAAAATCAATAATGACGATATCAGCAAAAGACTTTTATTTCAGGCCTGAAGAAATAAAAATCATTAGGTGAGTTTTAAATTTTGTTTTGAAAAATATAAGTCTTTGATTGATTTTTATTTTTCGTTTGGCAAAATAAAACTCACTTCGTAATTTTTATTTCAAAAAGTTTTCAATAACTCTTATTCAAAGACTCAAAAAATTAAAATCAACAATAACTCTTATTTATTGAGGGATAGAATATAAATCAAAAATAACTCTTATTTGATGAGCGATATAATAAAAATCAAAAATAAGTGTTATTTGGGACTTTTATAATAAAAATCACAAAATAAAAGTTTATTGCGAAATTCTACAGAGGGAGTAAAAACCAATGTAATGGTGTACTTAAAATAATTTTAGCACATTTCCTTCACATTGATTTTTTTAGTTGTAAAATCGATCAATAACAGTTATTTTCGGTCCCTGGTTAATATTGTTTCATTTTGTTATTCATATTATTCATTTTTTAAACCCCAAAAAAGGGGAGTTTGTACGGGTGGTGGAAGTAGTTTTTTTTTCCGATTTTGTTCATTTTATAACTTAACCTCCGTTTAGATAATGGAAGCTCGTATACAAAATTTTTGCTCGATAGTTCTTACATGAAGACTCTAATCGCAGGGGAGACTGACTGACACCACGTAAAGGGGATTGGGTATGGGAGATGGGAGTAGTTCTTGTCCGATATTGTTCATTTCAGAACTTAACCTCTGCTTAGAGGATTGAAGCTTTCAAACCAATTTGAATCACGATATTTTTTATACTACGGCTGAAAGCGCGAGGAAAGATAGAAGGGTGCTTCCCAAAAAAAAAAAGGGAGTTTATATGGGACATGGAAGTAGTTTTTGATCGATCTTGCTCATCTTAGATCTTAAGCTCCGCTTAGAGGATAAAAGCTTGCATAGAAAATTTTAACTCGACAATTTCTAAACTATGTATGGCTGTAATGACGAGAACTGACAGACTGACACCTCAAAAATGGGGAGTATACGGCTGTAATCGTGGGGACAGACTCCAAAAAGGGGGGATCCGAAAGGGTTAGTTTGACCTCCGCTGTGATTATATAAGCTTGTGTAACAAATTTCAGCTCGATATCTCTTAAACTACGGCAGTAATCTTGGGGACAAAGAGACGGACCGAAGATCACCTGTATTGTGAATCTAAAAATAAAAAGCGTGTTAATTCACAACAACGCGAGAAGCTATCCCACACCTCATTTATGGGGTGTAAAGGGAAATTAAGTTTTAAGTTTATTTCCTAACCTACGGCTGTAATCGCGGGGGCAGTTAGGCGGGCACCCCAAAAAGGGGAGTTTGTATGGGAGTTGGGAGTAGTTTTTGACTGACCTTGCTGATCTTAAAAAGTAGCCTCCGCTTAGAGTATAGAATCCTGCGTACAAAATGTCATCTATATACCTCTTAAAATACGGCTGCAATCGCAGGGACCGACCACAAAAAAAGAGTTTGTATGGGAGTTAAGGGTAGTTTTTGACCGATCGGTCATATCTTAGTACTATATAACTACAACATCTGCTTAGAGTAAAGAAGCTTGCATTCCAATCGATATCTTTTAAATAGCGGCTGAAATCGCGGGGATGGAAAGACAGACAAACAGACAGACAGACGGACAGACGGTCACCTTTAAATCGACTCAGATTGGATTGGACAATCTGGATGTTCATGCGCGTGATGAAGGTTATAAAAATGCATTAGACTTCACTTGTGCAAAGTCTTGAACTTTGAAACGAGTAATTGCCATTATAAAACTGGCTACAAGCCTATACAACGGACCTTAAGCTAGTACAGCGTGCTATGGTTCTGCACAAGAAGTCGTTTAGCACTTATACAACGGGCATTAAGTCTGTACAACGAACCTAAAACTCTCGCACTTGTACAATGGCCTATAAGTCTGTATAACAGACCTTGAGTTTCTACAACGAGTCCTTCCACTTGTACAATGGAATACTAGCCTGTCTGTACAAAGAGACCGACTGTATCTTCGAGTTTTCTACGCATCACACGACCAAAATTACAGAGTTCATCTAACTTTGAAAAGGCCCGACCAGCTCCCATCGTCGCTGCTAACCGTCGCTTGTCCTAGGATCGCTTTCTCGTGAAAGACGACAACATATCCGCATTCGTCACACCAGACACCATCAATATTACGAGATCTCCCACCAAACATATCCTCCACCATCAACAACCGCTTTATCAGACATTTCAAGGACATTAGATCATAAGTTATTTACATCACTTAAGATCAAAGTTCAAGGAGTGTGTTGTCGCTTATTAACCCATGTGGATTTTAAATTAAGGATATTAAAATAGTATATCTTGCCCGTAGGGGTTTGAGGATCCTTGTTTTGACCCTGAAGACGACTGAGACTACCTCAGCTTAGAGTAAAGCCATATTTTTATGCGGATTTTTGTTTAAAATCTAAGACCCTAAGCTGTTGTTTATTATCAATGAGTACATTAGTACTACTTCCATGACTATTTGCATATTTGCTAACGTAATATTTGAAGTGGTGACGCAATGAGAATTGATCATTCCACTTCTTTTGCTATCATGGCACAATATATTTATATATGTAAAGTACATAAACAAAACTGTAAATAGGGGAATAAACAAAAATATATGTAATTTAAAAACATAATGTAAAACATTTGGTTGCTTTAACTGACTCAACTGGAAGCAAGAAAATATAACAAATTTTGACATCAGCTCAGCAAGTTGCCTTGTTAATACCATATCCCCAACCAATTGAGTCTCTTACTAATTGATTTATCACTTTATTTAGCTGCTGTTTTTGTTTTTAATTTGATTGTATTTTAGTTGTTATTATATAACAAAAAACACCAACATTTAGTTCACAATAAATTTTCATCAAACACTTATATCGTTGTATTAAATACAAAAGAATTAAAAAAAAATAAATGCAAATATAATTAAAAAAAAAACAATAAATCCTTTCTCAAAATAAAAATTCATTAAAGTCGCTTTTTCATTTCTTATATCATAGATAAAATTATAATTAGAAAATAAAATTATGTGTATCTTAACAATAGTTCTTGCTTTTTCGGAGTTTCTCAGTTTTCCATCTTCAGCATTCCGTTTGTGGCGGATGAACGAAGGAAAACTTAAGAATGACTCCTACACAACGGGTACATGTCACTTACCAAATTTAACCACGCATTTGTGGTCAGAATCTGATTCTTTTCATCCTATAATGAAATATTCATATTAATTAAATTTATTCAATACTCAAAAATATTTTTTTGTTTTGTTTGAATGTTGTTGTTTTTAGTTGTGTTATCTCGACAATTGATTTCCGCGTTTTTTTTGCTAGTGTTTTCTCTAATTATTTATTTTATAGATTTGTTGTTTGTTTAGAGAATACTTAAATGTAGTTTATATATATTAGAAATAAAAACTTATAAAGAAAACTACAGCGATAAATGGAAACTGAGCGTACTTACCACATCGATGATTTGTTGTAGTGTCAGTCCAAATTTTACTTCTAGTGGCTCCGATTCATTTGCTACAGGTCGCTCTAAAGTATTATAGGTGGATAAGAGGTGGTTGAGTAAACGTTTTTCGTGTGGTCCTTGGCAGCTTTCTGGAAAATTACGAAAAACAAGCAAGAAAATCTAAGTAAAATTGTGGAACATTTTCATGTATACGTATACTTTATATAACAAATACACAATTGATATTAATCATACGCTAGATATGTAGTAGGCATTGTGTAAATTTAAAGTTTATCAATAATATAGAATTGAAACATTACACAGTACAACATTTTTCATTTCATTGATTTGGGACTCAATTCTGAGAACTGCACGTGAAAGTAGCCCAAAATAGAAAAAGTTATGCATCATTCGTTTTGTCAAGTTACATGCCATTTTGTAAACAACTCTCGGAACACCTTTAATTTCCTTTTTAAATTTGATTGCACTTACATTCACTTCCCACCCTCCACGCAATTAACATTCAATTGCTGTTCTTTTAATTTTAACCAAATCCTATGCTAACTTGTACTACTCCATCATTAACGTGTTTTTCTTTCTTTTTCCCATAGCTGACATTTTTCCTTCTAGCCATTCAGCATTTTAAAATTGAACCCCAAACAAGCAAATGCTCGTCATCATTTATCATAGCCCAAACATAATTGACAGTTTAAAAACTCATTAAATAGAATACATTTGCTCTCAAAAACCTAAAAATGAAATTTGGACAAAACGGACACAGACTGTTGCTGGCATGGGGGTGTGGGGGAAGGCCAACAAAAATGGGACAATTAAAAATCATAACAATATTCTTTGCCAGTACTAATTACTGCTGCTGCTATGGTTGTTTGATAACAACTAACAACAGCAGCAAACAACTGTAACAAAAGGTACTCACAGTGGGGGAGAATTTCGCAGCACAACATTTTTCAGCGCACTGATTTGGGACTGAATTCTGAGAACTGAACGTGGAAGTAGCCCCAAAAAAAGACATTTTGCATCATTCGTTTATTCAAGTTACATGCCATAATAATTTAATATCGATTTGAAGTTAGTAAGTATTGTATAGGAGAATTTGTCACGTTTTGAGCTCTTTTGTTTGACATAACTCGAGAACCACTCGTCCGATTTAGCTGAAACAAATTAAAAAAAAAATTAAGAATTACAATTCCTTTAATCTGTTCCTATAACGTTTCTTTACATAAGGAAAAGTTTCACTTATCCATTCATCAAATGATTTTGAACTGGGTTTATTTTGTAGCAGTTATATTGTAACTAAACTGTTGTAATCTGGTGCGTATGATTTACGTGGACTATTAGTTATTAATCATACGCCACCATATAGTATTTATGTTATGTCAAACAAGAGGGCCTTAAACGTGACAAATTCCTCTAAACGATACTAACTAACTTCAAATCGATATTAGATTATTATGGCATGTAACTTGACAAAACGAATGATGCAGAACTTTTTCATTTTGGGGCTACTTTCACGTGCAGTTCTCAGAATTGAGTCCAAAAATCAAGTGTTGTACTGTGTTTGTTTCCTAGGGAAGTGTAAGCGAACAGAGAGTTATTGGACAAAACACGATCAGCAACAAGGAAGCAACAAAGTGAGAGAGAAATGTTGCTTCTAACAACAATTGAAGGAATGCTTTGCCAGCGTTATATGGACAATAACAAGCACAAACAATTAAGAAATTAAGGCAAGCTAAAAGAGATTCAGAGAAAAGAGATGAACATCAAATAAAGGGTGTCCCAACAAGAACGCAATTTTGAAATCTGGCAACATTCGAAGTGTCATTGTTTGACATTTGAACAATTGTTATTGTTTGCTAGTAGAAGGTACGAGGTTAGTAAAAATGGAGCGCTACACGAATGAACAACGCATTCTCATTGTGAAATTGTTTTACCAAAATGGTGAAAGTATTGCGGCTACAGTTCGCAAATTGCGATCAATTTGGGGTCACAATAATGCTCCAAAAGAGTCATCCATTAATGGATAAATTTGTCGAAACTGGGTCTGTTAGTGATGTAAAGACATCAACGCGCCATCGACCAGGTCGATCGACCGAAAATCTCGCAGCTGTGCGTGATAATGTCGCTGAGGCAGGTCAAGCGCAAACAATCAATGGTGTTCGGTACCGTGAAATGATAACCAGTTTTTTCTTGCCTCGAATTGAAGAAATGAATGTGGAGGGCATGTGGTTCCAACAAGACGGTGCCACATGTCATACAGCCAGAGAAACAATTCAATTGCTGCATCAGTCATTTCCCGGTCGTGTTATTTCGCGTTTTGGAGATCAGAATTGGCCGCCTAGATCGTGCCATTAAACACCATTAGATTTTTTTCTTTGGGGTTTTTTGAAGTCGGTGGTTTACGCGAATAAGTCGACGACGATTCAAGCCTTAAAAGAGGAAATTGGACGCTGCATTAATGAAATACCGCAGCATTTATGCGAAACGGTCATTGAAAATTTCATTAAAAGATCGCGTGCATGCCAGCAAAGCCGCGGCGGCTATCTGCACGATATATTGTTCCATACATAACCTCATTCTGTCTACTTTATGATATAATAATGTTTCACGATTTTTTTTAAAATATCTGTGTTTTATTTAAAATTTAAAAATTGCGCTCTTGCGCACCCTTTACAACGGATAGTTGTTTGTGAATACAACAAATAGACACATATGCCATAAAATGCAGCGGTTTTAGTCGCTTCGGCCGGGGCACCACATTTATTTTACTCAATGGCATTGCGGAAAGGAAAGAATATGAACAAATATGAGAGAGTAAAGAACACCAGGAAATAACGACAGCCAAAGTAGTAACCACTTCAACAACAACAAAAAAGTGAAAAAATACAGACCTCAGATTTATAGAAAATAGACAAATCGGACCCAAAGACATTGATGGGACATTCGGATGAAGCAGATTGCGAACGTATAGCCACCATTAGAGTCAAAACAAAGTGTTTCCACATAACACTTATATGTGCCCATGTTCCGACAAAAGAGAAAAGCGATGAGGACAAAGACAAGTTCTACGAGAGCCTAGAAAATATATATGACCGTAGCCTGAACCATGACATCAAAATTGTATTAGGCGATTTTAATGCTAAAATAGGCAGAGAGACCGCATTTGACCTACCATCGGAAAATTCAGTATGCACACCGAAACGTCGAACAAAGGCATCAGACTGATTGATTTCTATTCTGCAAGAAATATGGAAATATAAGGCAACATGGTTATCTCCACATCAAATGACGAGGAATCAGATAGATCACGTGTTAGTCGATGGAAGGCATGCAACGAGTGTTCTAGACGTGCGAGTGATCAGGGGCGCGAACATTGACTCCGATCACTACCTTACCGCAGTTAAGGTACGCACAAGGCTAAGTATTGCGAAAAACTTACGTAACCAGGCAAAACGAAAGCTGGACATCGGTAAACTGCGGACCACAGAGGTAACGAACGCCTATTCCAACTTCCTAACTCAACTGCTACGGAATGCTCCAACCCCTGATAAGATTACCTCGCAGTGGCAATATATAGCCAACTTCATAGAACAGACTGCGGAAAGCGTACTTGGGTACCCAAAGCCTTCTCCAGCAGATGCCTGGTACGATGATGAATGTCGCAATGCCACGAGGAAACTGATAGCCAATAGCAACGCCAGCTGTTCGTGAACGACACATGTAGAAGAGACGAGAAACAACTCGTCTGTTTAGACGGAAAAAGAAAGAGCTGAAGAAGAGATAGGATGAGTGCACAGAGTTGCTCCGGAGTAAAGGCCAAGCACGAAAATTCTACTAGAGAGTTGAGGGGAGAATTTGTGTAACAGGTTTGCCCTCCTTCAAGGACAGCGATGGCCAGCTAGTGACGGACCCGGATAAAGCTCTGTAGATATGGAGAGATGATTTCCGAAATTTACTGGATACGGACATCACTCCAGAAGACCCCGCTCCAATCCATGACTGTGGTACTAACTGTCCACCTCCGAGCCAGAGGAGCTGATTAGAAGCATGCATCAGCTAAAAGACAGCAACTGGCTAGAGGAGATCATATCCGGGGATTGGAGTCTCAGTCTGTTATGTCCCATATACGAGAAAGGAGTTCGTAGTGAATGTAAGAACTACAGTGGAATAAGCCTTTAACCAATTGCGTACAAGGTTCTTTTGAGCATATTGTGTGAACGTCTAAAGCCAATTGTAGAAAAACTAACTGGACCTTATCGCCTTTAGACCTGGTAAATCTACGACGAATCAAATGTTCAACTTACGACAAATCCTGAAAAAAACTCATGAAAAGCAGATCGACAACTACCACGTCTTTGTCGATTACAAAGCTGCCTTCGGCTCTTCGATAAGGAATAGGCTATATGAGGCCATGTTTGAGTTTAGTATTCCTGCAAAGCTGATTCGACTTTGCAGATGTAACTTGGAAGACACCAAATCCTCTTTTAAGATAGGTAAGGTTCACACTGAACAATTCAGCATAGAAAGAGGTCTCAGACGGAGCGATAGCTTGTCCTTAACACTATTTAATATAGTTATGGAGACGGTGATGAGAAATGTTGGTGTCAACATGCCTGGCACCATATTCCCCAAAAGCCACATGACACTAGCCTATGCCGTTGATATAGACATAATTGGCCGAAATTTTGCGGGATGTTACTGCAGTTTTCTCATCACTAGAAAACAAAAATAATGATGTTGACGAACAAAGAGACCTCTCGATGGGGACGCTCCGTAAACGTTTTAAATTATTGTTTTGAGGAAGTAGATGAATTTACCTACCTCGGATCTTTCGTCAATAAGAAAATAATGTCAGCCAAGAAATCGAGCGGAGAATAGTGCTCGCAAATAGACCTTATCCTCGGATACTTATCTCGGGATACTAAGAATCAGCTCTACCAGGTGCAAATTTTACCCCGTCTGTTGTATGATGCCTAATCGTGGATACTTACGACAACAGACATACAAAACCTGGGAGTATGCGAGAGAATAGTTCTCTGAAAAATATATGGACTTATCTGTGTCCACGGCGAGTTTCGCCAACGGATGAACCATGAACTGTTTGAGCTGGAGCACGACATCGGCGTAGCTAAAAGAGTCAGAATCTAACGACTACGATGGCTGGGACATGTTACCAGGATGGATGTGAATGCTCTAGTGAGAAAGGTGTTTGAAAGCGAACACAAACTGGGAGTGTTCGAGGGTAAAGTACCCCGAAAAATATATGGACTCCCTGTGTCGACGGCACACAATTCTCGGAATGCAATAATATTGCTGTAGATAGTATGCAGTGGAACCAAAGTAAACGTCGTGATAACCTAGAAAAAGGTTAAATGGGCTTTAGATGACTTTAAACCATACAAGTCTCCAGAAATGGAAGAAATATATCGGGATATCTATTCTTCCGTGTCTACGGCTATCATATCGCCCCCTTAATATAACAATAGTGTATGTGCTCATACACCATTATTTTTTTATTGCATATTTACAATCTCCACCTTTGATTCTATGCCTGGTCAAAATTTCGTCAAAAACTTCTTCCACAAAGTGCGTCAAAAGGTCATTGGAATAAATAGTGTATAGTTTTATCTTCGAAAATTTCATAGACATTCAATTTGACGAAAACTTTAAACTCGATTTTCTCAAAACACCAAAAAAATTATACACTATTGTTTCATTAAGAGGACGATATATTTCTATTGTATAGACTTCACTTTCATATTGATACCCTGAAAGGAGATTATTGGACAGTGCTCAGAAAAAAGTGTTTGGATATGTGCAAAATTGTTTAAGATATAGATCGTATACATTAGCGGTGTCCCTGGAATCCCTACGGCCATTCCCGGCCATAATGGAAGCTAAGAAACTTCCATTATGGCCTCCACCTCCACTGGATGGAGTGCTGTCCCCATAGCTGTGGTAAACGGCATTTTCAAGATGGAAGATTGTGGCCTATGCGAACGACGTAGTCATTCTCGTTTCTGAAAGATTTGCTCTGACTTTGAGTGACCTCTTACAGGAAGATGAACGATCTTTATCGGAGTGGGATACAAATTGTGGTTTGAATGTCAATCCACAGAAACGGAGGAAGTACTATTTACGCGCAAATACCTAATTGAGAATTTCCGATTCAGACAGTGTCGAACGGAAGCTCTCTTGTGGGGCAACATATTAGGGCATCATTTGAAGAGGAAGCGAAACTGGAAACGCAACACGGAGAAAAGGACATAGAGAGGCTTAAAGGCCCTATGGGCCAGCCGGAACTCTCTAGAAAAATGCTAGGGACTACAACAAGCAATGAATTATTTTATATAAAAGGTGATAGTACGTCCTAAAGTAACGTACGGTTGTCTTGTGTGGTGGAGAGCATTAGACATAAATATGAAATTAATACTGATAAGTAGAGTACAGTGACCGGTCGTGGCATGATGGTTAGAACATGCGACTACCATGCGGGAGATTCCCGCCTCCAGTCATCAACATTTTTCTTTCATTGCCGGCCCCCTCGATGTTGTCGACAGCAATGTAGTGTTAAGTCAATCAGCATGTCTAGTAAAAGCTTTTCAAACTGAGAAGTTCGCATTTGCCAATAAACAAGTAGATGCCGTTATTCACAAGAACGCGAGAAGCTATCCCATACCTCATTCATAAGATGTAAAGGGAAATTAAGTTTTATTTAAGTGTACAGCGATGTGCTGGACGACGATCACCACAAGCGGCACTGGATATGATATTATACCTGAAGAACCTGCGGTACTATGCACTATCCGTAACTGCTGAAAGTGCCATAAGATTACAAGAAGCTGGCCTCACTCATCAATACTCTTATGGTTCATATAACATGAATGCGACGGAGGATTGCACGGCGGATCGGGCGAAGGATTTATCATCATGCTCGGAGATAGTGATCCCTGATAGAGATCTGGACTGGTGGAAAGTCCATACCGTTCGAAGAGCTGTATATCTTCACTGATAGCTCAGGAAGAGGATCAAGTATCTTCAGCAAGGATCTCAATTGCATCCAACACTTCCGATTGTGGTTTTAGGCAGAGATCTTTTCAATTATGAAATCTGCGGAATTAATATTGGCAATGAATTTGGAGGAAGCCGGCACAATCTATGTGGATAGTCAAGACCTTTGAGATCAAAAAGTTTTAAAGTCAAGACTGTTGCACGGATGCAGAAAGGCGCTCTGAGCACTGCTACTAAATAGTGTTCGGCTCTACTCGGTCACCGTGATACACTGGGGAACGAGATGGTGGACGAATTGGCACTGAAGGCCTCATCACTTGGAGCCAGCCAACCACATGAATCAGTGCGACCACCAATCCAATGCCATAACGGTTGGGAAACGTATCCCGACGATATCGCAGCGGCTGCGTAGTATCACGGTTAATTGACGATTAATAGGCATTATTACATGACACTGTGACGTTAGAGCCTTTACATTGATCTAGGAGACAACACAGGAGGACTACTGAAGATTGTGTGACGTTGAGGAGGAAATTGCAACTATTGATCATTTTAGTTACCATTGATTGGCTTTGAGCTGTCTTACAGGCAGAAGACCATGGTGTTCCCTTGTATGGCATTTGACTACTTTATCTATATATGTTAAATGAGATAAGGCTGATAATAATACGTTCTTAGAACATTTCTAACTTTCACTCTGAATTGTCTTTCTTCTTTCATTGCGGATTTGCTACAGTTTATCGCATTTGTTAAATTTTTCGAGACATAGTATAAACGGACCAACAGTTGAACACTGATTCTAAATGTCATTTAATTTGGAAACTTTTACCAAACAAATGCCAATTGTTTGACTACTCGCTGTGCTGTCCACATCAACGTTTGTGCCAAGGCCGCAGACCAGATAAGCTGAATCACAGCTTTTAGTTCTTACTATCATGCAAAATTTCACTGAAATTTTCAATACATTTGTTACCACATTCCAACACTGTCCCTCACGACAGAGTTGTCATTAACAATTTTGTCTAGAGTTTTAACTCATTAGACTAATGCTACAACAACACAATCAGAGACAATGGACACAAAGCGGCCCTAAGAAGGACATATGAGACAACAACATCTACAGTAAAGTAAACAAACACAAGTGAAATATAAATTTTGCACTCTTACAAACGACTGAATGTTAAGCAATTTTAGGAACAATAAACTGAATTATAAATGTAGGCCTAATGCCGTAGCAACTCAATGCATTTGCTTTGCAATTGAATTGTTAAGAGCTTTTCCTAAATCCGTATAATTGTTAAGGTTTAATGAGGCAGTAGTAAACAACGTAATAACAATGGCATAGTGAGATGATTTTACAATTTCGCATTAGGTAATTGCGCGTGAATATGCCAAATACACAAACACACACTCAGAAGTAACTGTATGACAATTGTTAACAAAATACTTCTCATAAAGCATCAGAAGAGACAAATATAAATGCTGTCACTCATACATATTCATTAGCAAATCCTTAGCAATTCTATAGGCATGAACGCATCAGCATTCACACTTGCAGTTGCTGTAGTGTTTGCGTGTGTATGTGTTTGCATAGCTATGTTAACTGTAACTGCCTGTATACATGCACTCGCGCTCGCGTGCTCTTGTGTTATTTGCATGTTTACTATGATGTTGGTGTTGTCATCGTCGTAGCCTTTTTTCAAACTCAACATTTTGCCTTTTAATTGTTGTTTTGTTTGCTTTGAAGTCCATTGTTTTGTTGTTAATCGCGCGTGTGTGTGTGTGTACACATGAGCACACACAAATTTTTCACTTATTAAACAAATATTGTTTAAATGATATATAAACAATAGCGCTTGCTATGTGATTGTATTGTTCATGATAACATTTGTGAGTATTTCACACGATTTGAGAGCAAATTTGCCGAACGCAACAATAATTGGCTTTAGCACTACTGTTGCTATACAAATAACACTTTTGTGTCCTTTCCTCATGGCAGCAATCCTGCAGAAATAACATTTTTATTAGCACTCTCAAGACAAGGTATTCTATTTGAATACCATTAGCATTAGTTATATTGTAGCTCTTATTTGAAGGACCCCTGTTTCATGTTAACGATGCCTCTTCTTTGTGCGGTGTGTTGACAAGGACATGGTAATGGTATGCTGTAAAGTGTTCAGGGAATTGAAATGTTTTCTTAGCAGTTCAAAGCAGTAGTTTCTTCTCGGAGTGATAGTCAAATAGAGGAAACTCCTTAAGAGTCTTTTTAACATTTTTGTGCAGTTATTTGTTTAGTATTTTAGGTGTTTGTTATTAGCTAGCTAGTTTGTGTATTAACTTTGTTGTGTAATACCTAGGACGTAATGAGACCTAGTTTGTTATGATGATAGGTCATAGGTGCGTATGCGTTATGTAGTGGGTACATATAATGCGTATACGCAGTCAAAGTGTTGTACAATTATGAAGGTTCAACAATTGCTCTACTATTTGTTTATAACAGCAAGGAGAGCTTTTATATTAACAATGACATGATTAGATAAGTGTTTGTCACCCAGACCATGAAAATGGTTTCTTGATAACTGAAAATAAAAAAAATGTGCATGTCATAGGGCAGAACGGCGAGCATTGGCATTATGATGACCATGTAGTGTTAACTGTGCAACGACGATCTTAGATATTTCCACTGACATCAGCACTTAATAAGTGTCACTATGCCTAATAGTAATGATATATCACTGCTCCACTTCTTCAGTTCAAAATGAAACCTTAATTTAAAATATAGAAATAAATTCATCCATAAATTTCAATGGTAATTTATGTTATTTACAACGAGAAATTTTTGTATTTGACTTTGAAAAATCCACTGACAAAATTTCCACGCTCAACGAACCAATCTAGGCCAACTGACTATCACAAGCGCGTAAAATATGTTTAAAGCAGGATTCACAATTCAGCAGCAAAACAAATTGCTAGTGGTTGGTAGGTAATACTCACTACGTAGCAACGAACCAAAAATGTCAAACTAAAGCTCTGTTGGTGGCACAGAACTAAAGGTGAAGGTGCTAGTCAACTGCAGCATTGATGCAGACTAAACATCGATGGCAAAACTAGGTCAAAACAATATTAACACATATAGTTACGATCTCCCAACACCAGTACATATGTTGTTACACCCACAGTTTACTTATGACGCCTACATCTACACATAAATATGGTTTATATTTATGATGAGAGTGAAGACATTTGCATATGTTTTTTTCAAAAATTTTTTGTAAAACCCTCAGACATATAAAAATCTATCTTAAATACACAAGTTAACTATCAACGACAGAACAGGTGGACTGTACAGTAGCAGAAGTACAAGCAATATTTCATCATATCACATTAAGGTTGTAAAAGTCCACGATATGACAGTAAATGCCAAAAATTTATAAAAAAAATGGATTTAAAAGATACCCATGTAGCATGATGGATAGAACAAGTGACTATCATGTGGAAGACCAAGGATCGATCATTGTCATCTACATTTCTTTGCTCGACGGTCATTCGATGTCGTAGACAGAATCTTCGCAATAGTCCAGTCAGTCGGCATGTCTAATAAAAAGCTGATACTCAGATTCGTCGTTAAACCTTATGTCCTGTTGTGTGAGACTAATAATGGATGTGTGTTAACCACCTTATAGCTTACACCATATCCTTTATACTTTATTCTGCGTCTTTTCATTTAGAATGCAGAAACAGAAATTTATCCATCAAAAGCAGCATATAGCAAATAATTCCAAGCGCTTCTGTCTTTTGGCCTCCGTAGCTAGTTCGTCACATTAAGCTAAGATAACAGCTTTCTTAACTGGTTAATACAACGAATTATCCCCCTTTTGGCCACAAATTTAGTTTATTAACGAAAAATTTTCCAGCTGGATCATTTATCTATATTTATACAACGTAACTAATCCAGCGCATTCGGTCTATTTCAATGCGATGTCGTTATATGTTTTATTCGACGTCATCAAAGATTCCCCAAATATATTGATTCGCATGTGAGATTCCGCAAGATTCTGCGCTGCAAAACAAGACACGTAGAAACAGTGTCTGCCAAAGTTGGATTTTTGTCATTAAATCGCTTGCTTAGCGCACAATAGCAGCGGTTTACGATCAATGCTCTTCTTTTGATTTTAAACTAGCATTATTATTTTTGTTTTCGACAGAGCAAAGGTAGACAAAATCATATACTGCTTCAAATAGTTGTCAATGTTCATGTAGCGTCCCAAACAAGTAGACTCTTTGTTTTTTGCAACATAAAACTCGGTTTTGTCCCCATTTATCACAAGACCCACTTCTGTCGACTGCTTCTCAATGGCCGAAAAGGTCGCAGTAACATCATGCAGTTCTAATATCTATAACATCGGCAAAGCCGATGATAACTCTATTATGGAATTAGTGAGATCGTATAAGAGACAATCATCAGATTTTTGCCTGTCGGAACTGAAGCCTTCATGTCATCGTGTCGTATTAGCTTCGCGGGAAACCAAACTCAGCCATGGGATCTAAAAATTTCCTTAGTATCGGACTGTTGAATATAGCTTTGTAATCGATAAACAGATGGTAGGTGCCGATCTACATTTCTTGGGTTTTCTTTAGGATTTATTGTAGTTTGAATGTCTGGTCAGTCGTAGATTTAACAGATCTAAACTCACGCTGATAAGGTTCAATCTGATTCGTTAGATTGTACTTTAGTCTTTCACATAACACACTGGAAAGGACCCTGAATGAGATTGGTAAAAATCAATTCCGGGATATTTGGTATATAACACTTGGATCTCCTATCTTAAACACAGGACACAGATCACTCAGATTACATGCATCGGGCATGCATTCCTTATCCAAATCGTGTTTATAAGCTGATGCATGCTCGTTGCCAGCTCATCGCCGTTGGTCTTAGAATTTTCTAATGGTAGTTCGTCGGCTCCCGCAGCTTTATTCCCGCTGCTGATCTCCTTATGGCTCGTTCTCTAACAACTTCGCCGTCGTCGATGATTGGTGAGATTTCGTCTCTTATGCAGAGTACTAAAGTGTTTTTTCTATACTTGCAACACATTCTGCGTATCCGTGGCAAGATTTCCATCTAGGTCCTTGTCTGGGCGAGGTTTTTCATAACCCCTTACGGTAGTTGCTGTCATAAAGTTCGTATATGCGAATCCTATTTGAGTCTAAAAGTGTAAGCGTGTTAATCACTCAAATCGCAAACCGCTGCTAAAATCCAACTCTACCAGACTCTGATCCTACCTGTCTTGCTCTACAGCGCAGAATCCTGGGAAATGACACAAGCGGATCAGTCCATTCTGGGAGTCTTCGAGAGAAAAATACTTCGCAAAAGATTTGAACCAACCATCGGTAACGGCGTGTATCGTCGTTGAATAAACCACGAGCTGTACAATGATATCAACGTAGTCAGGCGCGTTGACATTGATAGAATGCGCTGGCATGGACACGTTGTACGAATGGATGAAAAATGTTTCAGCTCGACAGGTTTTCGTCAATAAACTCGATGGGCGGCGCAGGAAGTGGCGACCAAAACTTCGTTGGATGGACCAGGTGATAGAGCTGTTATCTACACTTGGTGTGACTAACTATCTACGGAGCGCAAAAGACCGAAGCGCTTGGAATTCTTTTCTAAGTGCGGCTACTGATAGATGAATTTCTATTGCTGCTGTCAACATACCTGATACCGTATACCTTATACCTTATACCTTATACCTTATACCTTATACCTTATACCTTATACCTTATACCTTATACCTTATACCTTATACCTTATACCTTATACCTTATACCTTATACCTTATACCTTATACCTTATACCTTATACCTTATACCTTATACCTTATACCTTATACCTTATACCTTATACCTTATACCTTATACCTTATACCTTATACCTTATACCTTATACCTTATACCTTATACCTTATACCTTATACCTTATACCTTATACCTTATACCTTATACCTTATACCTTATACCTTATACCTTATACCTTATACCTTATACCTTATACCTTATACCTTATACCTTATACCTTATACCTTATACCTTATACCTTATACCTTATACCTTATACCTTATACCTAATACCTTGTTTAAAAGTTAAATTTAATTCACATCTTTAAAATTTTCATTAGAAAACTCTATTGTTGTTATTTTAAATATTAATCGTTTCATGTGTAAAAAATACCAACATTGATGGGTTACCCCTTTGCATATAACTGAATGAAGCCTGAAATAACTGGTAGTAGCTGTGTTCGATTTTTCTGAGTTTTCATATATGTCTAAGTTGGCTTGAACGTTCTTTTGTTACTTATGCGCCAATATTAACATGTTTATAAGCTGTCTAAACCCTACCTTTGGAGAGTCATTTATGCTGAGGCTGTGTGTATAGGTGTATGTATTTCTATGCACATTTCTGGTATTTTGTGCAGTTATTTTTAAGCTTTTTCTTTCCATATTGTTCAGCTAGGAATGCTGGATTCAATGCATTTGGTTTTAAATAACAACTTCAAAATAACCTTCAACAGCTTTACAACGAAAGGTTAAATGCGGCAAATGCCAGCGAGTTGGCACATTTCACTGGAAATCATTCACATGTGTGCACACACACACACCCCCCATGCTAACCTACGAACATATGTGCGTACAATTTTATACAAGGGACCCCCTACAGTTATAATTGCAATCACTTGTATTTATATCCTATGCTCTCGTGTACATTTGTATAATATCGCTGTGTTACCCCCACACATAACAGGCGTTCACACTAATACAATACTCTACCATTCTATTTCTCTCTCTCCTTCGCTCTGTGTGTGTATGTCCTCTCACCCATTCTACGGCCAGGTGAACAAGTTAACAACAATTATTTGTGGTTGCCGTTGCCATGGATTTTGATTTAAAAGGTACACATTTTTGGGGTTAGTTGCATGTCGGTGTAAATGTCTATGTTTCAGCTAATTAAAGAGGTCAGAAAGCAATTTCATTGCAGGCAGGTATACTTTAATAAACAGCACTATTTACACTCGCAGTCAAATTAAGATAATTGTGGTTTAAGTAAGTAATTAAAACAAGCATTTAATAAAGTAGTATGGCGGTTAGCCGTTCAAAGCTTGATTGTCAGTCTATGATGTGAGAGGAATTCTCGCGAAATAAAGATTGGGAATGTTTTGTTATGTAACTTTACAAATTTGTATAAAAGTTTGTGATTGATGTACAAGTACTGTTTCAAAATATATCTGTAGTAATAGATTGAATTAGCTCTTTGAGAGAGCAAAATGTAATATTATTACAATTTCAGCTTTGAAACATATTTGTAATGAGTGCAAATTACACAAAAATCATTCGAACCTTATGTTTGATAAGTGAAATAAAAGTTGCAAGTGCGCACTAAATCGAAGTGATAAGTTAAAGCTTTAATTAAATTAGTACAATAATATAATATTAGAAATTTATTTGTGTTTGTATACAAGTTATTGTGACTACCTCACACATGTTCTAGTAGTTTCAATTTACAATATCAAGCCAATAAATCTAGCTAATGACATTACACATATTGTACAAATGACAGAGTACTTCAAGGCTGCTAGTGATTAAAAGGACTTTCCATTTCAAACATTTTCGTCTATGGCTGCCCAAAAATAGTTGATGTGTTTGCTGTTCACTGCTGTGACTGTGGCGTTATGGTGCTATGTAACGAGACATGCAGGGCACACTTGTGTGTCACACTTAAGATTTTCGTAATAGTGAAACATATGAAAGGGATGTTGGTAGTGAAACACCATCAAAGCACGAAGGCACAAGTATATGTGTCCTCCTACAAATCACGTATCAATATGCTTTGCAAAACGAGTTCAGCTATGCTTGGTGAGGCTGACAAGTGTTCTATTGTTGGGGGGAGTGAGCGCATGTTTGTTACAACTTTCATTTGTTTGAAATATTCTTTTAGATTTTTAGTGTTGCGACCAAAACAGTACTGAGAAGTAAAATGTGTTGAACAAATCTCACGTACGTGGCAGAAGTGTGCACAGCTTAAATAAACGATTATTCTTATATTAGCACTTTTATTGTGCGCTTAAGGCATGTATGTTCTTGATGGATCCAAAATTGTTCCTAATAAATAATGCAATTATCTGGTGGTTGTACTTAAATGATTGGTACATTTTAGATATGTATTTTAATTGTCTGCATTGTTAGAAAATTGTTTTTTTCATTTGAATGGTGGCCTTGAAGATTTTGTATTATACAGTACAACACATGATATTGGGACTCAATTCTGAGAACTGCATGTGAAAGTAGCCCCAAAAAGAAGAGGTTCTGCGTCACTCGTTTTGTCAAGTTACATGCCATTATAATTTAATAACAATTTGAAGTTAGAAAGTATCGTATAGGGGAATTTGTCACGTTTTAGTCTCTTTTGCTATATTGTTAAATGATGGCGTATGATTATCATAAGTAATATTCCAGGTAAATCATATGCCACGGAGTACAACAGTTTTGTTGTAATTGCTACAAAATAAATACAGTTCAAAATCATTTGATGAATGTAAAAATAAAACTGTTGCTTATGTAGGGAAACGTTATATGATCAAACTAGCTTTCCCGGCTCACGTTGCTTCACCCATACTTACAATGAATCTTCTTATGAATTTAGGCAATACAGTTAAAATCATCATAAGACGAACAAACACCGCATTTATGTGATTGTAGCTTTATCCCATTAGTCTGAGTGATTGTACCGCTTTAGTACCTTATTATACCTAAAAGTACGAATTTCAAAAGATACATAAAAAAATTATTTCACATCGCACAACTTAAATATTCACTTCAATTTTTGCGACTATGCCTTTACCCGTTTAGTACCAGTTTATCACTTTCGGCATTTTTACTCCTAAAAGGTAAGAATTTCGAAAACCGTCCGTACTTAGTTCTTATTCCATAGGCGGCAAGACCTAATCCTTCTTATACCAGTAACATATGTAGCAAATCTCATCTTCATACCCCTAAAGGGTCGGGCTATATGACTAACCCAAATGTCGGTTTGTCTGGGCGGTGCCACGCCCCTTTTTCTAATTATGTTTTTATGTAGCCAATGGTAGAGGCCCTACGGAAAGTACTACACAGTTAACATTTCATTGCAATCGGTCCATTTATTTTGCCTAGGAAACGTTTTTTTCAAAAGGGGCGTGGCACCGCCCATTTTCCAGCCAGACGTATTCCTCTTTGTATTAGTAACATTTGTGGCAAATCTCACTTCTATACCTCTAATGGCTTATGAGATATGACCGATTGAAATTTCGGTTTGTGTGGGCGGTGCCACGCCCCTTTGTCTAATTTTGTTTTTATGTAGGCTATGATAGAGGCCCTGCGGACAGTACCTCACAGTGAAAATTTCATTACAATTGGTCCATTCATTTAGCCAGTATAACAATTTTTCAATAAGGGGCGTGGCACCGCCCACTTTCTATAAACAAAAATTATTTTTTCTTATGCGTCCGATATACGTACCAAATCTCGACTTCGTACCTATAACGGTTTAAAAGATACAGCCATTTTAAAATTCCAGTTGTATGGGGCGGTGCCACGCCCATTTCACCCCCGTTGTAGTCCGAATTTCCAAAAATCCCTTCTTAGTGCGCGTCTACGTCATAAAAGAAACCTACATTCTAAATTTCACGGTTCTTAATTTAGCCGTTTGGGCTGGGGAGTGATCAGTCAGTCACCCATAGATTAAAGGAATTGTAATTCTTAATTTTTTAAATTTGTTTCAGCTACACCGGACTAGTGGTTCTCGAGTTATGTCAAACAAAAGAGCCTTAAACGTGACAAATCCCCCCATACGATACTTACTAACTTCAAATCGATATTAAGTTATTATGGCATGCAACTTGACAAACAGAATGATTCAGAACTTCTTCTTTTTGGCGCTACTTTCACGTGCAGTTCTCAGAATTAAGTCCCAAATGAATAAGCTGAAAAATGTTGTACTATGTAATATTGTATTCTTCTCTTCTATTTTCTGTTACTTATCCTCTTAGCCTCATATCGTACCACATTTCTGATTGGCACTCTTCGGTTTAGTTTAGGAAATGTAAAGAACTTGTCTTCTTCAGCTTAGCCCCAAAAGACGGAAATCCAATTCTTAAGGTCAGTGTTGGAGAGGACGCACGTTTTGGTCCTTGGGGGGTCAATATAAAATCCATTCTTTAGTTAAAATTTTTATGTTTTTAGGTATCTAGATAGGAGTGTAAAAAATACATGCGGAATATCCACTGATGATTGCATGTATATAAACCACATTGCAACAGTTGGCTTTGTTGTTTTCAATTACGGTTTCGTAGTTTTAACTGTTTTGCGATTTAGGTGAACATAAAGTTTATTGTTTAAAAAAAAGATTGAATTTTGCTCTTTGTTTAAAATGTAGTTTTCATACACTAAATGGTTTCAAATTAGTCTCCTTCAACTGTCGTCATTCTGATGCAATTACTTTACTCGTTTTTTCCTCTCTTTGTATTGCATTTTAAATCTCAAACATTAGCTAATTTTGATAATTGCTAAACATTTGTAATGACCCGCAAATATCCTGAAATTTTAATAGCATTTCTTGCCCCTCAGGTATCTCAATTAACATGACCCAGAAACCAAACCCTCAACCCACACAACCCAACAACCAACCAACTTACTCACCCTTACTCTGACTCACGTTCTAACCACTTGTCACAAATTGCCTCGGAACAATTGCCGGATAAATATTTTAATGAAATCATAACAAAACCTCAATATACATATGTAGATATATTCCGACCCTTACATAACCAAATGGGACTTAGTTCTCCAGATTGCCTATAATGTGCTATACTGCCAATGAGGCGACCCCGCTCAATGTTGTTGATGGCCGAGATTGTTATTGCCGATCTGCGGGACGAGGTCATAGCAACATGAGTATAATGTTACTGCTGGGAGAATGTATGGAATGATGAGTGCGAGTGCGAGGCGAAGGTTGACAATGTTGATGCGGGTGTTACCTATACCGATGATGATTATGGTGATGCTGATGATGTTGCATATGTGATGTATGAGATTTTGCATAGAGTATGAAGAGGTTATCGTTACTGTGCCGGTGTGTAAGTGGATACTTTAATATAAAATGAAAATGCATAATTAATATATTTGCTCTGCCGGATTCTCGTTTTGGTTCTTGTCATCAACATCTATTTTATATTACTTTTGTATAATGTATGCGAGATTTTTTTTCGATATTCTGGGAGAATAATTCCGATGGCGTTGCTTTGCGTTATTGTCAACCCAATAACTACATACCACTAATGCCACACAATCACTCAGCAGCAAGCGAGACAGATGTGGTCAATGTGTGTGTGTGTGTGGGTAACTACAGTGGATAAAGGTGTTAAATGTTTTCAGAGAAAATGATATTGAAACATACTCAAATTTATAACTGAGTATAGTACATTTTTAGTAACCAGATCACAATACCACCACCTAAAAGCAAAATCGTGACAGATATTATTGATATTCAATTACGTAAATCTATAACACATTAAAGCTGTCTCGAATAATCCTGCGGAGTATTATCGGAGCCCACAAAAAAATCAGTTTTGAAAACATTTTCAACATATATAATATGTTTTTAATATTCTTACTATTTCTAATATTTTTAATATTTTTAATATTTTTAATATTTTTAATATTTTTAATATTTTTAATATTTTTAATATTTTTAATACTTTTAATATTTTTAATATTTTTAATATTTTTAATACTTTTAATATTTTTAATAGTTTTAATATTTTGAATATTTTTAATATTTTTAATATTTTTGATATTTTTAATATTTTAAATATTTTTAATATTTTTAATATTTCTAAAATTTCTAATATTCCTAATATTTTTAATATTTTTAATATTTTTAATATTTTTAATATTTTTAATATTTTTAATATTTTTAATATTTTTAATATTTTTAATATTTTTAATATTTTTAATATTTTTAATATTTTTAATATTTTTAATATTTTTAATATTTTTAATATTTTTAATATTTTTAATATTTTTAATATTTTTAATATTTTTAATATTTTTAATATTTTTAATATTTTTAATATTTTTAATAATTTTAATATTTTTAATATTTTTAATATTTTTAATATTTTTAATATTTTTAATATTTTTAATATTTTTATTATTTTTAATATTTTTAATATTGATAATATTTTTAATATTTTTAATATTTTTAATATTTTTAATATTTTTAATATTTTTAATATTTTTAATATTTGTAATATTTTTAATATTTTTTAATTAGACTATAACGTCGTGGCAAGAACGGTGGAATAGCGAAAAACACGGAAGGTGGACAGCGAAGCTTATACCGAACATCAAAATTTGGCTGGAACGACAATGTGGAGAGGTAAACTACTACCTAACTCAGATGTTATCCGGACACGGATACTATAGGAAGTACCTTAATAAAATCGGAAAATGTGACAATCCGTTCTGTCTGTACGAAACAGATGAGGTTGTGGATGACGCAGAACACACTTTTTTTGTGTGCACACGCTGGCTGGCTCATCGTCAACAACTGACAGAAGAGGTAGGAACAATAACAGCCGATAATATTATTAATATTATGACAACCAGTCGAGGAAATTGGATCGCGGTAGCAAAATACACGGAGCAGATCCTTAGGTGCAAAAAATTAGACCTGGACGCCGCAGTTTCCAGAGGTGCAGCGGAGACCAAGCGGGGGCCTGAAAGCAGGTCAATCGAGAAGGTTGGCGTACATGGCCACATGGGAACCACCTTGAAGTAATGCGTAAGTGGTTCCGAGGTGGATTACTTCCCGGAGAGGAGACAGGGAGGGGTTTTAGTCGGTATACCATATTGGAGAGTCCGACATAACGTGACTACTGTCACGAATGCGTAATGCATTTCCCCTACCTTACCCGCAAAAAAAAAAAAAAAAAAAAAAAAAAAAATGCCCTCACCCTACGGGTAGGAGGGTTTATATCATTTGATACGACCAAGAAGTGTAACACACAGAAGGAGTCACTTTAGTCCCTAGGTTTCTTTGAACCAAATCCGATTGAGATTGAGCTTTGTCCGTCTGTCTGTCTGTCCGGCTGGTACGCTCGATAACTTTCGAAATACGCAACCAATTGTATTAAAACTTTACATGGGTTAATATTTTCCAAAAACTACTTACAGTACATGGCCACGCCCCTACTAATACCAATACACCCAACGCGATTGTGCCCAAATTATGCATTTCGTAAAGTTATCTCAGGAAAAAGTTTTGGATATAATGTGGTAGTCTAGCCATGCCCCTTCTATTACCTCCCATACCAATGTACCACTCCTCCCACTTTAGAAATAATATCAATATACCTAATGCGAACGTGCCCAAATTCTGTATTAAGCAAAGCTATAGCAGGAAAAAGATTTAGAAAAAAAAACTAGAAGTCCAGCCACGCTCCAAATGGTACCTCCCATACCCATCTGCTACCGCCATCTTTTTAAAACGATTTATATTATTAATACACCCAATTCGGTCGTGCCCAAATTCTGTAATTAGTAAAACTAATGCAGGATAAATATTTGGACAAACAAATCTGAAAGTCTAACCACGCCCCATCGGGTACTTCCCATAAAAATGTTCCAATACGCCCATTTTAGAAAGCGAGTAATAACATAGATACACCCAACTCGATCGTGCCCAAATTCTTTCATGTATTAAGCTATGACAGGATAAAGTTTGGGGGACAAATTGGATGTCAAGCCACGCCCCATTCATCATGTATCATTCCGTTCACTTTAGAAAGCGAGTAGTAATATCAATATGCTCGACACAATCGTACCCAAATTCTGTATTTAGCATAGCTTGCAAATGACAGTTGATCGTTTTTTCTAAGTTGCTCTGCTTCGTAACATAACCGAAAAGATTGTGCAAACACGATCTCTCTCTGAGCGGCTCTCTTTTTTTTTGTTTCGAATCGATTTTCGCTCAAGCGCTTTGCATTGACTCATTCGTGTGACACTCTCAATTGAGTGTCGCGTAAAGAGTAATACGATTTTCGCTCACACAAAGACTCTCATCAAAAGACAGTTTGACTAAAAAACTCAACAGAAATTATCTTTGCCTTCGAGTGCATGTAAATACATACATATAAATGCACATGAGCATGAAAATAATAAACAAGACAATGGAATCGGATGTAAAATAAAAAAGTGAAAAAAATGTTTTGTTTTTTAAGGAACAGTATTTACACTGTGGTGCAAAAATGAGCCAATGTTTTAAACAAGGTATGTTATTAAATATTTGTTATACTTTTTATTGTATTATTTTCAAACCTTTTGCTAAACTTAAAATATGCATCTGTAAAATATGTAAAGCAATAACAAAAACAATACTTACATTACTGTAAGTATAAAAAACAAAACATTTTCAAAATCAGACCATTGGCATACTTTTGCTCCAAGGTTTTTCTGATCTAAATTTAATAATTAGTCCTGCATATTTTTACTTTCTTCAAATGATCCACCCTATTTGGCGTATATTGACAAAGTTGAGCAACATAATATAAAGGAATTTTGTTTCATTCAGCCAGAACCCCCTCCAACAGCTCATTTATGCTTTTCGGGGCTCTTTCGTTTCTGTCAGCCCGCGTTTTACGTAAGCTCACAGATTTTCGATCGGGTTCAGATCTTTACTCTGCAGTGGTTACTCCCTGACCCCAAACACCCTAGAACTAAGCCATTCCTTGACAATTTTTACAGAATGTTTTGGGACGTTGTCATATTGGCAGACGACATTTTCTGGTCTACCTGGAATTTGGCCAGGCCTATGGGGCAAATTATCTTGCAAAATGCGAATATAGTCTTCCTTTCGCATTATTCCATCAATCCGTATAAGTAGTCCCACACCATCTGGGGTTACACATCCCCAAATCATAACAGAACCGCCTCCGTGCTTAATGGTTTGTGATACATGAGCTATATTTGGTGTGTTTGATCAATTGGCCCAATAAAAAACCTTCCCAACCGATTGGTATCTATTGATTTTGGTCTCATCTGACCACACGACCACCAAGTTAATCATATATTTAATTTGTATTAGTCAACAAATACTCACCAGGTGCCAATCTCAAACCATCTAGCACGGGGGCGGTTCTGTTATGATTTGGGGATGTGTAACCCCAGATGGTGTGGGACTACTTATACGGATCGATGGAATAATGCGAAAGGAAGACTATCTTCGCATTTTGCAAGATAATTTGCCCCATAGCCCTTGCCAAATTCCAGGTAGACCGGAGAATGTCGTCTGCCAATATGACAACGTCCCAAAACATTCTGTAAAAATTGTCAAGGAATGGCTTAGTTCTAGGGTGTTTGGGGTCAGGGAGTAACCACTGCAGAGTCCAGATCTGAACCCGATCGAAAATCTGTGAGCTTACGTAAAACGCGGGCTGACAGAAACGAAAGAGCCCCGAAAAGCATAAATGAGCTGTTGGAGGGGTTCTGGCTGAATGAAACAAAATTCCTTTATATTATGTTGCTCAACTTTGTCAATATACGCCAAATAGGGTGGATCATTTGAAGAAAGTAAAAATATGCAGGACTAATTATTAAATTTAGATAAGAAAAACCTTGGAGCAAAAGTGTGCCAATGGTCTGATTTTGAAAATGTTTTGTTTTTTATACTTACAGTAATGTAAGTTTTGTTTTTGTTATTGCTTTACATATTTTACAGATGCATATTTTAAGTTTAGCTAAAGGTTTGAAAATAATACAATAAAAAGTATAAAAAATATTTAATGACATACCTTGTTTAAAACATTGGCTCAATTTTGCACCACAGTGTATTTTTATTTTGTTTTTAATAATATTTTTTTTAAATGGAGTTTAGCGTGTTTACCCATACATACTCAAAAGACAATTTGCTTCATTTAACTCAAGCAAACGATCAGTGTTTGATTTGAGCGAAACGAAAACAGAAAAAACTGTCTTGCTCAGAGTGCGAGCGAGCTAAGTCAGACACGACAAAATCAGTTTCTGTCTGAGTCTTTTGTATTGTTTGAGTGAAAGACACTTATTTGCAGACAACGAAAAAGTGTCAACAGTTATTTGCGAGCTATGGTATTTAGTAAAGCTAATACAGGATAAAGATTTGGAGAAAAAAATCTGGAAGTCTAATAGCATAAATACACCCAACGCGATCGTGCCCAAATTCTGCAGTTAGTAAAGCTATGTTTTGGAGATAAAACTGGTAGTCTAGCCACGCCCCTTCTGGTACCACCCATAAAAATGTACCACACCGCCCACTTTAGAAATCGAGTAATAATATCAATATACAAGAAAATTTTATGTTTTACTGAGTGTGTGGGTATATGTAAGTCGGTTTTCCCGACTGAAACTTTCTTACTAGTTAATATTGTTGTCGTTTATGATGACCGTTTCATGATGGTTAGAATTCGCTACTACTATGCGGGAGATCCAAGGTTCGACTACTGGCTCCAGTTATCTACATTTTTTTTTCTCAATGCCGCCCCCTCGATGTAATCGACAGCAACTTGGCAGTATAGTATTGAGTCAATCGGCATGTCAAAAAGTGACGTTCGCATTCGTCGATTTACAAGTAGGTGTCGTTAGTTATGAATCTAAAAATAGAAAGCTATCCCATACATCATTTATGGGGTTTAGTGTGTCAATTTATTGATTCATTGTGAAGCAACTGTTCACAATTTTCCCACTGTTTTCCTATTTTAAAAATGTAGAAGTTATGTCACTAAAAAACTAGCCCATCACTCACAGTACCTATGGCTGCCAAGAACCACAAAAAGCATATCATATCAGGAAAACCATCGGTATTATCATAGGCGCCATCGTTGACACCTTCACCATCATCAGACCCACTACCTTCAACAACCACCACCAACGTGCTTGTCAACGTCGATGATTGTCATCATCACCACTTCTGTCCAACACCACCACACACATAGTCATTTTCAGCCATCCATTCCCGTGATGATGTTGATGAAGTCCTTATGCAACATTTATTATCGTCCACATTAATATAACGTGTCAATTGTCCACAATATCTATGTAAATGTCAGTGACTATATGCATGTATAAATAAGTGCATAGTATGTCCGCGTGTGTGTGTGTGTGTGTGCATGCATATTTTGCACTGTTGTGAATATTTTAATTTCATATCCTGTGTGGCCGTTTGCCACGTACTCTCTGACCAACCATAGATTTCCCATGAAATTCTCAAATCACACATTTCTTTTGAGGTTTTGTTCTGTGTTTGTGCACTTTCTTTGGATTTATCAAAACTTTATGATGATATAATGCGATGTGATCAGATACAAAGGGCCAAAAGTGAAGAGTTTGATTAACAAAATTTAAATATTTACTGAGTTTTGTGAGACGAGTGATGAAGGGATATGATGATATTCTAATAAAATATGCAGACTGCGGGCAACAAATGTACATTTAAAGAGAGGAAACGAAGCTACTCGGAGGCGAAATGTTTTAAACGTTTTAAAAATTTGGAATAAAAAATCT
Organism: Muscina levida; assembly: GCA_964034835.1. Lineage (NCBI taxonomy): Eukaryota > Metazoa > Arthropoda > Insecta > Diptera > Muscidae > Muscina > Muscina levida. The sequence goes on along the minus strand of OZ035881.1, from coordinate 33,436,433 downwards.
TAATTAAGAAAAATATTTATTTAATTGTAATCCAAATCGATTGTTGATTTTTTAAAGAAGTTGATTTTGTATCATAGGTAAATACATTTGAAGTTTTTTTTTTTAATTCTGCTGGATTTAATACCAGAAAAGTTTCTTAAAGTTATGTCGGATGTGAAGTTTCTGGAATTTAGTACAGAAGAACGAAAGAGAATAAATATGTTGATTAATACGACAAGCTGTCCTATATGTCATTTCTGTTATGGAGAATTTGCTTTTATGTACATGCAATCCATGATTTACATTTGTAGTAGTATCTCTTTCCTTAAGACGCTTTATAACGCAATTTCTTCTTAGACCAACATTACGTCTTACACTTGCCCCGCCCTTCACAGCTTCTAGCCTCTTACCAAATATGCCGCTAAGGAAGTTCTTTGTATGGGAGGTACCAGAAGGGGCGTGGCTAGGCTTCCAGTATTTTTCTCCAAAAGTTTATCCTGATTTACTTACTTACTTAAGTGGCCAATTACAATTTAAGAAACGTAGTTCATAAATTTGAGGCCTGAAGTATTAAAGAATTCCACACGCTTCGGTCTTCTGCGTGTGTTCTCCAGTTAGTCCTACCAGATGATGGCACGTCGCCTACCACTTGGTCCTTCCAATGGAGTTTGGGTCTCCCTGCTCTGAGCCGTCCTTCAGGTTCGCCTTCAAACACCTTCCTCGCTGGAGTATTTACATCCATCCTGGCAACATGGCCTAGCCATCGAAGTCGTTGGATTCTGACTCTTTTAGCTACGTTGATGTCGTGGTAAAGCTCATTCAGGTCATGGTTCATCCGATGGCGAAACTCGCCTTCGACACAGATAGGGCCATATATTTTGCGGAGTATTTTTCTCTCGAATACTCCCAGGTTTTGTATGTCCGTTGTAGTAAGCACCCATGATTCGCCAGCATACAACAGAACAGGTAAGATAAGCACCTGGTATAGCTGTTTCTTAGTATTCCGAGATAAGGTGGTGTTACTAAAGTGCTGCCGAAGTCCATAGAAACATCTATTGGCTAGCTCTATTCTCCGTTTAATTTCTTGGCTGACATTATTTTTCTTGTTGACGGAAGATCCGAGGTAGGTAAACTCGTCGACCATCTCAAAACAATAATTGGTTGGTGTTGTCTAAGGTACATTTGCAAAGCCGAATCAGCTTTGCAGGAATACCAAACTCAGACATGGCCTCATAAAGCCTATTCCTTATCGGAGAGTCGAAGGCAGCTTTGTAGTCGACAAAGAGGTGGTAGGTGTCGATCTGCTTTTCATGGGTTTTTTCCAGGATTTGTCGTAAGGTGAATATTTGATCCGTCGTAGATTTGCCAGGTCTAAAGCCGCACTGATATGGTCCAATTAGTTTTTCTACAATTGGCTTTATACGTTTACACAATATGCTTGAAAGGACCTTGTACGCAATTGGTAATAGGCTTATTCCACGGTAGTTCTTACATTCACTACGATCTCCTTTCTTGTATATGGGACATAACAGACTCAGACTTCAATCCCCGGTCATGCTCTCCTTTTGCCAGATGTTCTCCATGAGCTGATGCATGCTCCTAATCAGCTCCTCCCCGCCAGCCTTAAACAATTCAGCGGGGAGACCATCGGCTCTAGCAGCTTTGTTGTTTTTAAGGCGGGAAATTGCCACACGTATCTCGCTCTGGCTCGAGGGCGGGCAGTAAGTGGTGTCTGCATCCAATAAATTTTTAAAATGATTTCTCCATATCCACATAATATGCTATAACCTTAATATGCTATAACCTGTTGTAGTGTCCCTTCTCATTTTAGCGGATCGGAGAACATGGTTGACCTGTGGAGGAATGATTTGGCCTGTAAAATTCTAACTAGTCACTGCAATATCAGGCACCTGCCGTGTGTGTGAGGACGAGGAGGAGTCCAAGACGATGAAAGACCGTCTTTGTAGCTGTACCGCTCTATCCAATAGGAAACTACGAATTTTAATGAGAGGTTATTTAGGGGACTTAGAGTCTCTATTTCTCGCTTTCAGTCGGACTAGACTACTAGGTTTAATGCCATGCCTTTCATTACTAAGGCTGGTATTACACGACATGAATTTACATATAACATGTCAATTTTTACACTGTAAAATTTATACATGTCGTGTGACCCCTTTCAAACACTGCTTGTGTAAAACAATGTGTTGGATAACATATGTATATATTTCATTTAGAGCGTGCTCTATTTTGACATGTAATACATATAGGGAATCTGCTGTTTTTGAAAATGTTGAAAAGGATAAGTATTTTATTACAAAACGCAAATAGAACAATTAATGAGTGTTTTTCATCATATTTTTAGTTAAATTGGGCTAATAAAGCTGTGTTTGGCGATGATAAGATATAGCAAAGTCAGCTGTTAATGATAAACACATGTATACATACACAAGCACGTTTGAACGCAAAAATTATAAACCAAATGTACACGCTCATTTTGACATACATGCAGAATTACATATCGCTTTTTGAATTGACAAGCCATGTGTAAAATACACATCGTCTAATACCAGCTTAAGTGGACCAAGATGGTTGATGGACCAAAACTTCGTTGAATGGACCAGGTGAAAGAGCTATTTTTGGATGTAAGGTACCATAAGAGGTCGGCCGATAAATTTCGTATTCATTCCTTATTTAAATTTTCAAAGGCGAAATTTTTACACAAGATATGACAGTATTCAGTGTACTTACAAAAGAATTTATATATGCAATACCTGATGATCAAAAGGGGTGTGATTTTTGGTTTTGTGGTTTTAAGCTGGCAACATTTAATTTTGGAATATATGTGTGCCAGAAGTGATGGGGCTATACTGCCCAATTACAATCCCACTTCTTCATTTTGAAAAATACTAAAACTGATAAAATTTCATAAGGTTCAGTTAAGGTTTACTCGAGTTCTCCTGCCCACCAGCCATTCAGCCAGTCTGACAGACGGACATGGGTCAACCATAATTAAAAGATACTTTGAGTATAATAAGTTTTCTTTAATGTGTTACACAATTTTATTATTTTAAATGATATATACCCTCATCCCTAAAGGAGTGAGCATAGCTGAAACAAATTTAAAAAAAATAAGGTTACAATTCCTTTAATCGTTTCATATAGCGTTTTCCTACATAAGCAACAGTTTCACTCTTCCATTCATCAAATGATTTTGAACTGGCTTTATTTTGTAGCAGTTACAATGAAACTGTTGTAGTCCGTGGCGTATGATTTACGTTGAATATTACTTATGATAATCATACGCCACCATATAGTATTTATGTTATGTCAAACAAAAGAGCCTAAAACGTGACAAACTCCCCTATACGATACTTACTAACTTCAAATTGATACTCCATTATTATGGCATGTAACTTGACAAAACGAATGATGCAGAACTTCTTCTTTTTGGCGCTACTTTCAAGTGCAGTTCTCAGAATTGAGTCACAAAAACATGTGTTGTACTGTGTTGTTAAAGCAAAACTTATAGAAATATCTTGGAGAGATTCAAAAGAAGAAAATAGTTATGTATCACATCACAAACTATGAATAAACATAATACGTCAAAGATATCAAAGTGAAACCATTTGATGTCTTCTCAACTATAACATCCCATCTTTTTCATGGCTTGCTTCGATGTCTAATAAATATGTATTCCTTTGCTAATTTCAATACGAATTACACTTTATATAGTACGATAAAAATAAAACAAACATTTGATAGCATAAACAACATAAAATATGCCACTCAATGATAATCGAAAGAAAGCCAATAATACCTACTAACAAACGTCTGTTGCGTGCCCTCTCTGTTGTTCATTGCCAAGGCACCTGTCCTAGATCCTGAAGAAGTTGGCCTCGGCCACACCTTATCTGTTGCGGGGGGAAACTGGTATACAAAATGCAAAACGTGACTTACATGCCCGGTCATCAATGCAAAAAGGATTATAATATTTTTTCTATTCTCTCTAGCACTCGTTTTCTACAATACGAAGGGTGCGGGGCGGTGGGGTTGTTCATTTTTGCTACACCAAGACTGGATATTTTATGTTAATGTTTGGTTTTTTACATTTCAAAATGGACGAGTTTATACGGGTGCAAAGGAGTTGGTTTTTTTTACTTGTTGTTTGTAGTACTTTATAGAGCATAGAAAAACTGTAATGATAATAAAATTTACATTTTACTTTCTAATTATAATAAAAACCAGCCACCGCCACACCAACTGAACTGAACAAAAGATATAAGGTGGGGGGAGATGGAAATGTGGAAACAGTGGCCATAAAGTACATGGAAAAGGATGGCAGCTTTGTGAATGCATAAGAGAGAGAGCAATGAATAAAAGGAGCAAGGTAAAAAAGGGAGCTGTGTGTAATGTTTAAACAATTTAATATTTTCTAATAGAATTTAATATTGTTTAACATTTGAATTTAAAAAATTTAGTATTACAGTGATTTGAAATTCAGAGATCTTTTGTAAGGGAGTTAAAAGGAAAGCAAAGGATATTCCTAGTAAATCATGGAAAGATTTCATTATTCAATTAAGATATTAATGCATCTGTTTGTAGTTAAAAGTGAACACAATGCCACGGTCATATGCTTAAGCATTGCGGACCACTCAGGTTGGGGAATCATATAAACACTTATTGAAGGGGTTGATTATTGTGAAATATGACGTAAAAGAAATGGAGACTAGCTTTGGATTAACAGTACAATATTATTTAGTTCATTCCGAACAATGTTGAAAGTAATTATTTTACATTTGATTAGTTTAACACAATACTAACACAGTACAACAGATGATTGTGGGACTCCATTCTGAGAACTCCACGTGAAAGTAAGTCCACGAAGAAGAAATTCTGCATCATTTGTTTTCTCAAGTTACATGCCATAATAATTTAAGTATCTTTTGTTTGACATAACTGGAGAATCAGTAGTCTGATTTATCTGAAAAAAATTTAAAAAAATTAAGAGAATTACAGTTCCTTTAATATGTTTAACGTTTCCCTACATAAACAACAGTTTCACTTTTCCATTCATCAAATGATTTCGAACTAGGTTTATTTTGTAGCATATACAATAAAATTGTTGTACTCCGTGGCGTATGATTTACGTGGAATATTACTTATGATAAACATACGCTACCATACAACAATATACCAAAAGAGCCTTTAACGTGACAAATTCTCTTATTCGATACTTACTAAATTTAAATCGATATTAATATATTATGGACTGTAACTTGACAAAACGAATGATGGAGAACTTCTTCTTTTTGGGGCTACTTTCACGTGGAGTTCTCAGAATTTAGTCCTAAAATCATATGTTGTTTTACTGTGTTAGTATTGCGTTAAAACTAATCAAATTTACAATAATGACTTTAAACATTGTTCAAAATTCGGTTTATAAGATTTAACCATATGAGTAAATTTACTAAAAACTAGTAAAATAATTACACTGTGACACAAAATTTAACTTTCTGAATCAAAATGGGATGGAGCCCAAAAGGAAATAAAAGTTCTCATTATGGATAACTTAACCCTCAAGGGTTTTTTTAGTTTAGTTCTAATGCAAACATCCCTTTTTTCGGAGTGTGAGTAGTTTTTGTACGATCATGCTCATCTTAGAACTTAACGCTATCTAAGAGGATAGAAATTAGCATACTAATTTTCTGGTCGATAAATCTTTATCTACGGCAGTAATCGCGAAGACAAGCAGAAGAACATATTCAAATAGGTGGAGTTTATATGGGAAGTGGTAGTAGTTTTTGTCCCATCAGGTCCATCTTATCTATCTTATCTATTCACTATTTTATAAAGTGGTGATAAAATATCAAGTGTATTCACAATTATTGGTCAAGTAGAGCAGAATTTTTGATAAATTTACTATATGAAGTAAACTGAAACCCGTGAGACCTGCGGTGGTTTATGGAACTATTGTGAAAAAAACTCCCATAGTATAGCATATTTTAAATCAAATTGTCCTTATTTATATTCTAACATATATATTTAGGCGCCATTTGACTTTATTATTATTTATTTATTATTATTTTTAAAACTATAACAATTGAAACAATTGCTAATCTCAGCAAGACTTTACTAAATACCAGCTACAAGCTGTTACAATTGAAAATATCTTGCCATTACTTGCGTTATTTACTTAATCCATTTGCTTTTCATTTATAACGCCTTAAATCCTTTGCTTGAGTGTGTGTGTGCGTTCGCGCAAAATACTCAAAAATCCATTAGACCAGCAGAGGGCTTTATGTTACTAGCAGCAACTAAACCACAACTATATGCCTTCACATTTTGTTATTTTAAATGATTCTATATAATTTTACGCTCCAGCCTCGGCTAAGTAATAACAACGACACCACAATTCCAACCAACCAACCTAGCCTAGCCCAGCCCAGCACCCCATTCATAATAACTATAGTCAACATCAAGAGACTTAACTATTCATGGTACTTGAATAGACCGCCGAGTTTTAATCACACGAGTTTACTTAGTGTGGAGAATTGTAATAACTTTGGTGTTTTTATAGCCTACATTAAGGCTGAGTTATATGCTAACTGTATGTAGCTCCCATCAGTAGCTATGATGGGGTGTTGGTGTGTGTGTGTGCTAAGCGACAATTTGTAGGAGTTCTTGGAAAAACAACTAACAGGAAATATTAACATAACATTTTCTTTTTTTTTTGCTCACATAGAGTAATACTGTCACTATCATACTTTTGCATACTACAATGTCTAAAAATAGGCAATATAAAATGAAAAAAGGCACATTCACATTCACATGGGAGTGAGAGTACATACATAAGGTTGACAATAAATTACATGACAAGAGGGCCATTTGGTGGCGAATAGAACAAAATAAATCATATAATTAATTTCATAAATGTTTAGTGAATACAGCGGAGTGGTTATGGAGTACGTATGAACAAGGAGAGTGGAGGAATGGAAATAAATGTAAAAGGATTTTTTACTATATTTTTAATACTATAATTTAAGACAGCCACTGCCTACTCCAACTCCAGCTCTCCCAACTACTACGACAAAACGCCTGTATTTGTGACGTTCCCGATACAAAGTGGCAGCATATTGCGCATTCCGTGGCTACCGCCGCAAGAACCGTGCTAGGATATGAAAAACGGCGCTCAGACGAATACTGGTACGTTGAAGAATGTCGCATACCGTCTAAGAAACAAGATGCCGCCTATAGGGCAACTCTACAGCCAATTATAACCCGGACTGTTAGGGAACGGCACAAGGAGACAGTAAAAGAGGCGAGAAAGCTATTTAGGCGAAAAAAACGTCAGATGAATACAGGGATAGAGGTAAGGCCCGATTTTACCAGTAAGTAAAAGCAAAAGTCTACGGTAATGGGCTCCCCTTCTGTAAGGACAAGGATGGAAATCTAGTCACAGATACGCAGAGTGTGCTGCATATATGTAGAGAACATCTTTAGCAACTGCTGGTTCCAAAAGACAGCGCACGTGAAGGTATCACGCCAATTGTCGGCGATGGCTTTGATTGCTCGCCGCTGAAAAATAATAAAGCAGCCGGTGCCGAAGGACTTCCAGCAGAGCTCTTTAAGTCCGGTGGTGAAGAGCTAATGCACCAGCTCCAACGCACGGTTTAGCTTAAAAAGAGCATGCCCGATGATTGGAATCTAAGCGTATTATGTCCTGGTCTGAAAAAAGGTGATCCAAGTGTTTGGTCCAACTACCGTGGGATCAGCTTTTTACCCATCGCATATAAGGTCCTGTCAAGTGTGCTATGAGAAAGACTAAAGCCGGCAAATCCTGGAAAAGACCCAAGAGAAACGGATTGACACGTACCATCTTTTCGTCGACTATAAAGCTGCGTTTGGTATTCCAGCGAAGCTGATACGCCTTTGCGGAATGACGCTGACTGACACGAAGTCGTCAGTGAAGATTGGCAAGGACCTTACGGAGCGATTCTATAACAGACAAGGTCTAAAACAATGGGGTTGGGCCAATCGTGTGACCTCTTCAACATAGTGATGGAGATGATAATGAGGAAAGCTGCAGTAGAAAAGAGTGTACGATATTCAACAAAGCCCACATGCTACTCACGTACTCTGCGGGCTGTGACTGCGTAAGGAACCAGTGAAAATTGGTCTAATGGTGATCGAGGACAAAACGAAGTATTAGTTTCAACTAAAAAAGAATCTACTCGTTTGGGAAACTGCGTGAACATTGACAACTTTAATTTCGATAAATGGATTTGGATATTTCGGACTAAGCAAGCGATTCAATGACAGAGCCCTCTCTCGACGAACAAAAATCCAGCTATACCTGTCTTGATGTACGGTTTAGAATCTTGGGTTATCACACAAGCGGATGAATCGGTTCTGGCTGTATTCGAGAGGAAAATACTCCGTAAAATATATGGGACGTTAACAGAGAGTATCGGCTTCGTATGAATAACGAGCTGTACACCGACATTGACGTGGTCAAACGTTAAGTTGCGTTGGCTAGGTCATATTGTACGGATGGACGAAAATGCTATAGCTCGAAAAGTCTTCGACAATGAACTCACTGGACGTCGCAGAAGAGGGCGACCAAAACTCTGTTGCAAAGACCAAGTTACTGAGAACCTTACAGAACTTGGTGTGACTAACTGGAGAAGAAGCGCAGAAGATCGAGGCGCTAACAAAATGTATCTTCGTGCGGTATATAATACAATGGGATAGCAAAGAGGTGCCAGCTAAGTAAGTATGCTGGATGTTTATACCTTAAAAGTTTTACTCAAATTAACAAATTCACCTCGATATATACCAGAGCAGCGCCTTTACACATGTCACCACTTATCTCACATAGATGACAAATAGTTGCGCGTGTGTGTGTAGGCGGCATACATGTGCACGTCCTTTTTTTAAACTCATCATTACTTTGTCTTTTGCCAGAGCTGTAAAGCATATTTTTCGGGGTTTGGGCCCCTATAACTCCTGCCGTTGCCCGTCTACACGGATTTTCATGAATACGAATATAAAATTTATGTTTAATGCTGAGCGAGAGAATAGCATAACGAAGTACTTATGTCAAGCTAATAAAATAAACATTTTTATATGAATACTTTAGACGCATACACACACACACATATTGACAGTATGTGTTTTGTTTTTTTTGTAAACAGCCCAAAAGTGTACTTGTAAATTTGAAATATAAATTAACAAACGTAAAGTATGTTAATAAAATTTATAACTTGTTTTTCGTTCATGGTTGACTCTGTGCTTGACAAGAATTTTATGGTTGTGAAGAATCAACGTGGGTTACATTGACATTTTTATAAGAGACTGGGCAATGAATTTTTGTTGAAATTAAATAAAATAAAAATTGTCGAATAGGCGATAATAGAGGTGTGGGAAATTTGCATTTGAATGTTTTTTTATGTGGAGAAATCTTACATTAAAGGTGATATGAGTATAGAGGACTAGTTAACAAACTATGAAAACGGATCGTTTGTTAACTGAATTGGAAGTTGATACAATTTGGTTTCAGCAAGACGGTGCTTACACAACAGGAAATACAATAGCATTATTGACTCTGACAGGATTAAAAAAAATGTGTACGAACTCTTAGACGAAAGACACTGAGCATTCGTTGAGTAGTAGCAAGTGTCAGATGATTCTGCGGATGTAGACAGGACGTCGTGAGGGCTCTTTTGATATAAATTATCTCACACGTTACCTATCATTAAGGACTCACTATCTCACACGGCGCACTTTATATAAGAGTAAATATCACAAAGGACTCACAGAACTCTTACAGGACTCGAGGGCATCGTAAGGACTCGAGGAGGTTACGCCACATACAGCGAGCTGTTTATTATTTTTATAACTCTGACAGGATTGGAAAAATATTGTATGAAGTCCCAGGATATGTTAAACTAAAGGGAACAATTTGTATTCTCTTAGGATATCAACAAAAAAAAATAGCAGTACTTCACTAGGACTCACTTCGATTCGAAGGATATCGTCAGGACTTCCAAGATGTATGTGACCTCACACGGCACATTTTTAAGCGCTTGAAATATCACAAAGACATTGCAGAACTCTACCAGGACTAGAAAGATATTGCAAGGGCTCACAGGATATACGTCATACACAGCTAACTTTTTATTCTTATCTTAGGTTAGGTTAGGTTAGGTTAGGTTAGGTTAGGTTAGGTTAGGTTAGGTTAGGTTAGGTTAGGTTAGGTTAGGTTAGGTTAGGTTAGGTTAGGTTAGGTTAGGTTAGGTTAGGTTAGGTTAGGTTAGGTTAGGTTAGGTTAGGTTAGGTTAGGTTAGGTTAGGTTAGGTTAGGTTAGGTTAGGTTAGGTTAGGTTAGGTTAGGTTAGGTTAGGTTAGGTTAGGTTAGGTTAGGTTAGGTTAGGTTAGGTTAGGTTAGGTTAGGTTAGGTTAGGTTAGGTTAGGTTAGGTTAGGTTAGGTTAGGTTAGGTTAGGTTAGGTTAGGTTAGGTTAGGTTAGGTTAGGTTAGGTTAGGTTAGGTTAGGTTAGGTTAGGTTAGGTTAGGTTAGGTTAGGTTAGGTTAGGTTAGGTTAGGTTAGGTTAGGTTAGGTTAGGTTAGGTTAGGTTAGGTTAGGTTAGGTTAGGTTAGGTTAGGTTAGGTTAGGTTAGGTTAGGTTAGGTTAGGTTAGGTTAGGTTAGGTTAGGTTAGGTTAGGTTAGGTTAGGTTAGGTTAGGTTAGGTTAGGTTAGGTTAGGTTAGGTTAGGTTAGGTTAGGTTAGGTTAGGTTAGGTTAGGTTAGGTTAGGTTAGGTTAGGTTAGGTTAGGTTAGGTTAGGTTAGGTTAGGTTAGGTTAGGTTAGGTTAGGTTAGGTTAGGTTAGGTTAGGTTAGGTTAGGTTAGGTTAGGTTAGGTTAGGTTAGGTTAGGTTAGGTTAGGTTAGGTTAGGTTAGGTTAGGTTAGGTTAGGTTAGGTTAGGTTAGGTTAGGTTAGGTTAGGTTAGGTTAGGTTAGGTTAGGTTAGGTTAGGTTAGGTTAGGTTAGGTTAGGTTAGGTTAGGTTAGGTTAGGTTAGGTTAGGTTAGGTTAGGTTAGGTTAGGTTAGGTTAGGTTAGGTTAGGTTAGGTTAGGTTAGGTTAGGTTAGGTTAGGTTAGGTTAGGTTAGGTTAGGTTAGGTTAGGTTAGGTTAAGTTAATTCGGCAGCCACGTTGAACACAGCTCACTTGGGTCCTAGTATGAGTCCCGTTGTGATACCATTTTAAGATTTTCGCACCAAATGTTCCTATTCTATTCGGCCAACGTCGCAGTCAAGCCATTTCGTTGCTCTGATGAAGGCATGGATATTCCGCAAATCGCCTACGGATAGACAGGAATGTCTAGAAGTGTCCGATGGCCAAGCTTTTCGTATCTCAGGTCACCAAAAGCAGGGCAGTGACATAGAAGATGTTCCGTGGTCTCCTCTTACTTTTTAGCAATCGCAGGACAATTGTGGGAAAATATTGTACGAACTCTCAGGATATAACTAAAAACACGGAACAACTTGTATGCTCTTAATGTGTCACCAAGGAACTCGAACAAAGAACTGTAACAGGATTGGAAAAATAGTATAAAAACACTCAGGTTAGAAGTAACACATTACCCCATGGTATCGCCAAGAACTCACGTTACACCGCCAGGACTCAAAGAATACCATAAAGACTTCCCAAGATACAAGTGACCATACATAGTAAAATTTTTGTTGTCTTAATGTATCACTAGGGACTATCAGGACTTCACTATGACCCGAAGAATGGCGTATCTACCTTGGCCTTACATGGCACAATTTTTATTTTCTTAACATATCAACAAAGACTTGAATGATTTCATCAGAATTGGAAGGACATCGCAACGAACTCCAGAGCAAAGGATATCGATAGTGCTACAGCTCCATTATAATGAAATTTTTGTTGTGTGCAGGTACTATTGCGACTCGAACAACTGGCCGCCTAACTTGTTTGTGTTATATCACATCTTTGGATGCTTTTCCGTTGGTAATTTGTAAAATTAAAAGTCTGCATCGATATATCAGCTACGATTCTTCACTTTTAAGCCAACATTACTCGTGTAATTCCAGAGTTACAGTGACAATATCACAAGGAACGATCTATAGTTAGACCTTCCAAAAAAACAATGACAATCTAGTCACGGCTAACATACGATTGAAATTATCTTTAAAAAGAAAATGCCATAGAACCTTCTTTAGGGTAATATTAAAGATTCTGGCATCCGGTTTCACTTCAGATGTTTTGTATCAACTTTTAAAAACAACTTCGAAATGAATCACCCCCTACTTGTGCCTAACAAAAAACTCCTTTGGCTTCCTGATGCATTAACTTCCAATTGTCAATTAACCGAATGCTGTAACATTAAAACCATAAACTCCTTTAGATATTTTTACATCGTACGTAATCTATACAGATATAAAATAACATAAATATCTTTACTAATCCATCAAAAGTTAAGCCGCACATACACATAAATTGGCCATATTTACAAAGAAGTACATAAACTATTGAAAGTATTTAAGACCACTAAATGCATGGCATACATTTGAACAATCACTAAGCTTTATTAATTGAAAACAGCAACAAAAAAAAAACAAATTGCCTACTTTTAGGCTTAACGCTAAATTTTTACACATTTAAAGTCTGTCGAAGTGGTAAATATGATTTAAGGCTTATAAAAAAAACAACAACATAAACAAAAAAAAATATTTTTTGTACGCGAGAAAAACAAATGTCTGTACTCCCAATAAAGCAAGCGTGAAAACAAAAATAACTACATAGATGATTGTTGTTTTGCCTCTGGTTTTTTGTAAATTTTAAATTTAGCCAACTAAATCCATTATAAAGTACAATATTTAATAAAAAGCTAGAGGAAACGCGAATACCAACACCGTCGACAGCAAGTCAATTACATGCACTGCAAACATGACTATAAAAACACGTGACAATGATCATAAGCAGTGGAGGCATTTTGAAATTGTCATGTATGTATGTATGTGAATATAAGCTGTCTCGCTGTAAGCCACCTATATTCTCTGCCATGTATAGATTTACATTCACTTATAAGCCATTGCTATTTATTCCATAACTGTATGACTTCATTTTTGCATTGGCTTATTATACTACAAATAAAATAGCTGACAAAAGGGTTATAAAGATTTCGATAGATTGGTTGGGTAGTTTTGAGTGCTATGAACTTTTGTTTTTACTACATACCATGCACCGGCATTAAAGTCATACATACCTCAAAATATATGATATATGATTTCATTCTCTTTTTTTTATAGGCCAACATAAAAGGTTATTTTATACCGTCACAGACATCGCTTATTGTATTTAATACATGTTGTGTACTTGGGCCTCCATTCCGACACTCAACGTCTTGCAGCCGGTCGTTGCCAGTGAACCCCAGTTTGGAGAAACTTGCCACATGACTGACTCGTCATCGCCATTGTCTCTCTGGTGGCATTATGGCAAACGGAAAAATTTATGAAGCATATTTTATGGCTGTTTACCTTTTATGATTTTTCATGGTTTTTTTTTTATATATTTATTATTATGATTTTCTTCTGTTCTGCTCTGCCACTGGGGCTTCTTAGTGAGTTCTGTTCGCCATCATCAACAACGTCAACGTCGTCTTTTGGCAGTTAAATTGCCAACGGTGGCAGAGTTTTAACCGTTAAAGCTGTAGCAATAAAGTCTAGGGAATTTGGTTTTTTTCACGCTTAACTCTCCTTTGGGGCTGCTGGAGGTTGAAAAAATATGGCCGAGATGCTGTCAAATCAAACTGGCATCATAAAACTATACATTTATGCCAAAAACCTCAAATAGCCATAAATTATGTATAACTTTTTTTTTAATATACACAATATTTTACGGCATCAGTGTAAGTGTTGAAATTTTAAACATATGACAAGTCAAGTGTAAAAGTATATGTTTAGGGTTGATGAAAAAGCATCAGCAGGGATTAGTGGTGGCAGATATAAAATATCTTTTCAAATTGTTGCTTATAAAGTGTTGACTGTTTGTGGAAAATGTGAAAAATATTTTATAATTTATTTGTCAACAAGGTTGCGGTTTAAGCGTTTAAGCAATAAAGTAGCGCGATAATTGAAGTGAAATCTGTTGTGAAAAATTGTTTAAACATTTATAAGCAGTAAATGTAAAGTCAATCTAATTGACAACTATATGTAGTAGATAAGCGTAACACTGTTAATATAAATAGTTATTCTGGGACCAACTGTGGCATGATGGTTACAACACGCGACTATCATGCTGGTGATCTGGGTTCGGACCCTGTTACAGTCATCTATATTCCTTTTGTCACTAGCTCCTTCGAAGTTAAGTGAGTAGTAGGGTCAATCAGCATTTGCCTTGTAAATGTTTTTCGTCGTGTGTTCGGTAGTTTGTTCCTTACACAGTACAGGACATTAATTTGGGACTCTATTCTGAGAAATGCACGGGAAAGTAGCCCCAAAAAGAAGTAAGTAAGTATCGTATAGGGGAATTCCCAAAAATGGGTGATTTTCTAATTTGATATGATGATTAAGGCACGTGGAATGTCCGAAAGCTCTACAGGGATGGTGGTTATGTTCAATTGGCGGAAGCCACGATATATACAAGGCTGACATCATCGCCTTACCGAAAATGCGATGATCGGGACAGGAATGCACACGAAGAAAGAACTGTGACGACTTTTACAGCTGCTATGCACAAAGACACAAATTTTGATGTGGATTCATAGTCGGCAAGAAACTTCGATATCTGGTCTCGCTGTTCAATCCAGTAAGTGACCGAATAGCCACTAGCCGCATCAAGTCCACATATTTTTCCATCACACTGATTTGCGTAGACGTCCCGAGTGAACAAGATTCCTGAATAAAGATGTCCACAAGGCAACCCGAATATATCCTGATCAAAAGACAAGAAACCAGTTTGATCACACGGTAGTCGGTGGAAGGCATGTCTCAAGCGTAATGTCCGTACATGTTATGCACGGTGCAAATGTAAACTCACGCGATTAAGCAGTGGTAAAAACGCTCTTAACCATACGCTAAGGAAGCTAAACATCGCAAAGTCGCATACTACCGAGATAGCCAATGCCTTCTCCAAAAAACTCTATCAACTACTTCGAACCAACCCCCCTAATTCTGATGTTCCCGACACCCAATGGCAGCATATTGCGAATTCTATGACCACTGCTGAAAAACCAGGCTCAGACAAGCCCTGGTACGATGAGAAATATGGCAAAATGTCTGAAGCCAATAGCAAAGCGTGCAGTGGCGAAGCGTTATAATGGGAAGAGGAGGGAGATGATGATGACCTGGATATCGAGAATTACAGGGATAGAGGTGAAACCCGAAAGTTTTACCAAAACGTAAAAAGCGAAAATTTTGGACCAGGGATCCCCACCTGTAAGGACGCGGACGGAAATATGGGGGGAACATTTTCGATCTCTACTCATTCCCGAAGGCAGCATAAGTGACGAAAGCATACCAATCATTGACGATGAAGTAGACTGTCCACCACCGAGCCAAAGCGAGATCAGCACGGAAATTGCACGGCTCAAATCAACAAAACTGCCGGAGCCAGCATAGCTTTTTAAAGCCGGCGGCGAAAAATACACGTTGCATACATTAGCTCATCTTGACGATTTCGCTAAATGCATGCGGCATGATTGGATGCATGATCTGAGTGTTCTATCTCATGTGCTTAAGAAATCACGCAATCAGTCTATTACCCAGCCCACACAAGGGCTGTCGAGCGTGATGCACAGAAAAAAATTACGACAAATGGGCTGTCGAGCGTGATGCACAGAAAAAATTACGACAAATGAATTGTCATATTAAATACCATTTCGTCAATACAATTAAATATTTAATTAAAAAGGCGCTAACAACCGAAATTGTAAAAACAATAAACAGTGTTGTCACATTTATAATTTTTTTATTTCTGTTGAATTTGAACAGTGATAGAATATTTGTAAATATGACAATTTACAACCACTCTCAAATGGAAAATTTGTTATAAATCAAAATTGAATGCTAACAATTTTATTTAATTACTTAACAACAATTGTGTTTGTTTCTGTGTGTGATGTGAGAGAGTAAAGCCCATCCTAGCGAAAATGATTGGACCTTATCAATTCGGCTTCAGACCTCGTTAAACCACGAGCGACCAGATAGATATTCATGCTTGATATTTACCACCGTTTATCGATTGTAAAGCTACATTCGATAGTCCGATACGACAGAAACTTTTATATACTATGGCTGAGTTTGGTATCACCCCCAATACTGATACGACTTAAAATATAAGTTACTTCACACGGTACTCTAAGGGTTTGCAGACACTTTTTGTCTTACAATAACACCGAAAAATGACAGGGACTTCACTAGGACTCGAAAGATATCGTAGGTGCTTCCCCTAATCTAATATGCTGCAATACTTTTCCCTTATGTGGCCAACATGGACTTTCATTTCGATTCGAAGGATACCTACTACGTACTTTATATACGAAGTCTAACAGGACTCGAAGGATATCGTAAGGACCCGCAGGGTATACGCCTTCCATCGAACCTTTTATTCTTTTCATACTTTTCAGGACTCTGACTAGACTGGAAGAATATTGTTCGTACCTAAGACCAATGACACTTAGCATTCAATGGGTAGTAGTGAGTGTGAGATGACTTTGTGGTCGTACACAGAACGTCGTAAGGACTCTTAGGATATAAGTTATCTTACACGTTAGCTGTCACTAAATACTCACTTTCTCACACGGCGCACTTTCTACAATAGTAAGATATCACAAAGGACTCGCAGAAATCTAATAGAACTTACAGGAGAACGTAAGGACTCGCAGATTATACGCCATACACAGCGAACTTATTGTTTCTGTCAGAACTCTGACAGGATTGGTATGCCATATTATACGAACTCCCAGGTTGTAAGTGAAACCACCGGAAACAATTTGTAATCTCTTAGGATGTCACCACAATATGGCAGGACTTCACTAGGACTCGAAGGGTATCGTAGGTAATTCCCCTTACCTTACATGTCCCATGTTTTTCTCTTGTGTTGCCAACTTCGATTCGAAGGATATCTATATCGTAGGTACTTCCCCAAATCTAAAATATTTTTATCTTTCTGACGTCACCTATCAGTAAGGACTTTCTACGTCATACGGCTCACTTTTTATAGGAGTAAAATATCCAAAGGTCTCGCAGAACTCGAAGGATATCGTAAGAACTCGAAGAATACACGCCATACACAGCGAACTTATTGTTTCTTTCAGAACTCTGATAGGTTTGGCAAAATATTGTACTAACTCCCAGGATATAAGGTTTACGTCACACACAGCGAGCTTTTTATTCTTTTAAAACTCTGACAGGATTGGAAAAATATTGTACGAACTCCCAGGATATAAGTGAAACTACCGGGAACAATTTGCATTGTTTTAGGGTATCACCAAATATAGCAAGACTCGAAGGATATCGTAAGTACATTTTGACTTCGATTTGAGGATATAGTAAGGATTCCCCACATATATGTGACTACACGGCGCACTTTTTATATGCGTGAAATATCGCAAAGAAATCGCAGAACTCTACCAGGACTAGAATGATATCGCAGGACAATAGTGGACAAATATTGCCAAAGCTTTCATGATATAAGTTACACCACGGAATAATTTATATTCTCTTAATGTATCATCAAGGAATTCGAAGGATATCGTAGGAACTCTCCCTTGGTCCTACACGGTACATTTTTTTCACTTGAGTTGTCAACATTTATTCGTAAGAAAATCGAATATTCAAAGAATATCGTCAGGACTCCTGAGGTACAGACGGCACTCAGGATTCTAACAGAATTAATAGAATAATGTAACAACATGATATAATACAATGATATAACGAACAATTCTACATCATAAACTCAAAAATCACGTTTTTGGAGTTATGCTGGTCTTGCACCAAATGAGCGATTTGTGAGTGACACCACATGGAAAGTATCACCAAGGATTTTGAAGGTTATCGTAGGAACTCTCCCTTAGTCACATTTTTTTTTCTTTAGTTATCAACAAGGACTCGCAAGATTTCATAATGATTTCAAGATATCGTCGGCACTGCCAGGATAAGGTGTACTCAAGCGGCGCTGCAGCCATCTCTATGGACTCGCAGAACTGTACCACAACTCGAAGGTAACGTAAGGACCCTACACAGCATTTTTTTTATTCGCATAAGGTACCACTAAAGGATACCGACAGGACTGCCAGGGTATATGTGAACTTCATACCCTTAAAGCAGAACTCTAGCACAACTCGAAGGATATCGTAAGGACTACTAGGGTATATGTGACCACACACTGCATACTTTTTATTCGCCTAAGGAACCACTAAGGAATTGCAGAACTCTTAACAGGATTGGAAGAATATAATAAAAACTCTCAGGTTATAAGTGACAGCACACAGTACAAATCACATTCCCCTATGGTGTCCAAAAACTCACGAACACCGCCACTACCTAAAGGATATCATAAAGACTTCTCCCGATACAAGATAACATACATGGAACAATTTTTGTTGTCTTAAGGTATAACTAAGGGCTAGCAGGACTTCAATAGGACCCTAAGGATGTCATCCATAAATTGACCTTACATGGCACAATTTTTATTTTCTTAACATATCAAGAAAGACCTGAATGATTTCATCAGAATTAGAAGGACATCGTTACGACCCCCACAACAAAGGATATCGTTAGTGCTACAGCTCCCTGATAATGAAGTATTTGTATGCCATAAATAGAAGTTCGCAATATTGGTTATTTTAATTTCTTCGTCAATAATTTTGTTAGAATTCAAATTTGGATACCCATCACTCGAGTTAGCATAATTCTCTGGATACCAGGATAATGATTTACAGGGTGACCGAAAGTTGGACCTTCCGAACAGACCTTTTAAGTAGCAGAGTAGCCCAATATATAAAGTAACAATTATTAGAAATATGTAAATGTCAAAGATTCTTCACTCGGGTCATATTAAAGGTTACGACATCCAGTTCTATTTTTAGTATTTTAGTTAAAATCGGGACCGGTTGTGGCGTAGTGCTTAGAACACGCGACTACTATGCGAAAGATCACGTGGTTCGATGCCCGACTTAATTTTTTTTTCATTGCCGGCCACCTCGATGTTGTCGACAGAAACCTCGCAGTATACTTTGCACTTTGCAGTATATGTCTAGTAAAAGCTTCTCAAACAGTGACATTCGCAGTTTTATAAGTGTTGAGAAGTTTACACTTATATCGCTACATTACCGAAAATCGTTAAGGTGTCTTTTTTGAATTTCAATAATTTAATCATACACGTTACATATATATATATACAAACATATTGAGGTGCGCCTCTCGTATTTTACGAGCGTTTATCGATGCTATAAACATTCATATTTCTTTTAATTCGCACATATCAGCTATCAGTTAAGATTTGCTGATATGTACAATGTACATACAAATTATGTATGTCCTTTGTCTTGAAGGCATATGTTATGAGATAATCTTCTTACGCACAAAACGTGACAATTCATAAGAAATATAAAATATTATATAAAGGAGATTCGTACTGTACTGTAGTGACAATATTTAAGCATATCAACACGAACATCACGTTTTCGCATTGAAATGTGTTAATTGATTTGGGGAAAAGAAATTCAAACTCGATTCTTTTATAGGTCTTAAATAATAATATAAAATACATGTAATTTTTGTGCACAAAATATAATATTTAGGTATGGAATGGAGGAATATACATATATGAACAATTCCACATTGTTGATATTGTTCAATACTGTTGATATTAAACAACTTTCATTGAGTTGAAAGAAGAAATTATATTTAAATTGTGGTCTTCAATTATATAGTATATATTTCCTATAAACTAAATATATTCACTTTTGAACTGAGTATCTTTGTTGGCTATATAGATAACATAGTACAACACATGGTTTGAGGACTCAATTCTGAGAATTGCACATGAAAGTAGCACCAAAAAGAAGAAGTTCTGCATCATTTGTTTTGTCAAGTTACATGCCATAATAATTTAATACCGATTTAAAGTTATGAAGTATCGTATAGGGGAATTTGTCACGTTTTTGGCTCTTTTGTTATATGTCTTGTTATATGGTGGTGTATGATTATCATAAGTAATATTTCACGCTTATCATACGCCACGGATTACAAAAGTTATATTGTAACTGCTACAAAATAAACCCAGTTCAAAATCATTTGACTAATAAAAATGTGAAACTGTAGCTTATGTAGGAAACCTTTATATGAACAGGTTAAATGAATTGTAATTCTTAATTTTTTTAAAATTTGTTTCAGCTAAATCGGGATTATTCAAAATGAATAATCCTTTATATGGAATGGGGCTTTAAAAATCAAATATATGAGATATTTTAGTTAAATACAACAAATTATCATCTCCTTCGACTGTTACTTTAACATATTTTTTTTATATCTTATATCACAAGTTCAAATATGTCTATGACAAAGTCTACTTCAACATGCCTAGATGTCATATGATACCCTCCCAAGACTTTCTGTATTTGCTTACCCAAATTAAATATTAACTAAGTCATCTTGGCATACCTGAAAATATACAAAAAAGAGAAGAAAATATTTATTAAATAATACAGCAAAAGCAAGTTATGTTTTCTTTACTACATTGACTAACAATACAAATCAATATCAATGACCCTTCGTGTAAATGATCCCCCAAGAAGGAGAGAGAATAACAATACCTGGTTGTCATATACCTGAAATTTGAATACAACTATCAAAAGCAGAAAACAACCTAAAACTGGCATACTCAAATTATACAAAACAACAATAACCAGGTAACCATCAAGCTCACTTTACCCATAGTTTTGCATTGATTATGAACAATTGGCATTTGGTTCAATGAAACTACAAGAGTTGTAAAGATACCTTAGTGTCCGAAAAAGATGTTGGGTCTAGGAAACTTTTCTCTGACTGTGTTCTGGCATCGTACCGTTTGTAAAGTGATGGTAATACATCCAGAAACAGACCGGACCAGACCGATAGCTTTGAAACGTGAATGGAATAATTTCTTGAACACAAATCCTGTGAATGCCACAATACTATTAGTGATACACGAAATAAACTCAAAATCGTCGCAACTAAACTACACGAATTGTTTATCTCACAATCGATAGTATTGTGTGGAGCATAAAAGGAAACGGAAGTTTGAATAGGGACCTCTAGCAAAAACATTCACCCAAGAGTGCTCAATCCCAGACGGAAACAAAACAAGAGGAACATTTATTGAATGTGTTAAGATTGTACAATGGAATAAAAATGCCCATTTCTGTTGTCAAATTCAAAATTATATTGTTGATTCTAGTAAAGGAAGCAAATACAATGAACTATTAGGCACTCACTAAATTAACTCGAGATATATTTGAATAACGACTGAATAAAGTAGTATAGCCATTAAAATCATGAATACTTGAGAAATAAATATTTTAAATACACCTTGCTACATAACGGAAACCGTTTGGGGAACTTGGGGAGCGACCTAGTACATTTTGTAAGACTGGTCGAGTACAACATGAATCTGTATACCAAATTTCCCAAACACCCTCAAAACCTTGACTTACTACTTACTTACTTACTTAATTTCCCTTTACTCCTCATAAATGAGGTATTGGATGCTTCTCGCGTTGTTTTGAATTAACACGCTTTCTATTTTAGATTCACAACAAACGGCACCTACTTGTTTATCGACGAATGCGAACGTCACTGTTTCAGATGCTTTTGCTAGACATGCCGATGATCTCGACACTTATACTTCGAAATTGCTGTCGACAATATCGAGGGGGCCGGTAATGAAAGTAAAATGTAGATGACTGGAGCCGGGAATGGAACCATTAAGCTCCCGCATGCAACTCGTGTGTTCTAACCACTATGCCACGACCGGTCCTTATTTGACTTACGGTTAGAAAACCACGTTATCGTTAATTTCCTCGCTTGGAAGTTTTTGACTCAGTCACTTATCCATGACTTTCCGAGATAGAGCATTTTTTATCCATTCGTACAACATATCCCAGCCAGCGCAACAGCCGTTAACAATGTTGAGTTCAAATGTTTTTCGAAGCATTTTTCTGATTATGTCCCTACCCAAGATTCATAGCTATAGAGTTAGACAGAGTCCACGAGAGTTTTACAAGAGTTTCGCCGAGAATATAACATGGTGGCATATAACATTGCGATTGCTAGCGCCACACTGGGATTATCCAAACAACCTTGAGCTATCTAGTAATATAAGTCGCCATTGTCGCCTGACAGTTTCGCCATTGTTGCCTCCTTCTTTCAGCCAAAAGATATCAAAGTAGGTATGATAGTATGGATCACACCCCCGTTGGTCAAGGTGAGGCCTATCTTACCACCGTTGCTACTCTATATGTCTGCAGCACCTGGATGCAATGCAACTGCACATTCTAGATATTTTCGCCATGTCGCCTCTTTCTTTTAGCTAAAAGATACCAAATTGGGTATGACAGTATGAGACGTAACCCCCTTTGGCCAAGGTAAGGTATATATTACCACCTCTGCTACTCTATGGATCTGTAGCACTAAGATACAATGCAACTCCACATTCTAGCCCCAAGACTACATCAGCGATTTCGGTAGCAACCACAGCCTGAGTGATGCTCCCACGAGGGGGCCTACAACCAACGAACAGGGTGCAACAAG
Source organism: Muscina levida (assembly GCA_964034835.1). NCBI lineage: Eukaryota > Metazoa > Arthropoda > Insecta > Diptera > Muscidae > Muscina > Muscina levida. The sequence continues at coordinate 33,413,639 of OZ035881.1, read as the reverse complement.
TCTTGGGGCTCCTGATCTCCACGCTACCGGTCGCACTCACTGGTTCGATTTTCTCAGATAAGTTACAACCAATTTGTGACTTAATGGTCGCCACAGGGTTGGTCGCCTTTTGCAAAGAGTGCTCAGGCTAAAACTTGAACATACTTGCGAGTACCTATGCTTTCACATCAATACCTTAAGGATCGCAATGTTGCAGACACTCATCGGTGGGAGGCGGGGGAAGTTCGAAACCCATTTCGATCGATGACGCTGAACTGAAACCATGTAAAGCTACCCAGCGGCGAAAGGAAGGAACTAGAAGGTCTTATGGAAAACCTTCAAAAGCAGTAAGTAGGCCTGCGCTCTGAATTCTCCCTTCCTTTCCAAATAACATAGGATGACATTGGGAGGCAAGACCTTGAACGTCGCTTCCAATAAGAAGGCCTGCATACACATGAAAAAAGAAGGACATTGTATAGTTAATTTTAAGATATTTCTAACTTCTACATTCCTACTTCTACTACACGACATTAAAATTGTTTTGGGAGTTTTAATGCTAAATAGGAAGATGCTCTTGGTTCAGCAGTCGGAAAATTCAGTCTACACAACAACACCTCCGGTAACGAAATCAGATCGGTAAGTTTCGCGTCGGCAAGAAACATGGTTGTAAGTGGAACCAGATTTCCGCATAAAGATATCCACAAGGCAATTCTGGATATCTTGCGATCAAAATACAATAAATCAGATTGATCACGTGGTAATTGATTGAAGTAATGTCTCAAGCGTTATGGTCGTGCGTGTCATGCGCTGTGCAAATATTGACTAGGATCACCACCTAGTTGCAGCCAAGGTACGCACACGATTAAGTAGTTCTAAAAACACTTGTAATCAAACGCAGAGGAAGTTAGACATCACAGAGCTGCATACCACTGAGATAGCCAATGTCTACTCCAACCAACTTTCTCAATTACTCCAAACAAACCCCCCTAGTTCTGATGTTCCCGACATACAGTGGCAGCATATTGCGAATTCTATGGCCACTGCCGCAACGACCGTACTGGGTTATGAAAAACCACGCTCAGATGATAATGAATGTCGCGAAATGTCTGAGGAAATGGATGCTGCATACAACGCAAAACTGCAGTCAATGGCGACGCGTGCGGTGACGGAGCGTTATAATGAGAAAAGGAGGGAGATGAATCGACTGTTCAGGTGGAAAATGCGTCTGTGGAAGAAAAGAGAGAGCCAGGATATCTAAAACTACAGGGATAGAAGTGAGGCCCGAAAGGTAAAAGGAAAAGGTTTTGGAACAGGGATCCCCACCTGTAAGGACAGAGACGAAAATCTGGTCACGGAAACTCAGAGTGTGCTGCAAATATGTAGGGAACACTTTCGGTCTCTACTTCTTCCCGAAGGCAGCATAAGTCACGAAATCACACCAATCATTGACGATGGAGTAGACTGTCCACCACCGAGCCAAAACGAGAACGGCACGGCAATTGCACGGCTAAAAAATAATAAAGCTGCGGGAGCCGATGGACTGCCGGCAGAGCTCATAAACACGATTTGGCTCAGGGAGTGTATGCCCGATGATTGGAATCTGAGTGTCCTATGTTACGTGCTTATGAAAGGCGATCCAAGTGTATGCACCAAATATTGCGGGATCAGCCTTTTGCCCATCGCATACAAGGTCATGTCTTGTGTGTTATGTGAAAGACTAAAGCCCATTCTGGCGAACCTGATTGGACCTTATCAGTGTGGCTTTAGACCTGGTAAATCCACCACCAACCAGATATTTACGCTACGACAAATCCTGGAAATGACCCAAAAAATGCATATCGACACCTACCATCTGTTCATCGATTACAAAGCTGCATTCGACAGTCCGATACGACAGAAATTGTTGGATGCTATGGCTGAGTTTGGTATGCCCGCAAAGCTAATTCGACTGTGTGGGATGACACTGACTGACACAAAGTCTTCAGTCAAAATTGGCAAAAATCTGCCAGAGCCAATTTCTACTAAGCGAGGCTTTAGACAAGGCGATAGTCTGTCCTGCGATCTCTTTAACATCGTAATGGAGATGATCATGCGGAAGGCTGCAGTACACCGGAATGGTACCATCTTCAACAAAACTCACATGTTGCTCGCGTATGCTGATGATATAGATATCATTGGACGTGGATTGCGAGATGTTACTGCGGCTTTTTCGAGCATTGAAAAGCAGTCGGTTGAAGTGGGTCTGGTGATAAACGAGGACAGAACCAAGTTTTGCGTTTCAACGAACAAAGAGTCCACTCGTCTGGGACGCTGTGTGAACGTTGACAACTATAACTTTGAAGTGGTAGATGATTTTGTCTACCTTGGCTCCGCTATAAACAAAAATAATAATGTCAGCCTCGAAATCAAAAGACGAGTATTGATCGCAAACCGCTGCTACTATACGCTAAGCAAGCGATTTAACGACAAAGCGCTCTCTCGAAGAACAAAGATCCAGCGCTACCAGACTCTGATCGTACCAGTCTTGCTCTACAGCGCAGAATTCTGGGTAATGACACAAGCGGATCAATCTATTCTGGGAGTCTTCGAGAGAAAAATACTCCGCAAAATATTTGGACCCATCATCGTGAACGGCGAGTACCGTCGTCAAATGAATCATGAGCTGTATGAGCTGTACAACGACATCGACGTGGTCAAGCGCTTTCAAATAGACCGAATGCGCTGGCTTGGACACGTTGTACGAATGGACAAAAACGCTCCGGCTCGAAAAGTCTTCGGCAATAAGCTCGATGGGCGCCGCAGTAGCGGGCAACCAAAACTCCGATGGATGGACCAGGTGACGGAACTGTTAAGTAAGCTTGGTATGACGAACTATCTACGGAGTGCAAAAGACCGCAGCGCTTGGAAAGCTTTTCTACGTGCGGCTACTGATAGATGAATTTCTGTTGTTGCTGCCAGTAAAGAAGAAGACGAATTTTAGCATATAAATCTCCAAAAACATTTGTAATGTCATGAATGTCCCTATATTTGTCTTTAGTCGGGTCGTGCACACACATCAGCGTGATGTAATGATATTTTGGCTTGAAGCTGATAGTAGCTATCCTTTCACTTGCTGGGTTTAGCAGCGAGACCAGATGTCTAAGTCTCTTCCATAATCCAAATTCGTGTGTTTCTGCATGCCAGCTGTAAATGATGTTACATTTTTTTGTCTAATGCAGGAATAGGCATATCATAGCCTCGCGAGGCCGTCAATACTAGTTTTTTTTTTACAAAGACGCGATCGATTCAAAACATTCAGCCTCTGCACGTGTGTTATAAAAGCAGTACAACACACGCCTGTTTCGCATTCATCTCAAAAACGGATACAATGACAGACATGGAAACAATGTTTAACGATTGTTAGGAGAGCATGAGAGCACGATTGTTGAGGGAGCACAAAAATGTTAATCGTATACATTTCGCCAGTGCTGACACTTTTTGCACGACTGCACACATGCACACCATATTGCTGTGTCCGTGCGTTTAGTTATGCCTATCGCCGGTCTAATGCAACCCTATCCTGTCAATCACATTTTCTGTATTTTGATGAAGGCAGCTTTGTATTAGGCGAGGACATGCGCCAATTGGATAGAGGCATCATCTCTGTTGAGAGTTTGGACGTTTCAGGTGTATATCCTTAAACAAGGGTTCTTAAAACGTTAGCGGGCGTCGTCGTGGTTCTTTTGTTTTTTTCATTATGTTTTCATAATAGAAAACTCTTTCATATAATATGGGGATGTCCTAGATTTGGGGGAAATTGCGTCGAACGTACTATAATAGAACAATTTTTGAGCTGATTCGAACTAGTGAGTTTTTCAACTAGTATGACAATTCTATACTGGCATGTCACTAAATAAAGCTATAAAGATTTCCTTTCATCACTTTCTTAAGCAATAAAGTATATTCTGAATAAATTATTCTGTCGTATATTAAGTGTCATATCAAATCTTATAGTTTAAATAAGAATACTTATTAAGATTTCTTAAAAGTCCTGCTTAAGTTATTGCAATCACTTTTAGACTATTTACAATTTTCATTAATAAATTGTTGCCTTTGAATTTCTTCTAATTCGTATTACTAACTAAACTGTTATATACCATTTAATTTCCAATACATTTTATATATTTATATTTCTATTAACTTCTTATAACACACCATCTCGTACCCTCCTGCCCTTTATGCACATTATCGCCTAGATTTTTATATCGCATTCGCATCAGAACATTCAAATTCATTTCATTTGGTAAATTGCAAACATTTCCTTTAGCATTTTCAATAACAATTTCTACAGGAGTACATTTGCGAAACAATTTAATGCCAATTTATTTTAAAAGCTTCCTCTCTACAGCAATTTGGCCAAACCCAAAAACAAAAAAACGAAAAAAACTCAGAACCAAACAAATTGAAAGACACCAACAGAAAGCCACTTGTTGTGCTCTAAGCTGAACATATCGATATCTATATGTATAAGTATTTGCAAAGGACGTGTGTCCTTATTTCATGAATAAATGAATGAAGTGTATATATTAGACCGGGTCGATCCCCGTACAAAATTTTTTTTTCTCCAAAGTCGAGGGCAAATATTAAAGATCACCTCGAGACAACTTAAAAAAAAAATTTTTTTTCCTCCCCCACCCCTCGGAAAAACAGCCAAAATCGTTATTTTATCACTGCTTTTTTGTTTGTGACTCAATCGTTAAATCAAAGGCATCGGTGTATAGGTTTCGACGAGTACTACATTTGTCCTATAGATGTCGCTGACATACGACATCATCTTGTAATGATGGTCTCATTTAGAGCAATTTCTACCCCTAAAATTTAAAAATATTTTTACCTAGGATTAAAGCCCTTTAAAAACCAAGAACATTTTGCTTTGGAAGTATACAGTTTTATTCAGAAACAAAAAAGTTACGAATGATAAGATGTATTTACAGCATCAACAAAAACATTTTTTTATGTTGTTTGTATTATTATCACAAATTATTGCATACTTTATAGCGCTGATACAAAATTTGTATAAAAATGATTCTATACTTTGTAGCTCAAATTGTTGCATAAGTCTTAACGACATCGAAAAAAAAATTAAAAGTTTTCTCGAGATAATTCATTTTTAATCTAGTTACCGACGAAATATAATTTGTATTACAAATAAAATCCCAAAAAGAGCAAAGATATGTATGTAATTACAGCAAATATTAGCGCAACTAAAGGTCCGTTCACTACTTTCTAGTTTGGCAATAATTTTTCATTTCGATTAGTCATTCCCAGCGCTGATCCACTTACATTTCGCACAAATGTTGAGTGATGCAAATTGCATGGGAAGAATACAAGTGCAAAATTAAGTCTTTATTTTATTATTAATACTTCCATTGTGGACCAGGTATCTTTATAATTTCGTTGCTTGAATATTGGTAACGCTGAATATCTTCAGCCGCATGTTTTAAAACAATGTTTGCGCTAAAAAGTATGCAATAACTTGTATTTAATTTTTTTCGATATCGCTTAGAAGTATGCAATAATTTTCTATAATAATGCAAACAACAGGAAAAAATATTAGTGTTGATGCTGTAAATACATTATTTCATACGTAACTTTTTTGTTTTTGAATAAAACTGTATACTTTCAAAGCAAAATATTCTTGGTTTTTAAAGGGCTTTAATCCTAGGTAAAAATATTTTTAAATTTTAGGGGTAGAAATTGCTCTAAATGAGACCATCATTACAAGATGATGTCGTATGTCAGCGACATCTATAGGACAAATGTAGTACTCGTCGAAACCTATACACCGATGTCTTTGATTTAACGATTGAGCCACAAACAAAGAAACAGTGATAAAAAAACGATTTTGGCTGTTTTTCCGAGGGGTGGGGGAGGAAAAAAAATTTGTTTTTTAAGTTATCTCGAGGTGATCTTTAATATTTGCCCTCGACTTTGGACATTTTTTTTCGCGACCCGGTCTAGTATATATGTGTGAGAGCGTGTATGTGACTGAGTGTGTGTAGATACATTTACTCTACACCACAACGAACCACAAGCGAATCTCAACTCGGATGGATATATCATCGCAAAAGTGTTGTCGACGAGCAAAAAAAAAAATACCCATTGCTCTAAAATGAAATTTACCGAAAAACCTATCACGTGCCGCACTAGAAAGCGAAACTATTTATATTGCCAGCAAAATACGTATATAGAATTTTTTAGCATCATCATGGGTGGTCCATGTAAACACCGCCTAGTGGAACATGAAATTTGCAACAACTGTTCGATGCCAATTTTCAATAAAGGCTACTAAGATAAATAAGAAATGCCACAATGTACAAAAAGGGATACGTCGTCGCACATATATATGAAATATTTGCCATAGACCAATAGAAAAAGGACATCTACAAAGTAGCCTGATAATATACAATGAAAACAGGAATACATGTCAATTGATCTGTTGAATGTTTTTAGGGATATATGTTATCGAATTATTGTTAAACTTAGCTGTCGTTCTTATTGAATTTGTCATTGTAAATGTATGGCCTAATAGAAGAAGAATAATATTTAAAGTTTTAGGCGGATCATGATTAATATGTAACACTATCGGCTGTGACAGTGAGAAAACTATTATTGCTGTTGCTTTAAATGTTGCTTCAACTAACTGGTGCTTTTGCCGCATGTTGGGCTTTTACCAGCTTACTATGTCAACCGTGTTTATAAAATATATTCACATTTATCTAAATTGCACATCAAAGACATTCGTTGAAATGTTACCCTTAACTAGGGCGTTCATATATTCCAAAGTTCCTACAATTGATAACTTATTCCATCTTTACCAACACAGTATAACTTAAGCTCATTGATTTGGGACTCAACTCTGAGGACTGCACGTGAAAGTAGCCCCAAAAAGAAGAAGTTCTACATCATTCGTTTTGTTAAGTTACATGCCTTTATAATTTCATATCAATTTGAAGCAAGGAAGTATCGTATAGGGGAATTTGTCACGTTTTAGGGTTTTTTGTTTGACATAACTCGAGAACCACTAGTCCGATTTAGCTAAAACAAATTTAAAAAAATTAAGAATTACAATCTGTTCATATAACGTTGCCCTACATAAGCAACAGTTTCACTTTTCCATTCATAAAATGATTTTTAACTGTGTTTATTTTGTAGCAGTTACAATAAAACTGTTGTAGTCCGTGGCGTATGATTTACGTGAAATATTACTTATGATAGTCATACGCCACCATACAACAATATAACAAAAGAGCCTAAAACGGTGACAAATTCCCTTATACGATACTTATTATTATTATTAGCCTTTAAAACAACTTAACACATATATATATTTATATCTTAGTGCCTAAGTCAGAGGCAGAAATGATCAAAGATTTCCATTCGCTTCGATCTTGTGGTCACCGTCTCCAGTCAGTCCTACAAAGCAGCGTCAGTGATTCCTCCACCTGGTCCTTCCAACGTAGTCGCGGTCTCCCTCTTTTGCGCCGTCCTTCGAGGTCTTGATAGAATACCTTTCGCGCTGGAGTTTCCTCATCCATTCTCACGACATGGACTAGCCAGCGTAATCGCTGCACTTTTATTCGCTTAACAACATCAATGTCGTGGTATCAACATGGTTCAACCGAATCCTAAACTGGCCGTTTACGCAAATGGGTCCATATATTTTGCGGAGTATTTTTCTCTCAAACGCCGCCAGATGAGCTGCATCTGCCTGTGTAAGCACCCAAGATTCGGAGGCGTACAACAGGACCGGTAAAATTAGTACCTGGTACAGTTGGTCTTTGGTGGTTCGAGATACGGTGATGGTTATAAAGTGCTCACGTAGTCCAAAGAAACACCTGTTGGCCAGCACTATTCTCCGTTTTATTTCAAGGCTGACACTGTTGTTTTTGTTCATGACGGATCCGAGGTAGATAAAATCATCCACTTCCTCAAAGCAATAGTTTTCAACGTTCATGCTGCGTCCCCAACGGGTGGTGTTTATAAAGTGCTCGCGTAGTCCAAAGAAACACCTGTTGTCAAGCACTATTCTCTGTTTTATTTCGAGGCTGACACTGTTGTTCTTGTTCATGGCGGAACCAAGGTAGATAAATTCATCCACTACCTCAAAGCAATAGTTTTCAACGTTCACGTTGCGTCCCCAACGGGTGGACACTTTGTTCGATGATACCATTAACTTCGTCTTGTCCTCATTCACTGCCAAACCCATTTTCGCTGACTCCCTTTCAACTGATGAGAAAACAGCTGTTACCTCTCGCATCGTTCAACCGATAATGTCGATATCATATCGCGCATATGCGCGCAGCATGTGGCTCTTATTAAATATGGTGCCAGACATGTTAACCGCTGCTTTCCTTAACACCTTCTCCATTACTATGTTGAACAGCATACATGACAAACCGTCACCCTGTCTAATACCTCTCGTCGCATCGAATGGTGCAGATAGATCCTTGCCAATCCGAACAGAGGATTTGGTATTCGTAAGGGTACACCGGCAGAGACGAATTATCTTCGCAGGAATACCGAACTCAGACATGGCTTCGTATAGTCGATGCCTGATGGGACTATCGAAGGCAGCTTTGTAATCGACAAAGAGGTGGTAGGTGTCGATTTGCTTCTCATGGGTTTTCTCAAGAATCTGATGTAGTGTAAATATCTGATCCGTCGCGGATTTGCCTGGTCTAAAGCCGCACTGATAAGGTCCAATCAGGTTTTCCGCAATTGACTTTAGACGTTCACACAGTATGCTAGACAGGACCTTATACGCAATTGGTAAGAGGCTAATTCCACGATAGTTTTTACATTCAATACGGTCACCTTTTTTGTAGATTGGACATAGCACACTGAGATTCCAATCCTCTGGCATGCTCTCCTGAAGGAAAATGTTCTCTATGTGCTGTTGCATGCCTAACAAAGCTCATCTCCACCCGCCTTAAACAACTCAGCTGGAAGCCCATCAGCCCCAGCGGCCTTGTTGTTCATTAGGCGGGATATGGCAGTTGTTATCTCAGCTTGGCTCGGAGGTGGACACTCGATGTTATCCTCTCGGATTGGTGCACAGTCTTCTTCCGTCAAGTTTTCACACATCAATAGGCTGCAGAAGTGATCTTTATATATTCTCAGTACGCTCTCGGAGTCAGTAACGAGATGACCATCCTTGTCTTTACAGGAGAGAAGACCTGTTCCATGTACCTTTCCTTTTATCTTCTGATAGAATTTTCGGGCTTCACCTCTGTTCCTGTAATCTTCAATACACACATTATTCCGCTCCTTAAGCTATCGTTTTTTTCGCCTGAAGAGTCGAGTCGCCTCCCACCTCTTCTCCCTATACTTTTCATGAACTGCTTGCGTTGCCATTGGCTGCAGTTTGGCCCTGTATGCAGCATCTTGTTTCCGGGTGGTATCGCGGCATTCGTCATCGTAGCAGGCATTATCGTTAAAAGGCTTCACAAACCCCAGTACGGACCGCGCAGTCCTTTCCATCGAGTGGGCAATATGTTGCCATTCCGCGCTAGTATTTTCGGGTGTTGGAGCATCAAGAAGTAGTTGAGTTAGTTGGTCAAAATAGGCGTTGGCTATCTCCGCGGTCTGCAGTTTAGCGATGTCCAGCTTTCTCTGTGCCTGGTTACGCAGGGTTTTCGCTCTGCTTAGCCTAGTACGCACCTTCACTGCAGTGAAGTGGTGATCCGAGTTGATGTTCGCACTTCTGATCACTCGTACGTCTAAGACACGTGACGCGTGCCTTCCATCGATTACCACGTGGTGAATTTGGTTTCTCGTTACTTGATCGGGAGATATCCACGTTGCTTTGTGAATGTCTTTGTGGTCAAATCGTTTGCTGCTAATTACCATGTTCCTTGCTGCAGAGAAATCAATCAGTCTGATTCCGTTTGGCGATTTGTCAGTATGCAGACTAAATTTACCGACTGTTGGGCTAAATACATTCTCCCGGCCTACTTTGGCATTAAAATCTCCCAGCACGATTTTAACATCATGGCCCGGGTTACGGTCATATGTTTCTTCAAGTTGGGCGTAGAATTCGTCTTTGACCTCGTCACTTTCTCCTCCGTCGGAGCACATATCAGCCTGATGTAGAAAAATTTTGCCTTAAGTCTTATGGTGGCGATTCGTTCACTGACAGAAGTAAACCTAGAGACCAGGTGTCGTAGTCTCATGCCGACCACAAATCCACAACCAAACTCATGCTTTTCCGCGTGGCAGCTGTAGTACACGTCGCACATCCTCATCCGCGAGCATCCATGTCCAGTCCACCTAATTTCCTGTATAGCAGTAATGTCAGCCTTATACTCTTCGAGGACATCCGCCAGTTGAATAGAGGCACCTGGTCGGTAAAGAGTTCTAACATTCCAAGTGTATATTCTCAAGTCATGGTCCTTAAAACGTTTGCGGTGGTCGTCAACATTTTGGGGGATTCTTTTTCTCTTATTTCTCATTTTATTCACTGCCATTATACTGGTGGCGGGTGGCAAGCCCAGCCCACCAGGTTCTGCCAGGAAACATTTCAGCCGCTCATTCTGAGGCAGACGCTGACCAGGAAGCCGCCCAATATGGAACAGACGCTATGCTAGTTTTCGGAAGATGTGGGTTGCTAACCCTCGTCTCCTAGATTGGTAATACGGCTGCTATCTGCACGTCCAATCCCACGATGCAACCATGCTACAGCGGTTCAAGGCTTCTTTCCTGAGACGTCTCTTTGACCATTCCGGATACATGGTTGTAATACCTTCTAACTTTAGCTAACTTCTAAGCGGTTGCTTTGAAGTCATTGCCCGGGGAATACTTGGTCTAAGACCGGAAGTAGTTAGCTGCTTGGACAGTGCCACAAAGGAATCGATTCTGATCACTCCCAAGTGAGTAACAATCAGTAACTTTCCACCTCTGAGCAAAGTCCCATTCTCCCTATACGATACTTACTAACTTCAAATCGATATTAAATTATTATGGCAAGTAACTTGACAAAACGAATGATGCAGACCTCTATCTCTACTTTCACGTGCAGTTCTCTAAAAACAGAAGCCGGAATATCTAGTGCTAATTTCATAACATTTACATTATCATTTACATTAATTTACTCAAGTGAGTCCTTCTCTAAACTAAACTATTTCCGAAATAAAAACCAAAATTTAATTGTAAAATAAAATATTGACTTAAAAGTAAATTTATGTTACGCAAAGTTTAACTCGCCGTTTTGTGTTTGTGCACGACAGTGCCGTGAGTGTGCCAATCTACATAGCTAGTAAAATTTTTCCCATAAATAGCAAATTGTAACTGCAGCGGCATGAAGTTGGCATAAAGTTGTTGCTCCTCGTATTGTTTTTGCTTTTGGCAAAAATATGTTGCTGAAAACTTTGTGTAGATTTCACAACAGGCTGCTCTGCAGTACAGTGCAGTCAAATGTTCAAAATCGTAATTTTGTAAACAAAAAATAGTTTAAATTGTTGCAATAATTAAAATGAAATTATGTGAGTTGCAATTGTACGGATGTGCAACTGTGTGTGTGTGTGTGTGTGTTAGTGAGTTGTTGTTTGTACAACTACCAAATGCAAATATATACATCAACTATTTTATGCACAAATACCGACTAACACATAAATGCAAGGATATGCCTCAAAAACACCAATACATCCAATACACGCACGTACTAACAAAGGCGATGCACTCTCATTTCTGCTCTCTCTGCCATATGGCCACCCTCACATGCACAGGATATTTTATTGCTCCTGTTCATTGGATTTAGTTTTGGTGTTGTGTTGTAGTTGTTATTATTGCACTGCCTATAAACATTCATAGCGACAATAAAAGTTTTTAACATTTTGGACTGGAAAAAAAATTTATGGTTTCAATATTGTGCTCTCGTAATTATAATATCAACCGGCGGCGGCAAACAAATAATTGGGTTTCGTCTACATATTGGAGCCAGTAAGCAGAAGCTGGGGAGTTCAATGCAAATAGTTTTTCGTACGGAAGGAAGGAAGGGTCAATATAAATTAAGTGGCATTTGTTGGCAGGATATTTGTTTATGTCCCAGTAAGTTTATGAAATGATAAATAGCCTGAATAGGCAATAAGTGTAAACTGTCAGTGGGGGGGAGTACAAATTAAAGTATAACCATTTGTCGTATGTGGTCTTTTGTGGTGCGGTCAGTATATTGGTTGTTCATTGTTTAGCAGGACAAATTGTAGAACTAAGAGTTTGTAATGTTAGAAAGAGTTATTGAGATATTAATGAAGCATTGGTAACCTTTAAGCATACAACAACTGGGAAGAGAATAGGATACTGTAATTCTACTAGGAGTTACGGTAAAATATATAACACATTTTTTGTTTGCAACATAGTTGTCGAATATATTTATGACTAAACGTAGTTATACTTGCATAACAAATGTTTTGTCATGCCAGTTTTTTTCAACTCTTTCAACGGTTTAGAAAATAACCCATCAGGTTATGTAAAAAATGAGATTCATTTAAACGTTTAATTTTTCAATGGCATTATCGTGTGATATCATACCTCTGTATTCATCTTGGAGTTATGCGAAATAATAAGTCGCCGACAATAAGCGTGCTGCAATATATGGTTTGGAATCTGACATTACTCGCGTAATACACCAGATACCGGGGAGGCAATATAAGAAAGAGTGATCGAAAAATGGATCGAAACAGGATGCTGCTTATATGGCAACGCTACAGCCAATTGTAACCCGTGCTGCTATGGAACGGCATAAGGAGAAAGTAAAACGGGCGAGACAGCTATTTAGGCGAAAAAAACGTCAGATGAAGGAACGGGAGAGCGAGGATATAGAGATTTTACCAGAAAGTAAGAGCAAATGGATACGGTAATGGCCTCCCCACCTGTAAGGAAAGTGATGGAAATCTGGTCACGGATACGCAGAGTGTGCTGCACATATGGAGAGAACACTTCCAGCAACTGCTGGTTCCAGAAGGCTGCGCACGTGAAGTTATCACGCCAATTGTCGACGACGGCTTAGATTGCCCACCACCAAGTCAAGCCGAGGTAAGAAGAGCAATATCGCGGCTGAAAAACAACAAAGCAGCCGGTGCCGACGGTCTGCCCGCAGAGCTCTTCAAGTCCGGTGGTGAGGAGTTGATAACGAGCATGCACCAGCTCCTGCGCACGGTTTGGCTTAAAGAGTGCATGCCCGACGATTGGAACTTAAGCGTATTATGTCATGTGCTGAAAAAAGGTGATCCAAGTGTGTGCTCCAACTATCGCGGAATCAGCCTTTTACCCATCGCATCTAAGGTCCTGTCGAGTGTGCTATGTGAAAGACTAAAGCCAGTGTTATCCAACATGATCGGGCCTTATCAGTGTGGCTTTAGACCTGGAAAATCAACAACTGACCAGATTTTCACACTTCGGCAAATCCTGGAAAAGACCCAAGAGAAACAGATCGACACGTACCATCTTTTTGTCGACTATAAAGCTGCCTTCGACAGCCCGATACGGCAGAAATTACTTGAAGCCATGGCTGAGTTTGGTATTCCAGCGAAGCTGATACGTCTTTGCGGAATGACGCTGACTGACACGAAGTCTTCAGTGAAGATTGGCAAGGACCTTACGGAGCCATTCTATACCAGACGAGGCCTAAAACAAGGCGACGGCCTATCGTGCGATCTCTTCAACATTGTGATGGAGATGATAATGAGAAAAGCTGCAGTAAACACGAGTGGCACTATATTCAACAAAAGCCACATGCTACTCGCGTACGCTGATGACGTAGACATCATCGGTCGAAAACTGCGGGATGTGACTGCAGCCTTCTCAAGTATTCAGAAGGAATCAGCGAAAATGGGCCAATCGGCGAACGAGGACAAAACGAAGTTATTAGTTTCAACGAACAAAGAATCTACTCGTTTGGGAAACTGCGTGAACGTTGACAACTATAATTTCGAGGTAGTAGATAATTTTGTCTACCTAGGCTCCGCCATCAACAAAGCAAATAATGTCAGCCTAGAAATCCGGAGAAGAATCCTGCTTGCAAATAAATGCTACTACGGACTAAGCAAGCGATTCAATGACAGAGTCCTCTCTCGACGAACAAAACTCAAGCTATACCAGATACTAATTCTACCTGTCTTAATGTATGGCTCAGAATCCTGGGTTATGACACAAGCGGATGAATCGGTTCTGGCGGTTTTCGAGAGAAAAATACTCCGTAAAATATATGGGCCCATCATCGTTAACGGAGAGTATCGGCGTCGTATGAATCATGAGCTGTACGAGCTGTACACTGACATTGACGTGGTCAAACGCATTAAGGTGCAACGGTTGCGTTGGCTAGGTCATGTTGTACGCATGGACGAAAATGCTCCAGCTCGAAAAGTCTTCGACAATGAACTCGATGGACGGCGCAGAAGAGGGCGACCTAAACTCCGTTGGAAAGACCAGGTTACTGAGAACCTTACAGAACTCGGTGTGACTAACTGGAGAAGAAGCGCAGAAGATCGAGGCGCTTATAATATTTTTCTACGTGCGGTATATAATCCACTGGGATTGCATAGAAGTACCAGCTAAGTAAGTAAGTAAGATCGAAAAATGGATAGGTAAACTTAACGTTGTCAATGAATGTGGCAGTGAGTGGAATCAGCTTTCCACACAAAGGTATATATGAGACAGCCTGAATATCAGTAAACATAATCAATAGAAGGCATGTCCGTAAAATATTTACTAGAATCACTATAAAGTTGGGGCCAAGCTACGCACGTGATGAGGCAGTGCCACAAACGATGGTACCCAAAGGCACAGGAAGCTAACATCGCACTGCTGCATACCGCCAAGATAACCATTGTCTATTTCATTCAACTGTTAAAATACTGCAAACAAACGCTGTTAACTTCGATGGCCATGACACGTACTGTATTGTATATAGCATATTATGCGACAACTGCCGCAACGAATGACTTGCGATTGTCGGATCTTTGAGTTAAACGATACCAAATTAGGTGTGATAGTATGGAACATACCCCCCTTTGGCCAAGGTAAGGTCTATCTTACCACCTTCGCTACTCTATGGAGGGAGTGTCGCAGTGTAGCTGCTTCCTATTTGTAATTTAATCATTCATACCTTAAAGGATTGGTCACCTATTTCAAAAAATATACATGCAATTGTTATATACCCGCAGGCATCGATACATTCATTCTGCATTCCGGATAGGTGGAAACGTTTCGATGCTACACTACAGGCATGCAGTACCCTTACTGATGGGAGACGTGGAAAACTCCAAACCCCTTCCGTTTGAAGACGGTGAACGGCTAGGCTAGGTCTGTCTGAACACCCACAAGATCTGAAGATCTATGACGCCTGAGTGGAATCTGGAAACCCGACTCCCAGGCACCTGTGGTACAAGATAATCTCTGGCCAAGCTCTGCATCAAAAGATACTCCCCGCTTTTACCCTTAGTATCCAGGGGTGATACACCCTTCTGGTCGTTTTATCACTGCTTGTCAAGCTGAATACGATTGTTTAGATCGTTTCAGACTTTACAACAGCAAATTAAAGAAAAATTCTTCCCAGGTGTTTGTCCTCCATCCATTCGACCACAATGTCCATACAACGTTATCGCTGCAATGTAAATGCCAAGCACACCTCCAACACTAAACTCAACAAAAGCGTTTATAACTCCCAAGTTAGTCAAATTTTAATATCCTCCGGTAGATCATCCGCAGACACTGTGCGGCACATAGATAAACCCGCCATCAGCACAACACGCTGGCATGATAAAATCTTCCTGCGGCCATGAGTAGACTTTACTACAGCATGCCACGAATAGACCACAATAAATGTCTGCCCCGACCCCAGTCAGACCTCATCGCCCAGCAGACCTGACCTACTAAGCCAGTCGGCTTGGCGTTCACCCTGTCCAAATGTAGCAGCAAATTACACCTCTCATTAACCATCACGCCCAAGTACTTTACTGAATTATAATGCCAGAGCGAGAACCCATCAACCGTGACAACCGAATGCCTTCCGGGAGCAAACAACCTGTCTTCCAGCAGCATTATCTGCTGACACTAACTTCTACGCTCCTGCCTCACACGAGGATTTTGCTGCAAAAACTCCTTGCCAGTTCCTCCATAGCAAAGCAAGACTGGGCTTCAACAATGACGAACAGGTCATCAGCATACGAACACACCTTACACTCTTCGCCTAACTCCATATTGCTGTTTTGCGCACATGTAAAATACACTTATTTATGGTAACAGTCGTCACTTTTGGGAAAAGGAGATCAATCACTCTAGCATTTTTCGAGTAACTTGAAAAATACCCCTCATGCACACAGCGATCTAAAAAGACAATCCATATAATCAGGGATAGTCTTTCAGATGCGTTTACACATCTCTCTAGTCATCACGTCAATATTGAGCAACACTCCCATCAATCTATTATATTTCCAGTTCCGGCGGCCTATCCCTAACCTTCACATGTGGAGGGGGTGCAAAGTCTATTCTTAATAAGAACTCATTCATCAACACAGTAACACATTCTTACCAAGAAGTAAGGATGGTATCACTAACCTAAATTCTAGACAAGTCCACACATCTGCCTCTACCTCTACAAATGCTGTAAGTGCGGCCAAAAGAATCATCCTCATGGCGCTGGAGAAAAAAGGACCAATCACATTCTTTCACTCTTAATCATCTATAGAAGTCCCTATGCTGGTCTAAGTAATCCACTTTGTTCCGTCGATCATTCTGGAATTCTGGAATTCCAGAGACGTCTGACTTCCCGACGCTTCAGACAAAACTTACGTGTCCGCCTTAAAAAATAAAAACTTTATTTCCCTTTACACCCGATGAATGAGGTATGGGATGCTTCTCGCGTTGTTGTGAATTAACACGCTTTCTATTTTAGATTCACAACAAACGGCACCTACTCATTTATCGACTAATGTGAACGTCACTGTTTGAAAACCTTTTTCTAGACATTCCGAAAATCTAGCCACATAGACTGCGAAGTTGCTGTCGACAACATCGAGGGGACCGGCAATAAAAGAAAAATGTAGATGACTGGAGACGGGAATCGAACCACAGATCTTCCGCATGGTAGTCGCGTGTTATAATCACTATACCACGGCCGGTCCCAAACCCAAGTCTTTTGTGATTGGCCTTGCTGCTCCTCTCAAAAGGACTATCAATCCCACCATGCACTATATCGTTGACACATTCAGCTTGCTCATCTAAGGACATTATACGAAAAACCTCAAGGGGTTTGTCTGCAATAGAGTCTGCACTTGAGTTTTCGTAAACGTTCCAACTAAAGTCGCTGGTACGCCTGCGCATCACATCTATGGCACTGCCGCGAACAGCTGGGTGTGAGTAATGACAATATTAATGATATTGTAATCACTTACACCTGTTACCACCTAACACTTAACCTGTTGAGTAACACATCATTGACCAAGGTCAAATCAACGTCACTCGCGCCATTTGGACCATGAAAGGTAAACCACTCGCTCGGTGCGTAACATACATTGAGGCCTTTCTGAGATAACCACTCGGATAGTACCTTACCCCATATTTGATTCTGTTGCCCAGACGAATATATATTTCAAATAAGCGATATTCGCTGCAAACAAACGTATTAAAAAATAATATTAAGTATACGCATTGACATGGAACAGAGGTGGACATCAGTTCCTTTTTTATAGTTTAACCTCAAATATTACTATCCAAATATTCATATTTAAATAGACCTGCCAATTTTTAAACTTACATTCCAGAAACTATACTGATTGCATATGACGAACAAATTACATTTTCAATTTAACATTCAAGGTCACTTACAACCCACAATACACATATTTTTCGATTATTACAAAAAAATACATGTAGTTTCTTGTAAAGCTATTTTCTGTAACTAAAAATCCATTGATGTTTAATCAGATTTTTAGTCAAAACATCATGGTAATGACACCACATATTCCAATTCTGTAATTTTCCAACACTTTTGTAATTAGCTTGTGATTATTTCTTTATATCGTTTTTGATATTCAACGAAACAATTGCCAACCTTCATGTATCACACAATAAATTGCTTTTAACTATACAACTGTGAATCACTTTTATTAAATCTACCAAATTCAAAAGAGTCCTTTGCTCTGACATTAAATATCAACCCTTTTTGGAAGCATAAATGCTTTTCAGAAATTGTTGGCAGCAAAAACGCTAAAAAAAACAGAAACAGAATTCTGTATGGAAACCAACAAAGAAATTAAAAACAAATTGGATGCTTAACTTGTTGCATTATATCATTAAATGCCACATGCAGCCGCACATGTAGTTTATTTTTTTTTTTTTTTTCATTCTACTTTGTATAGTGTATACAAAATGTTTAGTCGTGCATGGAACAAAGAGGACATCCATCCATTCAGTGAGCTAAGAATATACATATACACAAATATGTGTGATGATAGCACAGTGGTCTGGTTGTATTTTTTTGTATTATGTGGAAAAGAATTAGCTGTGCTTTGTATATTTGTAAATATAAATGAAATTCAAAATTCGTTGAAATGAAAACACTGCAATGTATTTGTAACCAAATGTGTTTGTATGTGCTAATTTTTCACTTTAGCATATCTAAAATTTCCGACTTACTATTAAGATATAAGTTTAAGTAATCAAATTTGCAAATATTGTATAAATATTTTCATGTTTTGTTCTTTCTAAGGTAAAACCACATAAATATTTTTTGAAATAAACTAAAGTAAGAATTGCCGTCTAAATCATGAGTTCTTTTTAGACCTGTTACCAAAGTTTATGATGACCAGCTTCAAAAACATAAAATTTTCCGAAAATTTGTTATATGTCTCAGTAATTAAAGTATTAAATCTAATTTGATGTTATAAACATCATTTCACAAACCACTGTGCGCTTAAGTGTTAAATATACCTAAACACACACACGCACACATGTATATAATGTAGCGTAAAATGTTTGAATAGCGTGCACATTTACACAAATCTATATACATACAATATGTATGTACAAATAGGTTCGTATACACATATGTAGACTTTTATACGCTCACTGTTAAATAGTTGTTTATTTTGTATGAATTTGTATATATATATGTGTGTGTGTGCTGTGTATGCAACATATGATATAAAAAGGCATAGGAAATATTTTGCATGCCTGCAATTATTCACAGAAAATAATTCGAATACAAACACAGGTGCACACACGTACACTTTTGCACTAATCTGTACACACACACATACGCTTGGATATTCCTACAGTCGCTTCAATGTAGAATGCCATTAAACATTTTCAAGATTCATTAAAAATGCCTATCTCAGTGTAAGGAGAGTATGACAATTGTGTTAGTGCTATAAAATATTCTAGATGGAACCAATCGGATGGAAATATATGATATGTACAAGTCCAATAATTGTCAAAGAAGTGTGTTTCAAGTATTTCAAGCATCGGTTTTATACCGATTTTTTCTGAGGGTAATATTTCCGTTCATCGTTAAGGACATTGCCTCCAATAAAAGTAATGAAGGAAGGGAAAATCACTGAGAACCATTACAAGATGTTCCAGGAGAGAAATCTATAGATCTTCTATATAACTTCGGCCTAAGCATTTTTACCTCCTACGGGCTAGAGCGGGACAGCTAAAAACAAGACGTTCCATCGTTTTAGGCTCCTCCTCGTACTAACACACACAGAAGTAGTTGGGTATGAACCTAACCAATTTGCCGTTTATTTGTTTCAAGTCACTCCTAAATAACACAGTACAACACATGATTTTGGGACTCAATTCTGAGAACTGCACGTGAAAGTAGCCCCAAGAAGAAGAAGTTTTCCATCATTTGTTTTGTCAATTTACATGCCATAATAATTTAATATCGATTTGAAATTACTTAACATAAATACTATACGGTGGCGTATGATTATCATAAGTAATATTCCACGTAAATCATACGCCACGGAGTACAAAAGTTTTATTGTAACTGCTACAAAATAAACCCAGTTCAAAATCATTTGATAAATGAAAAAGTGAAACTGTTGCTTACATAGGGAAACGTTATATGAACAGATTAAAAGAATTGTAATTCTCAATTTTTTTAAATTTGATTCAGCTAAATCGGACTAGTGGTTCTCGAGTTATGTCAAACAAAAGAGCCTAAAACGTGACAAAATCCCCTACTAATTTCACTAATTTCAAATCGATATTAAATTATTATGGCATGTAACTTGACAAAACGAATGATGCAGAACTTCTGCTTTTTAGAGATACTTTCACGTGCAGTTTTCAGAATCAAGTCCCAAATCAATGAGCTGAGAAATATTGTACTGTGTAGGGCAATCATGTATTCCGATCTGCTATATTCAGGCCATAGCTATATAGCAGTTACACTCTCGGTTCTGGAAATTCAACGTCTGCAGGCTGTTTTTCAAATCCGGTACTTCTCTAAGCCAAAAGATAACAGAGAGTCATGATCAGACATAGTATAGCCTACTCTTCCCAATAAGTCTGCTGATATCGCAATGCGTGGGACCAGACAGAGGCTAACATGCAACTTCCCTTTACAGTTCTTCATCAACTTTGATTTACACCATGTAGAAGTGATTACTTCAATTGGTTATCTGCACGGAGAGTTATCCGCCTGTTTGCATCGATTCCACATCCATCCCATAATACTTACCGGCAGCCATCCTATGGACCTTTCAGATAATTTTCGGTAACTTGCTCTTATTTAAGCCCTTCACCAAACCAGAGATCCATTCGCAATAATTTTTTGGACTACCACAGTGTACAGCCACATTGTCACCTTTGGGCTGAGTCCCTAGCTTTAATCTATAGAGTCCGATGTTCTCCGACCAATTTAGCTTTTAATTAAGAACAACACCTAGGAACTTGGCCTTCGTTGGGAACAAAACCTAGGTACTTGGCCTCCGTTTTCCTTGGGTTTATCCCCAATCCACAAGTCCTGGCCCATCCTATCATCTTTAAAAGGGCAGTTTGCATAAGGTCACACATCGTTTCTAGGACAAAAAAGTTTTGCTTTGCACAATTCGCCTATAGGGTCAAAAATTAGAAAAAAGTATAACCTACGGTAATTTGAAGATCTTCTTATTTGGCAGCAGCAATATGGAATTCATCCAACAGTAGACGCACGTATAATTTCAAGAATAATTTCAATTTCAAGCGCATCGGTCTTTTGCGCTCCGTAGTTAGTACATCACATCAAGTTTATATAACAGTTCTTGTACCTGCTCCATCCAGTGAAGTCTTGGTCGCTCCCTCCTGAACCACCCTTCGACTTAATTGCCGAAGGTTTTTCGAGCTGGAGCATTTTCATCCATTCGCTTGACTACTTTAGAGTCGTTACACAGCTCATACATCTCTTGGTTAATTCGACGACGTTAATTATGATGATAGATCCAAATATTTTGTCAAGTATTTTTCTCTCCAAGACTCCCTCATTTATCACCAGACCTTGTTCAGCCGAATGCTTCTTAAAGCTTGAAAGGGCCGCAGTAACATTTTGTAGTCCTCGGCCAATGACATCTATATCATCGGCATACGCGAGCAGGATGAGACTTTTAATAATTTGGTACCAGTTGTGTTTATTGCAGCCTTCCACAAGATCATCTCCATTATAATGTAAAGTAGATCTCATGACAGACTATCACCTTGTCTAAAGCCTTGTTTGGTGCAAAATGACTCTGTCAAATTGTTGCCTTTTTTCACAGCAGTCAGTCACTTTGTGTCAGTTAATGTCATCCCACTTAGTCATATCAGCTTCGCGGGAATACCAAATGCAGCCATGGTGCACACATTTAGATCGCATTTCGTAAGCACAAGACGTAGAACAATCTATTCCGTCGTCTATGATTGGCGTGATGTCGTCACTTATGCAGCCTTCGGGAACGAGTAGAGATCAAAAGTGTTCCCTCCATATTTGCAGCACACTGCATGTCTGTGATCAGATTTCCATTTCTGTGTTTACAGGTAGGGATTCCTGTTTCAAAACCTTTGCTTTTTTATCTTTTGGTAGAACCTTCAGTATTCTCCTATATTTATATAATTTTCGATATCTTGGCAGTCTCTTTTCTTCCACAGACGATTTTTCTGCCTGAAGAGGTGTTCATCTCCCTCCTCTTCTAATTATTATGTTCCGTCACTGCACTCGTTACCATTGGCTGCAGTTTTGTCTAGTATGCAGCATCCATTTCATCAGTCATTACGGCGTGCCTTCGGTAGATCAGTGGAAGCGACGTAGTTTAGCAATCCGAAGGTGCCGGGTTTGATTTCCGGCCGGGGCAGTGGCCAAAATCAACATCGATGAAAAAATATTTTTCAAATACTTTCGAGTTCTCCAGCCAATAAATCTCACCCTTAATGCATTCCACTACAAAAATCCAGTTTGCACAAGGACAAAGGAAAAAGGAAATGATTTATCAGAATCGCAAAAAAAAATCAACAAAACTAGCTGGCGCCATCTGTGGAGGAATTTGGGGGTTAAAACTCACAACAAACTCCTTGACACAAACCTTGTTATCTACAAAGAATCAAAACAGAGTTGCCAACAATGATAGTATGATTATCGGATTACGTGCCCGATCGAGTGCGGATAAATTAAAAAAAAATAGGTATACAACTTATCACCCTAGCTACTTCCTCTAGCTGGTACAATAACAACAACAGACATTACACGACATTCCCCATCGTGCCACGGCTTGTCTGAGCGTAGTTTTTCATAACCCAGTACGATCGTTGTATGTCGCTACCATCAGAATTAGGGCTTTGATGGAGTTAGTTGGAGTAGGCATTGGCTATCTCGGTGGTACGCAGCTTTTTGATGGTTAACTTCGTTTGGTTTTGTTTGGATACGAGTGTTTTTAGCATTACTTAATCCCGTGCGTACTTTGTCCGCAACAATTAAGTTGTCTTCCACCTAGGAACAAAGTTCCCCATCCGACTGGCTTCGTCCCTCCGTGTTTCAACATATTTCGATCAATCAACAAGTAGCTACATTTTGGACTCAACTCCTCCGAACATTGCTAACGCCAATATCAACTGAAGTATTTGCGACTTTTTAAACGTCTTGGGACACCACTCCTTCGAACATTTATCGTTTTTTTATTACCGTACTATTATCATTACAGTGGACTTTTTATACCCTCACCCTACGGGTAGGAAGGTATATATCATTTGATACGATCCAAAAGTGTAACACATAGAAGAAGTCACTTAAGACCCTAGGTTTCTGAGAACCAAACTCGATTCATGACTTTTTAAGTCGTTCGACGCACGATAACTTTCGAATGACGCAACCAAAAGTTTTGAAATTTTGCACGAGTTGATATTTTCCCAAAACTACTTACGGTATTGCAAATGGGCTACATGGACCCGCCCTTTCTAGTACCTCCCATTCAAATACATTATACCGCCTACTTTAGGAATCGAGTAATAATATCAATGCACCCAACACCCAACGTACCCAAATTCTGTATTTAGTAAGGCTTAAACATGATAAAGTTTTGGCAAAAGATAGAAGTCTAGCAACGCCCCTTCTGGTACCTCCCATACAAATGCACCTTTCCGCCCACTTTAGAGATGGAGTAATAATATCAATACATGTAACGCGATTGTTACCAAATTATGTATTTAGTAAAGCTATAACAAAATAAAGTTTTGGAGAAAAAATTGGAAGGCTAGCCATGTCCCTTCTGGTACATGTCATACCAGATTATAAATCTAGTAATAATATCAATATACTAGAAAATTTTATGTTTTATTGATGGTGGGGGTATATGTAAGTCGAGACTCCCAACTGAAACTTTCTTACTGATTTTCTTTAAGTATAACTAAGGGCAAAGTTTTCAATAGTAATCCTATCTATCTGGGGAAATAAAAATAGCTTTTGTATAGTTTGAAAAGTAAAAAGGACTTCCATTCTGTATTTGAACCAACCTCATATGATATTGTATGGATGGTATTAATAAACTAATCGAAGATTTAAAACGAACTTGTGGTAGGAGTATAAATGATATCAAACACTAATTTGACATTAAACAGTCGTATGGTTTAATCTTGAGCTAAGGATTTCTTATCTGCTATCGAAGCACTCCTTAACTGACATTTCTGTCTTTCCTAGAATACAAAGAAAGGTATCTTGCAATCATCTTAGCCGCTTAGAATGTATTCTCTACCATTATAAAGAATACCCTCCATGCTCTTTGTCCACTCTGTCTTTTATGCGATAGTCTTTAAATAGTTTAGCTTTGGCTTTCATTTGTGGCAACATGGCACACAAATGTCAACAAAAAGGACATGGAATGTAAAGATTCGAAACAAATCCGGACTGTCATTTTTATGCCTATTTTAACGTAGCCACTAGACTACAACCAGCAGCCTACCCATCAACTATGACCCTTCACCGCGCTACAATCATGCCCAATGTAAAGCCTTAAAGGCGCTTAATACCAACGAAGAAGCGAAAAGGATTGCAATGCGGTGCAATGAGGATATTTTCTTTGAGGTGCTAGATGGGTGTTGCAAAAAAAAATGCATAGCATACTTGTAGGCCTCATAGGCCGCCCATAACATTTCGGAAAGTGTAAATGTAATGTTGCCACTGCGGTGAAGCATCATAGCATCAACTGCAGTTATAGTCGTAGATGGTTGTTACGGCTATTTGCTAGTTAATTCATGCTTCATGGAATGGTTGGGGGCTGGAGTGAATACTTAATGCGGTTTGTTCCTCTTCTGGGTCTGTTCTTTTTTTCTGCTTGTCCGCCTGTGGTGAAATATTTGTTAAGCGATTAAAATGTTGCAGTCGGTTGCCAGTTGGTAAACATGTGTGTGTGAACAAGATGCAATAGCAACAGTTTAATGAAGCCTTATAAGGAAGACAGAACTGAAATAAAAAATGAAAACGATTTGGATTTTTGTGGATGCGAGCATATAAAATAGCAGAGCAATTAAGAGTTTATTTTTTGGTTGATTAATGGGGCTGAAACGTTAAGGGGTTAATTTTGTTTCTTCGATTATTTTGTTAATTTATCATTTCATTTTAATGTTATTTGTTTGTAATTTTCATAAGTTAATAACCGAACCCAAATTTACCTAAATTTTACATGAGCCGTGCAAATGTCTCCCTAATTTTAGAATTTTCACCCATGCTCTTGCCACTAATTCGCCTCATCTCTATTACGATACGCAATCACGTATGCACTTAACTAAAATGGCTTCATTTAATCTCGTCCAATATTAAAACCGACTGTGTGCATGTGCGAGTGCAGGCCTGGCACACAAATACCGCCTAAAAATATGCAACAATTATCAGTGGACAAGAAGCCTTGTTGCATACTACATTCCGGACAGGCCAACCAAAGCCAACTTAGCACTGACAGAGGCAAAATATTCTATGAAGAGGAATTTCGTGGCTGCCTTCTGCTGGGTTCAGTGGATGCTGTGGTATTAGTGCATTGTGTTTTTAGTGGTGTGGTGCCATGGCAGGCAATAATAGTTGGGAATCAGCAACATGTTAACCCAAAACCAACCTCAACTTCAAACAAAGCCACAGAGATCAACCAGACATTTCAACAACAACAACAACACGAATAGCATGCGGCACATGTGTGTATATGCAATGACAAACGCACACATATACCCGAAACCGCCTTGCAAACTGACTACGTACCATTCATCTCTACCCCTAACATCACCACCACCACCACTACCAGTCAGTCAGTCATATATTACACAGAAATCCACAGGAACATCGTCATCTCTGCTGCCACATACATATCAAAGTTGCTGCAATTATAACATTGTTGACTTGTCTGCCATGTCCTGCTCTGCGAAAACCAGTCGACAAGGACTTGTGTCATTTGGTAGATGAAATTCTCCATAAAATTGCTTTGAAATTGGACAACATCATTATCAATCTCATTGTGAATGCCGGAGAACTTTTTTGTACCACATGTTCAGCTGTTAGTCATAGCAGTATATCGTCGTTGTTATCTCGTTCATCTGTGTTAGCTTTATCGCCCCTCCCCCTTCACTCTGCGTGAATCAATCGCAAAATCAACATTGCCAATGACGGACGTTTGTGGATTATTCCTGACAACTCTCTTTACACTTGGCAACATTTTAAATTCATATTGGTGTTGAATAGTTCTGTTTTTTTTTTTTGAGTTTTGTTGGGGATTTGTAAAGCTCTGAAGTATAAAATACAGTGGCTGCTACAAAATAGTGGCACAGAATAGTAAAGAATACTGCCAAGTATACAGGTCTATAATATATTAAACTGGTGGCAACATTTTGCAGAAAGCACTGTTGCTCACATCATCAATAATGTCATTGCCCTTTCTAATCCCATTTTTTCCTATTTACCAATTGTCTAGTAAAGTTTAGCAAAGTTTACACAGTATTGTATTAGCTTTGATTCTCCTCCTCTCTATGGCATGATCCCTCGGGAGTGCAATTTGAAATGTAAACTAACTTCCGAATTGCTTCGTATTTTTGTGTCTTAGAAAGGCAAAAATCAAAGATATCTTTAACGGCATGAGGACGGAGGGTGTAGGAAATCCAGAAGCTTTTAGAATGAGATTAAAAAACGGAAAGTTATTGGTATCAATTTAAATTTTACCAAAGGAACCATGTAATTTGGTAAAATTTCGAACTATTAGTCTGAGAAAAATGATAGCAATTGATGAACATGAACAAGAATCGTGTATTTGTTTAATTGGGTGCCGTTGGGGATGTAAAGTGAATATTGCATTTCAAGCCGAATCACAACGTCCTTCGTGGTGGCACCTGGGCAACGGTGTTCGTGATATTTTTTATCATGAGAAGCGGCTGATAGTGAGCGACGAACCCTGATGGTTGGGCTAGCCACCCGCCTTCAGGTCCTTTATTGGTTATGAAAACACGAGAAAGAAAAAGTAACAAACGGAACCCTTCAAACGTTGACGACCCCCGCAACCGAAATAAGGATTTAAGAATATGCACCTGATACGTTCGGACTCTATCCGACTGGCGGATGTCCTCAAAAGATATAAGGTTGACATCACCACCATCCTGGAGATGAGTTGGACAGGACAAGGATGCACGCTACGTTAAAATTGCGACATCTATTACAGCTGCCATGCAGAACAGCACGAAATTGGATGTGGATTTATAGTTGGCGAGAGACTCAGACTCGGAACATAAAGACGATGAGATTAAATATGCATTCTACGAGCGCCTAGAGGAAACATACGACCGCCGCCCTGGCAACGGCATTAAAATTGTTCTGGGAGACTTTAATGTAACAATAGGAAGGGAAGATGTTCTTGGTCCATCGATCGGTAAATTCAGCCTGCATACCTACACGTCAGATAACGGGTTTAGGCTGATTAGCTTTGCAGCGGGAAGGAACATGATAGTGAGTGGAACCAGATTCCAGCACAAAGATATCCACAGGGCAACTTGGCTATCTCCCGATTAAAACACCAAAAATCAAAATGATCATGTGGTAATTAATGGCAGGCATGCATCTAGTGTCACGGACGTGCATGTGATCCGTGGTGCTAATATTGGCTCGGATCATTGCCTGCTTGCAGCCAAGTGCGCACAAGATTGAGCGGAGCGAAAAATGCACGTAACTAAACACAAAGAAAGCTCGACATCGCAAAGCTGCAAACACCAGAGATAGCCACTACCTATTCCAACCAGCTCCCCCAACTTCTACAACACAACGCCTCTACTTCTGACGTTCCCGATACACAGTGGCAGCATATTGCGCATTCCATGGCCAGCGCCGCCGCATATCCATGCTAGGATATAAAAAATGGCGCTCAGACGAATCTGGTACGATGAAGAATGCCGCATAGCGTCTGAGGAACAGGATGCTGCTTATAGGGCAACGCTACAGCCAATTGTAATCCGGGCTGTTAGGGAACGGCACAAGGAGACAGTAAAATAGGGGAGAGAGCTATTTAGGCGAAAGAAACGTCAGACGAAGGAACGGCAAAACAAGGATAGAGAGCGACACAGTGATAGAGTTGAGGCCTGAACATTTTATCAGAAAGTAAAAGCAAAAGGCTACGGTAATGGGCTCCCCTCTTGTAAGGATAAGGATGGAAATCTGGTCACTAATACGCAGAGTGTGCTGCTTATATGAACACATATCGCGGCTGAAAATTAATTAAGCAGCTGGTGCCGACGGACTTCCGGCAGAGCTCTTCAAGTCCGGTGGCGAGGAGCTGATAACGAGCATGCACCAGCTCCTACGCACTGTTTGGCATATTATGTGATGTGCTGAAAAAAAGGTGAGCCAAGTGTGTGCTCCAATTACCGCGGAATCAGCCTTATACCCATCGCATATAACGTCCTGTCGAGTATGCTATGTGATAGACTAAAGCCAGTGTTATCCAACCTGATCGGGCCTTATCAGTGTTGCTTTAGACCTGGTAAATCAACAACTGACCAAATATTCACTCTTCGGCAAATCCTGGAAAAGACCCAAAAGAATCAGTTCGACACGTACCATCTTTTCGTCGACTATAAAGCTGCCTTCGACAGAAGCTGATACGCATTTGCGGTATGACGCTGATCCACACGAAGTCTTCAGTGAAGATTGGCAAGGACCTTACGGAGCCATTCTATACCAGACGAGGTCTTAAACAAGGCGACTGCTTACCGTATGAACTCTTCAACATAGTGAGAGAGAGAAGATAATGAGGAAGGCTGCAGTAAACACGGGTGGCACGATATTCAACAAAAGCCACATGTTACTAGCATTCGCTGATGACGTAAACATAATAGCTCTGTGGGTTGAAACATAGGTAAACTGGGGATTAATTCAGGGAACCCTATTATTATTGATATTTATATCTTTTTGGAATAGACATCATTTAGTAAAAAAAATGTTTTTCGAAAAAAATTTATAAAATTTTTTTTTATATAAAAAATAAAAGAAAAATAATATGTCCATATATATGGATTTAAACCTAGTTTAGGTATAATGGTGGTAAAAGTCATCATCGCCGTCATTATCATATCATCAATGATCATCATATTCATCTTCATCATTATCATCATATATTTTTAGCAACTGGGGTTCTTTCACAATAACTTAAATTAGTAAAAAAACTCAGTAAATCCCAAAGATCTTTCTTTTGGATATATAAGCTGATATCTCATATTATAAGAGCATTTAATAAAATTTGCTTGATCTCGCCCAGAAACTAGTTGAAACTCAATGTTTATATCGAAAACAAACATTAAAAATATTTGCAAAACATTTATCTAAACAAAAAATATTTAATTATATACCCAAATACCTGAAGTTGATGGTTCCGTTATAATATTTTTACTTTTAGAAGACCTAACAAAAATTATAAATAATCGAAATATCTCAATTTTATGTTTTTGCCACGTCACGCAAAATTTGTAAAAATTTTTGAACTTAGACCGCTCACTGCCATTAAAGTAATTTACCTAAAGCAGTAATTTTTATTAATTAGTGATGTAGAATTTTATTCACTTTTACCCAATACCAAACATGTCACTGCAAGATAAACTTCAGTTTTTAAATTAATCCTCACTTTTGGTATGTTACTGCAGCCTTCTCAGCTATACTCAAGGATTCAGCGAAAATGGGTCTAACGACGAACAAAGAATCTACTCGTTTGGGAAACTGCGTGAACGTTGACAACTATTATTTCGAAGTGGTAGATAATTTTATCTACTTAGGCTGCGCCATCAACAAAACAAATAATGTCAGCCTTGATATCCGGAGAAGAACCCTGCTTGCTAATAAATACTACTACGGCCTAAGCAAGCGATTTAATGAGAGAACCGTCTCTCAACGAACAAAAATCCAGCTATGCCAGATAATGGTTCTACCTGACTTGATGTATGGTTCAGAATCCTGGGTTATGACACAAGCGGATGAATCGATTTTTATTCGAGAGAAAAATACACCGTAAAATATAAGGGCCCATCATCGTTAACGGAGAGTATCGGCGTTGTTTGAATCATGAGCTGTACGAGCTGTACACCGACATTGACGTGGTCAAACGCATTAAGTTGCAGCGCTTGCTTTGGCTAGGTCATATAGTATGCATGGATGAAGAAGCGCAGCAGATCGAGGCGCTTATACTATTTTGCGGTAATATAACCCAAAGAAGTGCCAGCTAAGTAAGTAAGTATGTATGCAATAGTTGGGATATCACAAAGATACAGTTGAGATCTCATTTAATTTGTAATGAAATCGATAAATTAATTCTAAACCATACTAAGTGTAAAATGTAAGTTTTACAGGAAATCTACATTAAACATTTATTAGTTCAAATTTCCTGATAACTTATGTTTGGATGGACTGATCATACTGAGATAATGAATTGTTGTGCATTGGTAAGGCCATCACTTGAGAAAGCATGGCCGATTTGAATATTTTTTTGCTACAACGATCGTAAAATGACGAGAATGGCTTTAAAAAAAATTGGCCACTGGATTTTTGAAAAATCAGACTTCAGACTTCTACTCATATCCCCTCAACAACATGAGCGAGATAGCCTAATTAGAAAACATGTAAGAGTAAGCAAAGACAAACACTACAAAATTATAGCAAAGTAATATTGAATTATAGGAAAGTGGATAGAAAATCAAAATGTACTGATTTGACAGTAGATAGGGGATATGGGTGGATGGCGTGTAAATCAGCCTTTATAGGCTACATGAAAACATAGTAGGACAATAGGGCGTGCCACCGCCCACACAAACCGAGAATTCAATCGGTCATATCTCCCGAGCCATTGGAGGTATGAAGATGAGATTTGCTACACATGTTACTGGTACAAGGAAGATTGCGTTTCGTTGGGAAATGGGCGGTACCACGCCCCTCTTGAACAAATCGTTATATCGGCGAAATAAATGGACCTTTTGTAATAAAATTTAACTTTTACAGTTCTATCCATTCTGTCTCTATCATAGGCTACATGAAAACATAATTAGACAAAGGGGCGTGGCATCGCCCACACAAACCAACATTTCAGTCGGTCATATTTTATGAGCCATGTAAGCTATGAAGATGAGGTTTGCTACATGGGGGATTACATTGGATTACATTGCATGGTACGATGGAAAATGGGAGGTGCCATGCCCCTTTTGTAAAAATTTTTATGTCGGTCATATTTATAGAAATTGCTTGACTAAGTGATTGGGTGAAGTGGATGTAGATAGGATGATGAAATTTGGGGTGGTTGTTCCTCTTTTCGAGTAAATGTTAGCTAAAGATAGATTTTTGGATATTCGTACTTTTAGGGATAAAAATTACCAATAAGGGATAAAACTTATGGAATTGCTCCCTATAGAATTAGAGAGCCGCCAGATGCAGTTTTTAGACCAGACCAAACGGCTAGTTTCCTATAGAATTAGAGGGGCTACCAGTCAATTTTAGTTGTGCGTTACGAAAACATATTTTGAAATTCGTACTTTTAGGGGGGGGGGGGGTCTGTTCCTTTGCAGTTCACCTGTACTGCTTAAATTGCAAAGAAGATCGGGTGAAGCAACGCGAGCCGGGAAAGCTAGTACTCTATATTTGCTAAGTTGTCTTTCAAGTTTCTAAGCAGTTAAGTTCTCAATATTTATGTTTAATTAAATTTTAAATAAGCCAATTGGCATAGCACAAAGTCTCAATCCGTTTACAGTAGTTCACTTTTCGATGCTCAACATTTAAGCCGTTTATGAAAAGGAAACTCCTGTCCTTTTGTCCACCCCCGGCAATTAGCTGTACGATGTCCTTCAGTTAACCAAACGCATTCATTTCAATTTCAATCGTTAAAATGCTTGTTAACATATTGCCGGTTTGAATATTTTGTAATTGCTTTGGAAATATGGTTTATGTTAAATGTTTTAATAGCTTAGACACACACACACACAAACAAACAAACACATACACAGCATTCCTACATTGACCGACACAGTCAAATGAACGAGCCCTTCCTTTGTAACACTCTCCCATACACACATAACACACAAATGTAATTTCAATTACATTTCATAGTAAACTAATAACGTTGTAAATGGTTATGGTTTTCTGTGTGTGTATGCGTGCTTGAAAGCACTCACGCACGAGTTATATGTGTGTATGTTCGTATGACTGGACATGAATATGTGGGCTGTACTTTATATGCCAAAAGGGTCTACATGTGTATGCAGCACAACACTTGGGTGGGAGGCAATTATTTATGATTTATATTCAGACCATTTAACTTTTAACATAAACACAACAATTATATGAGTCAATAAATTATCCCTGAAAACAAATCACAAATCAAACATATGTACGTGAATGCTTACAAATACATTTATAAAAATTTTAAGCTAATGGCAGCGTAGCTATTACAAATCATATATAAGAGAAAAAGGTTGAACGAGCTTATTATATGTACAACATATGGAAACTTGGCAAATTATGAAAAATAAAAATTTTGTTTGATAAAGGTTTCCTTTTTATTAAACAGAAGTTGAATATAGAATTTGCAAATTTCTTTAGCTAACTGCTCGGGCATAGTGGCTCGACCACTCAGGTATCCAAGACGGTAACCAAAACTAAGGTGAAAATTGCTTGTGAACGTGCATAGAATAAGAGACATGAGATATGATATGAAGATAATGAGGATGTGCGGATGTGTATCAGTACTTTGAAAAATATCTCTTAATTTTGACATTTTTATTAATATATTTATTGCTACACAAAAGGGTTGGCTATTTATGACTTAGGTATGAAATGGGTCTTCTTTTAAGTGTGAAACGTTAGAAACTCATAGTGGAATAATAATGAGAAGTTAAAATTTTGGTCTTTAATTAAAATATTCTTATACCCTTCACCACGCTCATGAACAGAGTGAAGGGTATATTAATTTTGTTCTTCCATTTGTAACGCCCATAAGGAGGCGTGGTAGGTATGACAATATATATATATATATAAATAATCAGCGTCGAAATCTGAGTCGAATTAAATGTGTCCGTCCATCCGTATGTCTGTCCCCGCGATTACAGCCGCAGTTTTAAAGATATCGATATCTGAAATTTGGAATGCAAACTTCTGTCCTCAAAGCGGAGGTTAAGTTCTAAGATGAACCCGATCGGTCAAAAACTACTCCCACCTCCCATACAAATTCCCCCTTTTTGGGGTCTGTCCCTGCGATTACAGCCGTAGTTTAAGGGCAATCAAGCTGAAATTTTGTACGTGTGCTTCCCTACACTAATCGGAGGTTGAGCAGTAAGATGAGACCGATCGGTAAAAAACTACACCCACCTTCCATACAAAATCTCTCTTGTGTCCGTATGTCAGTCCCCGCGATTACAGAATTAATTTTAGAGAAATCAAGCTGAAATATTGTATGCAAGCTTTGCTGCCCAAAATGGGAGTTGAGTTCTAAGATGAACCCGATCGGTCAAAAACTACTCTCACCTCCCATACAAACTCTTCTTTTTTGAGGTCTGTCCCTGCGATTGCAGCCGTATTTTAAGAGATATATAGCTGACATTTTGTACGCAAGATTCAATCTCTAAGCGGAGCCTACTTTCTAAGATAAGCAATGTCGTTCAAAAAATACTCCCACCTCCCATTCAAACTACCTTTTTGGTGTGTCCGCCTAACTGCCCACGCGATTTCAAGGATTTGATATGCAATCCTTAATCCTATAATAGGAGCTTACGTTGTAAGATGAGCAATATCGGATGAATACTTCTCCTACCTTCCATACAAACTCCCCCTTTTTGGGGTTTCCGTCTGTATGTCCCTGTAGTTTATGAGCTTTCGGGCTGAAATTTGGTCTGTAAGATTCTGTCCAGAAGCAGAGGTTAAATTCTAAGATAAGCAAGAACGGATTAAAACTGCTCCCACATACCACACAAAGTCCCATTTTTGGGGAGTTACAAAATTCATAATTCAATATGCTCCAATTCACCAATTCATAAACTTATCGGTAAATTGAATAAAACGATAAAAATTATTGAAAAAAATGGATGTGTGAAGCTATAAGTAACGTTATCCTGGTCCGTTACTAGCTGGCCATCGCTGTCCTAGCAGGAGAGCAACTCTGTTCCACGCATTCTCGCCTTAACTCTCTGCTAGAATTTTCGGGCTTCCTCTTTACTTCGGAGCAACTCTGTGCACTCATCCGGCCTCTTCTTCAGCTCCTTCTTTTTAGTCTAAACAGACGAGTTGTCTCTCGTCTCTTCTGCCTGTGACGTTTACGAACAGCTTGCGTTGCCATTGGCTGCAGTTTCGCCCTGTATGTAGCATTCATCTCTCTCGTGGTATTACGACATTTATCATCGTACCTGGTCACGGACGTTTTTCGTCTTGCTTAGCCTTGTGCGTACCTTAACAGCGGTAAGGTAGTGGTCGGAGTCAATGTTCGCACCCCTGATCCCTCGTAAGTCCAGAACACTCGATGCGTACCTACCATCGACTACCTAGTGATCTATCTGATTCCTCGTCAATTGATCTGGAGATACCCATATTGACTTCCTGCCTATTAAAGCATTAAAATCGTCTAGTACAATTTGGATGTCATGGCTCGGACTACGGTCATATCATATTTCTAGGCTCTCGTAGAACTCGTCTTTGTCCTTATCGCTTTTCTCTTCTGTCGGAGCATTTGCACATATGACTTTCGTTTTAAAACTTTCTTTTGACTCTTGTGGTGGCTATACGTCCACACACCTTGTTGAACCTTGCCAACTCCAAATACACATCCAAACTCGTGCTTGTCCGCATGGTCACTATAATAGATGTTGCACTCCTACATGCGCGATCACCCGAGTCCCGTCCACCTGATTTGCTGTAAAGCGGTTATGTCAGCCATGTATTATCCAAGGACTTCCGCCAGTAGGATGGAGGCACTTGGTCTATACAGTATTCTAGCATTCCAGGCACATATCCTCAAATCATTGTCCCTAATTCGTTTGCGGTGGTCGTTAACATTTTGGGGGTCCATTTAATTCATTTCTTACTTGCGGATACAAATTAACAAAAAAAACTAGTAAGGCGGTTATCTTCGGTTATGCCGAAGTTCAGATACCCTTCACCATTTGTAAAAATGGTGATAAAACTGATTATTTGCACTACAACTATATTTTATAAGTGCACAGAGAAAATATGGAGAGATCATTGCAGAAATTTACTGGATACGGACACCACTCTAGAAGACCCCACTTCAATCCATGACGATGGTATTAACTGTCCACCTTCGAGCCAGAGCGAGATACATGTGGCAATATCTCGCCCGAAAAACAACAAAGCGGCTGGAGCCGATGGTCTCCCTGCTGAATTGTTTAAGGCAGGCGGGGTGGAGTTGATTAGGAGCATGCATCAGCTTATGGAGTACATTTGGCTACAGGAGAGCATGTGCGTGGATTAGACTCTCAGTCAGTTATGTCACATATACAAGAAATCCAATCGTAGTGATTGTAAGAACTTCCGTGGAATAAGCCTATTAACAAGTGCGTATAAAGTCCTCATCAGCATTTTATGTAAACGTCTAAATCCAACTGTAGAAAAACTAATTGGACCATATCAGTGCGGCTTTAGATCTGGTAAATCTACGTCGGATCAAAAATTCACCTTACGACAAGTCCTGGAAAAAACTAATGCATGGCAGGTCAACACCTACCACCTCTTTGTCGACTACAAAGCTGCCTTCGACTCTCCGATAAGGAATAGCTATATGAGGTCATGTCTGAGTTTGGTATTCCTGCAAAGCTGATTCGACTTTGCAGATGTACCTTGGACAACACCAAATCCTCGGTTAAGATTGGTAAGGATCACTCTCAACCATTCAACACGGTAAGAGGTCCCAGGCAGGGTGAAAGGAAGTTAGTTACTGCAGTTTTCTCATCACTAGAAAAGGAGTCAGCAAAACAAAAATAAAATAATGATTTCGACGAATAAAGAGTCCTCTCGATAGGGACGTACCGTGAACGTTGACAATTATTGTTGTGAGGTAGTAAATGTTGTCAGGAGTATCTCCGATCGTCCGTCAATAAGAGAAATAGTGTCAGCCAAGAAATCTAGCGGAAACTAGTGCTCTCCATTAGATGTTTTTACGGACTTAAGCAGCTCTATAGTAACACCAACTTATCTCGGGATACTAAGAAACAGCTATACTTGGTGCTAATTTTTCCTGTTCTGTTGTATGCTGCCGAATTTATGGTTGCTTACGACAACGTACGTACAAAACCTGGAGTATTTGAGTGAGAAAAATCCTCCGAAAAATATATGAACCAATCTGTGTCGACGGCGGGTTTCGTCATCGGATGAACCATGAGCTGTTTAAGCTATACCATGACATCGACGTAGCTATAAAAGTCAGAATTCAACGACTATGATGGCTGGGAAATGTTGCCAGGATATATGTAAATGCTCCAGCGAGAAATGTGTTTAAAGGCGAACCTGAAGTACAGCGCAGAGTAGAGATACCCAAACTTCGTTGGAAGGACCAAGTGGTGGCCGACGTGCCATCATCTGGTAGGGCTAACTGGAGAACGCACGCAGAAGACCGAAGCGTGTGGAATTCTTTAATACATCTTGCCTCAAAGTTATGAACCACGTTCGTAAGTTGTAATGGGCCACTTAAGTTAGTAGCATGTTATTATTTTTTGATAATATTGAATATTGGATATTCGCCGAGTGTTAATATCTCCTCATACTACCATAATATGATATATAATCAAATCATATCAGGCTATTTTTTTAAGTTTGACGACCAATTTTTTAATCATGTGAATACTTGTTTAAGCTCAATTAAACGAAATGAACACTTTTTTCCAAAACAGGTTCTACGTACATCATTCCGCCTCATATTTACATACTAAAGGAAGTATAAAAATTTTACTTTGTTAACATTCAAAGCATTTACTCCTACCGCCTTGAATTCTAATCTTCCACATTGTATCCATTGGCCTGTCTTTGAAGTTCCCTCTCTGATTTGCAAACAGTTGCAGTTACTTTTTCTCTCTCTTTCACTCTCAACCTATGGCTGAGCAGTAGGAATACCGGAGCTTTGGCTCAAATGTATTGAAGAGCACTTTGGTAAATACTTTAGCATTCTTAAAGAAGCACTTGATTCGGTCTGCAACAGCGTTATCAATATCCTTGTTGTTATTCGCAAACAAAACCAAAAGCAAAAAAACATCCTGTAGCTCTGCAAAAAAAAAAACCTGCCGAAAGGAAAGATAGTCAAGATTTCGTTAAAAAAACATTTAAGGAGTTTTTGCGTCATGTCGCTTTTTTTCCCGTGTTTCTGCCTGTGCGTCCTTTGTGCCGCTAAAAAGCCTTTTGTTTGGGATTTGCTGTTTCTTTGCGCTCTTCTCTCGTTTTCTTTTATTTGTTGGGTTATTAAAGCAATAATAACTATATTATGTAGATAATGTTTTGCTTCTAATATCTTCCTTGTAGTTATCCTTTTTTTCTGGTGCCTTATCGGCCATCAATGAATATAATAGGTTTTTTTCTGGGAGAGCACCAAAGTCAGTGCTTTGTTTGCTAACGGAAGTTAAGAAATTCTTTTGTGTGCTCCAGGATGTGCAAGCCATCCTGGTTCAATGTTTTTTTGGTACAGCAAAGAAATCTCGGAGGTGGATTTAACATTCTCCACTCGTACAGTTTTGCTTAAGCGTATGCGAAGCCAAGGTACACTCCCTATTAATAGTTTACATTATAAAGGCAAGATATTTAAAGTTTCAAAGGAAAACGTTTTCCTTTTTTGGGACACAACTATTTAATTTAGCCCGCAGACAGTCTTTAAAAGCATATCGGATTATAGTGTGTCCATACATTTAGATTGAATTCATGTTAAGATACCCAAATTTCGCATTCACAAACAACAGGTCCTTATAAGATTATTAGTTTCACCTTTCACAGTGTTTGCTGTCTGTGTCCCCCACTCTCTAACTCTCTCTCTCTCTATCTCTCTAACGCCTGAAAAGTTAAACAATGTGGATGCAGGTTTAAATAAACTATAGATGACTTTAAGGATACCACCATTTGCGGTTAAGTGGTAAGCGTTGAAAGCAAGAAGAAAGCTGAACAATTACTAAAAACAAGAAGAATCTTTATATTCCTCGATGTGTGGTACATAGAATGGGAGTGAGTTAAAAAAATATTTAGTTTTGTTTTTAGCTAACAACTTCATTGATTCATTTGATAGAAGCAAGAGATTGAGTTGCTTTTTATTGTTTCATGAGATATGTGTTTAACGTCGTGAACAGTGGAGCGATATATCACTGAACCGCAGTGAAATAAATCAATCCCACTTAAGGTATGATATAACCAATATTGTGCGATGACAATCACACGAGGGCCAGTAGATAACACTTTGAGTTGTGGAACTATCATCGTAATTAATTTAGGTGTTGTTGAGGATGTCAAGTGAATCTTGAATCTCAAGCCGACTCACAACCTCTTTCGTGATGGTACCTGGGCAACGTTGTTCGTGATATTTTTTTTATCATGAACAGCGGCATGTAGTGTGCAACGAACGAACCCTAATGGTTGGGTAAGCCACCCACCTACAGGTCCTTTACTGGCTATTAAAACACGACAAAGAATAAGTAAGAAACTGTACTCCCCAAATGTTGACGACCACCGCAAACGTAATAAGGACCATGATTTAAGAATATGCACCTGATTTGTTCGGACTCTCTATAGAGAAGGTGTCACTATCCGTCTGGCGGATGTCCTCAAAAATAAAAATTTGCGACATCTATTACAGATGCCATGTGGATGTGGATTTGTAGTTGGCGAGAGACAGACATCTCGTCTCGCGGTTCAAACATGTTAGTGATCGAATAGCCACAATCCGCATCATGGCGAAATATTTTTACATCACGCTGATTTGTTTTCATGCCCCGATGGAAGATAAAGACAATGAGATTAAAGATTAATTTTACGAGTGCCTAGAATAAACATACGACCGCTGGCGTGGCCACAACATTAAAATTGTTTTGGGAGATTTTAATGCAAAAATAGTAAGGGAAGATTTTCTTGGTCCATCGATCGGTAAATTCAGGCTACATAACGACACGTCGGACAACGGGTTTAGGCTTGTTAGCTTCGTAGCGAACATGATAGTGAAAGAAACCAGATTCCGGCCTAAAGACATCTACAAGGCTATTTGGATATCCCCCGATCAAAACACCAAAAATCAAATCATATGGTAATTGATGGCAGGCATGCATCTAGTGTCATGGACATGCGTGTGATCCGTGGTGCTAATATTGGCTCGCATCATTATGAATTGGATGAAGAATGTCGAATAGCATCTAAGGAATGCTGCTTATAAGGCAACGCTACAGCCAATTGTAACCCGGGCCATTAGGGAACAGCACAAGGAAAGAGTAAAACAATCGACAATAAAACGTTAAATGAAGGAACAGGAGAACAATAATATAGAGCGATACAGGGATAGAGGTGAGGCCAGAAAGTAAAAGTAAAAGGCTATGGCACATATACGCAGAGTGTGCTGCATATATGGAGAAACAACTGCTGGTTTCAAAGGCAGCGCACGTGATAGTATCACGCCAGTTGTCGACGACGACATAGATTGCCCACCACCAAGTCAAGCCAAGGTAAGAAGAGCAATATCGCGGCTAAAAATTAAAAAAGCAGCCAGTACCGACTGACTTCGAACAGAGCTCTTCAAGTCCGGGGGCGAGGAGCTGCTACTACTCACTGTTTGGCTTAATGAGTGCATGCCCGACGATTGGAATCCAGGCGTATTATGTTCTGTGCTGAAAAAACGTGATCCAAGTGTGTGCTCCAACTATCGCATATAAGGTCCTGTCGAGTGTGACATGTGAAAAACTAAAGTCAGTGTTATCCAACCTGATCGGGCCTCATCAGTGTGGCTTTAGACCTGGTAAATCAACAGCTGACCAGATATTCAACCTTCGCAAGTCATGGTAAGGACCCAAAAGAAACTGATCGACACGTACCATCTTTTCGTCGACTATAAAGGTGCCTTCGGCAGCCCAAAACGGCAGAAATTACTTTTAGCCATGGCTGAGTTTGGTTCTCCAGCGAAGCTGATACGCTTTTGCGGAATGACGCTGACTGACACGGTCTTGAGTGAAAATTGGTAAGGACCTTACGGACCAGACGAGGCCTCAAACAAGGCGGCCTATCTATCCATATGTGACCTCTGCAACATAGTGATGAAGATGATAATGAGGAAAGCTGCAGTAAACACGAGTGGCACCATATTCAACAAAAGACACATGCTACTCAAGTACGCTGATGACGTAGACATCATCGGTTGAAAACTACGAAATGTGACTGCAGTCTTCTCAAGTATATAGAAGGAATCAGCGAAAATGGCTCTAAAGGTGAACGAGGACATACGGAGTTATTAGTTTTAACGATCACAAAATCTACTCGTTTGGGAAACTGCGTGAACGTTGACAACTATAATTTCGAAGTGGTAGATAATTTTATTTACCTAGGCTCCTCTATTAACTAAACAAATAATGACAGCCTCGAAATTTGGAGAAAAATCCTGACTGCTAATAAATGCTACTGCGGGCAGAGCGATTTACTGACAGAGCCCTCTCTGACGAAAAAAACTCCAGCTATACCTGTCTTCATGTATGATTCAGAATCCTGGATTATGACACATGCGGATGAATCGGTTCTGGCAGTATTCGAGAGAAAAATACTCCGTAAAATGTATGGGAGAGTTAAGGGAGAGTATCGGCGTCGTATGAATCATGAGCTGTACGAGCTGTACACCGACATTGACTTGTTCAGACGAATTAAGGAGCAGCGGTTGTGTTAGCTAGGTCTTGTTGTACCAAAAGTCTTCGACAATGAACTCGATGAACAGCGCAAAACAGGGCGACGAAAACTCCGTTGGAAAGACCAGGTTACTGAGAACCTCACAGAACTTGGTGTGACTAACTGGAGAAGAAGCGCAGAAGATCGAAGCGCTTACAAAACCAGCACAGAAATTTCAGTCAGGTAAACTGACTGATAAATACCATCACCCAATATAAGATATTGTTGAAGTCTTGAGTTATTGAAATTACTAGATTTATAATTAAAATTAAATTACTTATGTATAATTTTCCCCTGCTTGTGGTGCTAAATCGTCGAAAACTTTACTTATTTATGTAGGAGGTATAGGCGCCGGTTTGGAATTTATGTGAAAAAATTTAAATATTTCAAAAAAAGGTAATTTTGATAGGGGGTACCAGAAGGGGTGAACCAATACAGTCATAATACATTCCTGACTCAAATTTTCTTACATATAACTTACAAAAAATTTGACTGAATTCAGTGTACTTACAAAAAAAGATATGTATGTAAGACTATGGGGGTGAGTTCGGTCCTTGGTATGGGAGGTACCAGAAGGGGTGTGTCAAATAGTTAGGTTTTTCTGAGGTTTCGCCTCCCATCACAATATAAATTAACCGACTAATTTTCATTACCCCTCAAATGTTCGTTTGGAAGTTATGGAAGAAATATTAATTTTCCAAAAATAGGTAATTTTGTATGGAAGGTACCAGGAGGCGTGAACCTATATAGTCCATATTCATTCCTGAGTCCCATTTTCATAAGCGAACATCATACTCAAAATTTTAGTGAATTCAGTTTACTAACAAAAAAGATATGTTTGTAAAACTATAAGGGTCAATTAGGTCATTTGTATGGGAGGTACCGGAGGGGGTATGGCAAAGGGTTCAGTTTTCTTAGGGTTTGTCAACTTTTGCAAGATAAATAAACTTACCAAATTTCAATGTCCTCCAGTTGTCCGTTTTGAAGTTATGGAAGAAATATTAATTTTCCAAAAATACGTAATTTTGTATGGGAGGTACCAGAAGGGGTGGGGCTATTTTGCCCATTTACAATCCCATAAGTTCGATTTGAAAAATATTAACGCTGGCTAATTTTCATACCGATCCGTTAAGGTTTACTCGAGTTATCCTGCTGATCAGCCATCCAGCCAGCCAGCCAGACAGACTGACATAGCTCAATCGTCTTAAAAAGTCCTGAAACGAATTTGGTCTTAAAATACTTGGGGTCTAACCCGTCTCCTTCAATGCGTTATATGATCAATATCACCCTCATCCCTATGGGTGATGGTATAATTATTCTAGGTGCGGTATATGATCCAATTGGATTGCAAAGAAGTGCCAGCTAAGTATGTAAGTAAGAATTCGTCTGAGAGCCGTTTTTTCATATCCATGAACGGTTGTTGCGGAAATTGCATCTAATGCGCATTATGCTGCCACTGTTTATCGGGAACGTCAAAAGTAGTGGTAGTAGGCAGTTGCTTACTCTAGGTTTTGCAACTTTGCGATGTCCAGCTGTATTTGTGATTGGATACATGCATTTGTCTCTCTACTCAGTCTTGTGCCAATGATTGCACCATGAATTAGGCGCACGTCCGTTTTGCTAGGTTCATGTCGTCCATAGATTACCACATGATCAAT
This sequence comes from Muscina levida, assembly GCA_964034835.1. Taxonomy (NCBI): domain Eukaryota; kingdom Metazoa; phylum Arthropoda; class Insecta; order Diptera; family Muscidae; genus Muscina; species Muscina levida. The sequence goes on along the minus strand of OZ035881.1, from coordinate 33,371,135 downwards.
TTAATTTTTGTATGTTTGATCGGGGAAAAGCCTAGTTGCCCTGTGTATATCTTTATGTTGAAATATTGTTTCACTAAATATATACCGGGACCAGCAGTGGCATAGTGGTTAGAACACGCGACTACCATGCGGGAGATCACAGGTTCAACTCCTGGCTCCAGTCATCTTAAAAGAAAAAAAAAAAAATTTTTCTTTCATTGTCGGCTCCCCTCGAATGTTGTCGACAGCAACTTCGCAGTATTAGTGTCGAGTCAATCGGCGTGTCTAGTAAGAGCTTCTCAAACAGTGACGTTTGCATTCGTCGATAAACAAGTAGGTGCCGTTAGTTGTGAATCGAAAAATAGAAAGCGTGTTAATTCACAACAACGCGAGAAGCTATCCCATACCTCATTCATGGGGTGTAAAGGGAAATTAAGTATTAAGTAAGATATATAAAATCCATAGTTTTTGAATTTTTTTTTGATTTTTTTAAGAAAATATTAGTTGTAAGAATTTTGCTCGTAGAACTAATTGCCAATGCTATTCTATATTCTATTTTATAGTAACTTTTACTATGTAACATAAAAAACTTTGCAGTTACTAACTTTAGTCTATTTCGAGTTTAGCAAGTTTTCTATTGACACAATTTATTCGAGTCTCATTTACTATAACAAACTTTTAAATTTGCTTCTATTGTCCCATTGTTGAGAGGAGTCTACCAACTGCTGAATGTATTATGTTGCATTGTTTATCCAAACGATGTGCACCGTGTACATTATTGTTTTGTTTTCTAAACTCTTGAACAACAACAGAAAACAACAAAATAAAAATAGAAACTCCCACATATGTGTTTATTTGTTTAAATCACGCACACACTAAAATTAAATCTTCAGCAAAGTGCAAGGCTATTGCACTCACACTCACTCATACCTTTACAGTTTCGCACATGCACAAGGTAGTGTAAGAACAAGAAATTGTGCACCATGTATATGTGAAGAAGTTCTAGTGATGTGAGCTTAAAGTTCCTTTCCCATTCAATTACTTCCGCGTGGTTTAATTAAATTATTCCACAATTCTGCCACGTTCAGTTGTTGTGTGTGCACCCAGACAACTTAGTGACCGTGTGGCAAGTAGAGACCTTTTACTTTATCAAGTGCTATAAGTGTGTGTGTGTGTGTATGTGTGTGTAGTACAAGTGTTTCATACAAGTGTTTGTTGCAGCTGCAGCACAGACATTGCGGTGGAATTTTTTAATTTCGTTCATTTTTATTAAACCATAATAAAAACTTTGGTTACTTGGATATTTTCCCCGCAATTTTTCATTTGTTTTGTTTGTGCTGCGGAGGTGGTTTTTCAACACTTAAACATGTTTTATGTGAACATTGAACTTTTTCGTTGCAAGCAGCATCTTCTAGGGCATTCTTTGCTTTCCCCCCGATGTGTTGTGTTGTTTTGAGAGGGGGAAATGGCATATCCTTTACTGTAGTGTGGTATCTGCTGCTAGTTGTCTTGGGAATTCTTAGCTACTCGTATTATTTGCCATCATGTGGTTCTTTTGTGTTCATGTTCAGTTTCTGCTTTGTCTTTGGCAATAACTTAATTTGAAAAAATTACATTATACTTTCAACTTAGTAATAGAAAATTGAAAGATTACGAGTTTGTTTTGAGAAAACTTTTTGTTGCATTGCGGCTGTTTGAGAAGTTAGTAGGATACGAAGATGGTGCAGAGCAACAGAGTGTTGAGAGAGGGAGTATCTGTTACCAATTGTGTAATACATATTTTGATCTAATATATTTCGATAATAAGATTTGTGTATGTTAGTCATGTCAGTGATATTTAAAGTTGATTGTATAGGTCATCTACTATAGCCACTGAATTGCACAGTACAACGTTATTCAGCTAAATGATTTGGGACTCAATTCTAAGAACTGCACGTGAAAGTAGCCCCAAAAAGTAAAAGTTTTGCTTCATTGGTTTTGTCAAGTTACATGGCATAATAATTTAATATCGATTTGAAGTTAGTAAGTGTCGTATAGGGGAATATGTCACGTTTTAAACGCTTCTGTTTGGCATAACTCGAGGACCACTACTCCGATTAAGCTGAAACTAATTTTAAAAAAATTATGAATTTCAATCTGTTAAACTGTTCATGTAACATTGCCCTATACAAGCAACAGTTTCACTTTTCCCTTCATCAAATGATTTTGAACTGGGTTTATTTTGTAGCAGTTACAATAAAACTGTTGTACTCCATGGCGTATGATTTACGTGGTATATTACTTATGATAATCATACGCCACCATATAACAATATAACAAAAGAGCCTAAAACGTCACAAATTCCCCTATACGATACTCACTAAATTCGAATCGATATTACATTATAATGGCATGTAACTTGACAAAACGAATGATGCAGAACTTCTTCTTTTTGGGGTTACTTTCACGTGCAATTCTCAGAATTGAGTCTCAATCATGTATGGTACTGTGTTAGTTATAGAAGTTTCCTCAAAACTACTTACGGTATTGCAAATGGGCTACATGGTCCCGCCCTTTCTGGTACTTTCTATACGAATACATCACTCCGCCCACTTTAGAAATCGAGTAATAATATCAATACACCCAACGGGATCGTACCCAAGTTCTGTATTTGGTAAAGCTATAACGAGATAAAGGTTTGGAAAAAAATTTGAAAGCCTAGACACGCCCCTTCTGGTACGTCCCATACAAATCTACCTTTCCACCCACTATAGAGATGGAGGAATAATATCAATAAATCTAACGCGATCGTAGCCAAACTCTTCATTTAGTAAAGCTGTAACAGGATAAAGTTTTAACGAAAAAATTTTTAAGTCTATCCAGGCCGCATCTGGTACCTCCCATACACATCTGGTACCGCCCACTTTAGAAATCGATTAATATTATTAAAAGACCTAACGCGATCGTGCCCAAATTCAGTATTTGGTAAAGTTCAAGGAAGATACAGTTTTGGAGAAAAAAATGTGAAAGTCTAGACACTCCCCTTCTGGTACCTCCCATACAAATGTACCACTCCGCCCACTTTAGAAATAGGGTAATAATATCAATACACTCGACACGGTCGTGCCCAAATTCTGAATTTTGTTATGTTATAATAGGACAAAGTTTTGGAGAAAAATCTGGAAGTCTAGACACGACCCTTATGGTACCTCCCATACAAATGTACCTTTCCGCCCACTTTAGGGATGTAGTAATAATATCAATACACCCAGCACAATCGTGCCCAAATTCTGTATTCAGTAAAGCTATAACATGATTAAGTTATGGAGAATAAATCTGGAAGCCTAGACACAACCCTTCTCGTACCTCCCATACGAATGTAACACTCCGCCCACTTTATAAATCGAGTAATAATATCAATATAATAGAACATTATTTGTTTTACTAAGGGTAAGGGTATATGTAAGTCGGGTTGCCCGACTGAAACTTTCTAACTGGTTTTAATTACAAATCGGTTAATTTCAATAACTCAAGACTTAAACAATATCTTATAGTGGGTGATGGTATTTATCAGTCAGTTTATCTGACTGAAATTTCTGTACTCATTTTAATGATAGCCTAATATAATATTACAAATTTATTTAAATCTTGCATTGGACTAAAAATTACAGTTTAATATTAAACATGAAGTACTGGTATTTCACAAGATACCTCAAAGTATCTTTGGGATACTACTTAACCTTTGAACGAAGAGTGAATTGATCCCTTACTTTTGGCTGCCAACGACCCTAAGAGTTGGGCAACAGAAACTTTTGTTACATACTGCATGGTTACACAACATTTCGTTGCATCCATTAAGTGGCATTGCTTTGAGATATTTGGTTTTATTAAAATCAATAATTTAAAACAAAATTTTATATCACATCTTGGCAGACTATCTCTTTAGAGACTACCATAGCTTATAGCCAACAACTTTAGTAACTTGTACCCCTCTCACCAACTCTAACTGAGCTACCGTGGAGTAGAAATGCGCAAACAAGCCAAATAACCAAACTGACAAAACTGTCAGCAATGTCCACTGGCAATGAGGATGACTGAGATTAATGAAGAACGCATTTTGTTAATTTGGATGAGAGCAAAAATAGTGCGGCAACAAAAGAACAACAAAAAAAAAACCAATCAAGATCAACACTGATGACTGTGAAATAAGAGAAAATAGCAGTAGCTGCAAATGAAAAAGAAGCAATTCGAGCAACAACAGTTGCATTAACAAGGCAATAATAAAACGTGCAGCAGATGCAGCAGCAACGTCATCATCGCCAGCATCGCCAGCATCGCCATCATAATCATCACTGTCATCACTGTAGCCATCACAATCGCCAGCATCATTGTCATCATCAGCATATTTTTGGGACATGAAACTAAGTATTCCCCCACTACGAGCATCGCTACCCCATCAGACACAAACAGTCTCAATGTGATAAGCGTGGAATTGTGGCAAATTCAACACTATTTTGCATTTATTTGCCGTTTGTTTAAAAGTGTTTATTTGTGTCCTTTTTTTACGGTGTCTTGGCTGGCCATCAGCTGCCGTCAAATATAATTGTAAATTCCTCCGTGATATGTATCCTTATGGCGCTACCATAAAAACAATCCGCATGAAAATTGTGAAAACTTTTTTTTTTCGTGAGTTCAGTTAAGTTTTCTCGTTGTTCTTTTTTTGCCGGTACCAGAGTATAGTTTTTTTCTGTTGTTAAATTTAATGCAATGCGAGCAGTGCCCGAGCCGGACAGTTGTTAATGAAATGTGAAAAAGCAGCAGCAGCAGCAAGAACAGTAATAAAGTTTGTGTGATGGGATTATAAGCTTTTTGGATTTACTCTTTATATCAACACTCATTTACTCAAATTGTATGGAGAAATGAATACAAGTGACAAATGTAAATGGCAACGGTTTAAGCCGGAGTCCAGTGAAAGATGTGAGGACAGTAGCGTTTAAAGAAAAGCATTTAAAGAAATATTTTTATGTTGATAATTACTTAGTTAAGCGACTTTTAAGTTTATTTGACTATCGATATTATTTAGTATACTAATGGAGTAGGGATGAGTCAATTACAGCTCCTACTCCAATGTTAACCTCACCTGCGAATCCCGCGGTGTATCCCACCTTCAACCTGCAAAGCTCTGACGATCGACCATGGGCGGTATAACCGTCCTTAAGGGGTAGAGGAAATGTTCTTCTAAGCCTGCTAGCCTGTAGCCGTGCTGGCAGCCCTAGGTTCACGATCGAGTAAAGAAGCACCATCAGCTACTCATCTAAAATATTGATTACGGAAACCGAAACGAATAATTGCCGAATGATTTACCTAATGACGACCTTTAGCTTTAAACATCATACAAGATTTAGGTCTTGAAACGTACGATAGCTATTGGATCCGGAGAAATTGAACAAACTCTACATGGAGATGGATAATTACTATTTTCTTATTATAGGGATAAGAGAAACCAATTGTCCCGAATCCGCAAAGTTAACAACATCAAAGGGTTTTACCCTCATATATTCTGGAAAACCATCAAGTCAACCCCGATCCATCGGTGTTGGATTCCAGCTTTAAAAAGACTCCCGAAACTTCCTTATTGAGTGGAAACTGCATTCAGATAGAATCAAAACAGCCAGATTACGAACAAGGGCGTAGCATGTGAGCAATATTATGCTCCTACAGAAGTATCAGACCTCACACTGAATAAAGGCTTTAACATCAACTTCTCAAGAGTAATATCGTCGATACATCGAGGAGACATTACAATTGTAATGGTCGATTTTAATGCCCATCTGAGACCAGATAACAAGGGACCAGAGCAACAGGGATCGTCACAAACTGGGAACAATGTCTAAAAATGGTCAACTATTTGTAGAAATGTGTATGTTTAACAACCTTGTCATAGGAGGGACAGTAATCTCGCGCAATGTCACATAGCACAGTGGTCGTCCCCATTGGCCATAAACAAAAAAAAGTAAGTAAAAATTCTGGGTAAAACTGTGGCAACACTATCTCACAATAGTTTTTGCTCTTTCAAATTACTTTTGTTTTTGCTTTATTCCACCTGTCCTCTTTAAGAATAGCTGCCAAAGGCAAACTATGAAAATCATTTTGTTTCGCAGCGTGAGAAACTTTCAAGTGAAGATCCAAAATAAAACGTAAAAACCTCTTTAAAAAAGATTGCTTAAACAATGTAAGAATTAAATATTATAAAGAAAGGTTTTAACTATTATTTAAAGAATTAAAAACTTCTCAGAATGTCTATTTTATTAAATTAATTTATTATATTTGCCTATTTCAGTACAAACTTGTGTGTTGATTTAAATTTCACTTAGAGTTTTAGTTGCGAAGTCGATCGAAGTTGATAACCAAATTTAGTTTAAAATGTTTACCAGTATTTACGAATTATATGATGTAAATTTCAGCTGCGGAAATTTGCGGATTGTTGAGTTATCTTGAATAGAACAAAGCGGCCTCACTGTTTTCGGTGTCATTTTTTTGATTGTGTACTCTAAGAGAGGTCCTTAAATCCTTTATCCGACATTGACCAAGCTGTAGATTTAGTCATAGATTGATGAAATCAATGGATATACCGAATTTGGTATGCCTACTACGAAGTTTAAATTTTCAGGATCTAAGAGAGGTCCTTGAATCCTTTGTACGACATTGACCAAATTTTAGATTTAGTCATAGATTGATGGAAACAATTGATATGCCAACTTAGGTATGCCTACTATGAAATTTAAATTTTCAGGATCTAAGTGAGGTCCTTAAATCCTTTGTCCGACATTGGCCAAATTTTAGAGTTAGTCATAGATTGATGAAATCAATAGATATGACGACTTTGGTATTCCTACTATGAAATTTAAATTTTCAGGATCCAAAAATGTCCTTGAATCCTTTCACATATGTCAACCAAATTTTATTAAAAGAGACTGAGATGTGCCAAATATTATTCACCTATGAAAACTCGTTCTGTTTTTGCCCGCTCTTTGTATGAAACGGCAATCACTGTGCGTAGGTTTCCCCTGACCAAAGAAGGCGAAATCAGATTGAGCACATCGCTAACAGGAGAACTTGGCGCAATTATCTACTAGACGTCAAAAAAATGGGGAACGCAGTGCAGCAGCTCATCTTGAGAGTGAGAAATTCCAAGTCAGGGTGAAGGGACTAGGTCGGTATAGTAAAACCACCAAAGGGTTTGACGTTCTCTACAATTCTGCTGATAAATAAAAATAGAAAAATCATTCTTCGGAAGAAGAAAATTAGACAACACCATCCATCATAGAGCCTACGCTAATGGTTTTTGGTATTCTTTATATTTTCTCTGGAAATTTTACAGAACCAAAGAAATGTTGGACAACCATAAAAACTTGTTTTACAAACGCTGCCAAACAACATTGGATATAGAAGCTCGGAACGGAAATAATGAACTTCAGATGAATCGAAAGTAACTTTATAACAAATAGATGAACCTGCAAGGCGAAACTCTACACCGCTAAAACCCGGGATAAATGCCGCTTGGTTGATTGTTTTGCTAAAGAAGCTCAAAAAGATTTTAAATCTAAAGAGATACTATACTGCGAGTTGAACAATGAATGTCGGCAGGATAGCGTTAAGAAGCCGCATTCGCGGAGCCCATAGCCGAAATGTTAGTCATACCATTAAATTTACTGGGTTTTGTTTTTGAAATAAATTGCTATCACCCAAAACACACTTTCAATAGTACTCTTCAACTATTACCTACGTAGTCCGTATTCAATCATATGATATTCGAATCAGTTATTCACTAATACAATTTAATAATTGTAGCCTATACTTTGGAACTTTTTAACAGATTTTCATACAAGTAATATTGTGATATCAAGCAGGTGTAATCTTTTAGATTTAAAGCTAATGTGTTATAAGTTCAGTTACAAGTTTCACCTATAACAAATTTCCCTAGCCATCAAAAGTAAATTGTAGACACTTCGTTAACAATAACAAATTTATCTACTATTTTAGGCAACTAGTTACAAATTTCGCCGCAAGTCATCCGTGGCGGCTTTCAATCTCAAAAAGTTTGCTAGGTTTGCATAGTTGAAATGCATGTAAAGCTTATTTTTGTTTGAACATTTCATTGCAGGGACATTTGAATTTACTTTATCTCGGTTTGCATATCTGCAAAAATATATCCTACACTTATGGCATCTCCATAATAGTAAAAGAAGTATAGTTGGTCAGATAGGACAGTTGTTAAAGAATATCCTATTACCCATCTGTATATATTGCTGATAACTAATCTTACTCTATGTCTTTTCTCCAAAATTCGACTGCATATTGTTTCAAACTGAGTTAATGAATGGGAGATACCACAATGAGTTGGACAATATATCCCATATTTATTCTTGAGTCAGATTCTCATAACCCGATTTTCAATGTATGTACTTTCAAAAAAGATATGTATGAAAATGTATATGGGCAAATTCGGTCATATATAAGAGATATACCAAAACGGCTGTGGCAAACGTTTCGTTTTTTTGTTTTTTGCCTAAAATTTATTACTATATAAATAAACTAATCAGGCTCTTATAACCTGCAGTTTTGGGTTAAGAAGAAAGAAACAGATTATCTTGTTTAGGAGGTACTTGAAGTTATGGGGATTTTATACCTATGAAGGATAACTCGAGTTATCCTGCTCACCAGACAGTAAGCCAGACAGCTTAATTGTCGTAAAAAGTTATGAAACGAATTTAGTTTTAAGATACTTGGGGCCCATATTATCTCCTTTACTGCGTTACGTTTAACACAGTTTCCTTATTTGGACTGATCAGAATTCCTTTAAAATTGTAGCACCACATAGGGTAACCGTCAATGGTGAGCATCATGATAACAAACTTTTGTAGTTTGATATAAACGCCCGTGCTGTTGAAGATATTTGATTTCATGCAAGATGGTGTTTCGGCACTCATCACCATACAATGACTTTATTAATAAATCATTTTAGTAAGCTGATAGTTTCGTAGCTCGGACCTGTCAACAGGCAACCAAGATCGCTTGGGTTAAATAAAATCAAATGTATTTGAATGTGAAGTCAAAAGTATTCGCTTTAAGATTTGAAAGAGAATATTACTCGAGAAATTATCAAGAGACCGGTAGTAATGCTTGAAAAAGTAATCCAAAGTTGAACATTTTTAATAGAACATTTAAGTCGTAGCGGCGGCCACTTAAACTTAACTTCATTTTCCTTTACACCCCATAAATGAGGTATTGGATAGCTTCTCGCGTTGTTGTGAATAAACACGCTTTACATTTTTAGATTCACAACTAACAGCACTTACTTGTTTATCGACGAATGCGAACGTCACTGTTTGAGAAGCTTTTAAAAGACGATTGACGCGACACTTATACTGCGAAGTTGCTGTTGACAACATAGAGGCAATGAAAGAAAATGTAGGTGACTGGAGGCGGGAATCGAGCTCGGGATCTCCCGCATGGTAGTCGCGTGTTCTAACCATCATGCCACGGTCGGTCCCATCCGTGTTAATCTATATGTGTTAATTTTCGTAAGGAATGGGTGGTCTTGGAACTCATCTTGGAGTGACCAGAAACGATTCCTCTGTTGCTCTGTGCAAGCAGCTAACTGCTTAGACCAAGTATCCCCAGTGCAATGACTTTAGAGCAACCGCTTAAAAGTTAGCTAGAGTTAGAATGCATTACCACCATTTGTCCTAAATGGTCAAAGAGACGTCTCAGGGATGTAGGCAAAAACCGCTGCAGCTAGGTTGCAACTTGGGATTGGACGCGCATCCTTATCACTAATTTAGGAGATGAGATGAGGGTTAGCACCCTATATCTTCCGAAATCCAAATTGCTAACGAATCGTTTGGAACCCTATGCTTCAATGGAAGTTAGAGGAACACATATCTATATATATAAAAATTAAATGGTCCACGTATGTAATACCATCACTTGAGAACGGCTGGAGCGATTTGGCTGTTTTTTTTCGATTCGAAATTTTAGATTGTTTGTGTTGAAAAAAAATCAAGTCCAGGTGGCGCTAGGGTGGATTTATATCGAAAATTTGAATGCATGTACCAATTCAACTGAAATTTAGAATGGATATTCGTTTGATCATGAGAAAACATTTTATGTACAAATGGACCCGGTAGGTGGCGCTGGGGTCGGTTTACAATCAAAATTTTAACGAATGGGCCAATTTAACTGAAATTCAGAATCAATGTTTGTTTGATCATCAGAAAAAATTGTATGTACAAATGGACCCGGTAGATGGCGCTAGGGTGGATTTATATCGAAAATTTTAATGCATGTACCAATTTACTTGAAATTTAGTATTTATGTTTGTGGAACCTTGAGAAAAATTTTTTTGTATAAATTGACCCGGTAGGTCTTGCTAGGGTGGAATTATAATGAAAATTTTAACGAATTAAACAATTTGACTGAAATTTTAGAATGTATATTTGTTTTATTATGAGAATTTTTTTTGTATATATGGACCCGCAGTTGATTTGGCTGGGGTTGAATTATTTCGAAAATTTATATCGATTGTCCGATTTTACTCTAACTTAAAATGTATGCAATTCTGGACATGAGAAATTTTGGATGTATGTTTGGATCCCGTTGCTGGTGTTTAGCGTTTGATACACTTAATTTTTTGAAAGTCATTTAGTCATCATTGATTACATTACATATAACCATTTTGTTAACACCAAAACTATTGAAAACTTTTTATATAAAAAATTAGATGTCCATTTTGATGACACCACTAATTGCGAAAACGGTTAAACCAAATTTTGACCAAAATTGCAGTGAAAGTTCGGGATGGGCTGTAGATGGTCACCCAGACCGCAAACGGCGCACTTCCTATAGCATTAGAGAGCTTCACAAAGAGATTTTTCGCATTTGAACTTTTAGGGGTCAAACCCGGAAATAGAAAAAACTATTGCTATAACCCAGACCAAACGGTTAATAGGGTTGTTGAGCTAAATGACGGGATTTTTGGAAATTCGTACTCCTTGAGATAAAAAGGAGCACAGTGTTATCATTACTCCAACGGAGAATGTTATATGTCAGTCAATCGGCTTAAAAATGTTGTTTTAGAATATATGCCTATCAATAAGTAAGTTTTCATCAAATAATGGACGATACTGCTGATCCATCAAAGTAATAAACCAATCGCTATTAGATTTCAACAGCAATCAATATCTTTTACAATAATTTGAAGGCAGGACGAAGACTGCCGGGCCAGCTAGTATGTATATAAATATATATATTAGAAGGAATATGGCAAATGTTTCGGTTCGGGTTATCCTTATTATTAAACGATAATTAAACCATTAAGAAAGTTTCAGTCGGGCAACCCGAGTTACATATACCCTCACCCTCAGTAAAACATAAAATTTTCTATTATATTGATATTATTACTCAATTTCCAAAGTGAGCGGAGTGGTACATTTGTATGGGAGGTGCCAGAAGGGGTGTGGCTAGACCTCCAATTTGTTTTCCAAGACTTTACCTTGTAATAGCTTAACAAAATACAGAATTTGGGCACGAGCGTGTCGAGTGTATTGATATTATGACTCCATCTCTTAAGTGGGCGGAGTGGTAGCTTTAGCTTTACTAAATACAGATTTTGGGTACGATCCCGTTGGGTGTATTGACATTATTACTCGATATCTAAAGTGGGCGGAGGTACTAGAAGGGTCGGGGCTATGTAGCCCATTTGCAGTACCATAAGTAGTTTTGGGGAAATATTAACTCGTGCAAAATTGCAATACATTTGGTTACGTCTTTCGAAAGTTGTTGTGCGCAGCAGTCGGACAGCCACACAGACGGACAGACAGACCGACATGACTCAAACGATTTAAAAAGTCATGAATCGAATTTGGATTGTGTCTTGAATCTAGTGTCTCAAGTTACTCCTTCTATGTGTTACACTTTTGGATCGTATCAAATAATATATACCCTCCTACCCGTAGAGTGAGGGCGTAATGATATAAACCCTCCTACCCATTGTGTGAGGGTATAATAATCAAATTCTAATATCGTGCAGTTTTGCGTTTAGAAGTTATAGGAAAAATATTTTGCAAAAAACAAGATTGCAAATGGCTAGAAAGCATGTCAACGAATTCCAGTTCGGCTAGAATCCGTAAGGTAGTACCGAGTCTTGCTAGCTAGTTTGCTCTACAGTCCCCTGGTATGTCCCTATGGCCCGGCACCCCCATAAAGTGGATGCTGTGCGACTGAGCATTTGTTGAAAGATCTGGGAATTCCAGATTTGATGGTAGCTTGCTGGCCTTAATGGCTAGTACTCTTTAGCGGTCACCATTGATGATAATAGCCACTCCAATAATAATCTACGGAGCAGCGACGCCTGCGGTCAAATCGCCGGATAGCTCTTAAATTACAACTTAATGGGGGGCAGATAGATAGACGGATGGACTGACATCTTCAAACCGACTCAAGAATTCAATGCCGATCATTTATCAGAATACATATACATTGTCCTGCCTACCACGACTCTTTAGGAGCCTTACAAAATGAACAACAAACAGAATATACCCTTCGATCTGTGAGTGTGCGTGGTGATACCCTTTAGTGTTTGTGTTCGTCAGTGCACTTTGACTAAAATTTAAGTTTGAAATTAATTTGGTACCTTCTCTCGTCTTCGGCATCGATTTACATATTGAGGTGGTTTTTATTATATACTAACTATTCACTTATTAGTTTTAATTGTATCAAAAGCGAACTCCGTTTGCCCAATTTATGTCATCAATAATAATAGTGCCCGTATATAACTTTACATTTAATATGGGCACATTAAGCAACTCTAATAATGTATATGGCTATTGGAGCATTGCATGCCTGAAATGCATAACTAAATTGCACGATATCAATTAACGAGAATTTACATTTTTACAAGTGCAACGTGTACGTGCTTTTCTCCCGATAGCTCAAAATATATTTCGTTTTAATTGCTATACAATTTAACGGGTTGCTCAGCTGTCATCTATTACGTGTCTGCATAGTTGACTGCTGCAGCAATTTAACAGTTTTGTCGTGCCATCTGCCTTATTGTCCATTGTAATTTGCTAATTTAAATACAGTTTGTACTAACTAAGTTTTAGCACTCAGATTGCTTTGCGCTATATATCCCGGCAGCCGATTCCTTTCATTCGCTTCATTTCACTGCATAGTTGACTTTGAACAGTTGCCAAATGTTCTGGTTAATACTGGCAATTGCATAATTAATTTTTGCAAATGCATTGTGACCCAAAGATGCTTCTAAAAGGACAGTTAGGATCATAGAGAGAAAATAATATAATAATTTCGTGCTTTGCTTTCCTTCTGGGCGATGGGATTTCTTTTGTAAAGCTAAAGAGAAAGAAAAATGATGTTCGTGGCGTACCATTTTATGGTTCATAATATTTTAATTGTGTGGTCTTGCGATTTGTTTTTCTATAATTTATTATGTGAAATAGGAAAAGGGTTTTCGAGTAAAGTTTAACAATGACGAGAGACAATAGTGATCTAGTAGGATGCTGTGTAAACACAGCAATTTTGTGTGAAATTTGAAAGATAATCTTGAAACTTGGCAAGAACTTTTAGTAACAGGGCGAATACGTTATTCTCAAATAATATCTTGTATGGATCAATCATACGTCTTGGGTGACCAACTATCTAGCAATGGGTTCGCTGTCAAATTGATTGATTATACGTTACTATAAACTACACATATATTAAAAACCTCCACTTAATGCAGCAATGAAAGAGAATTTTGCATAAATTAAATTTTTCCAAATATTTAATGTATATCACATCAAAATCTCCTCTGTGCTTTTTTCTAATGAATTGCCAGCCAGTATTTATTTGCTAATATTAATTACACTATATAAATATTAAATTATATTTTTTTTCACACTCGTCCAAAAACAAATCTCTCCCTGGGGTCATATTAGGCTATGTAATTCGCGTGAAATAAATCTAAACTCCACGGCTATAGTTTAATTATGTAATAAAGAATAAACATTAATTTTCTATATTTTAGCATAAAAATAATTTTTCTATGAAATAATATGTATTTTGTATTTTTTTTTTATTCACTGTATAAAATCCATTGCGAAATTTATAGTAATTCGTAGCATAATGAAATGTTACCTTTGAGACTAATAATGTTGCATTTGTAAAATACATTTGTAAATAATTCTGTAACACATGTCGTACGTAAGCTGAAACATGTGTGTAGAAATTGTGTAACATTTATATAGGCACTATACAGGTGAGACAACAACTGTGACTTTGTATTTAGCTATAGGGAACTTTTAAAGAGATAAGAGGGGTAATACAATTAAATGTAAATGTGTTTTAGGTTTCAGTGAAATGTAAAATGACTAACCGAAATTTATTTTAGTTGGCAATATAAAGGATGTTGGATGTTATTTCTCCTAGCGGACGAGTTTTTAGTTATTATTATAAACAGTTTAATTTTTAGGGGTACAAACCTCCGGTAGGGATAACTGTAAAACTAGCTGTGAAACTCATAAAGCCTGATTGACTTGTTTTAAGTATACCTTGGCAAATCACCACTCAAAGACTACACCAGAACCAGAGCTGTAAACTAATCATTACAATTTGTACTCATTACTGCTCAATTACAAATACAAGTACATCTAAAAAGGAATTGAAAGTTAACTACAATTCTAATTACATGAGGAATTGGAATTGAAACTAAAAGTCTCAACTACACAGGTAATTGTATTTAAAAGTAATGATTCCTAATTACTTTTCAATTAGCTCAATTACTTTTTAATTACAAGGAATTGAAAGGAATTGACGGAATTGGGAGGAATTGGAAGGAATTAAGAGGAATTGCTGCAATTTGGAAAGGTCCGTTATGTTTGTATATATTGCTCCCACTCTCCTTTTCTCTTTGTGACGACACACTGGAACTTACAATTTCTACCCCTTATTTCAAAATTATTTCAATACCTTTCCAAATTGCAGCAATTCCTCTTAATTCCTTCCAATTCCTCCCAATTCCGTCAATTCCTTTCAATTCCTTGTAATTAAAAAGTAATTGAGCTAATTGAAAAGTAATTAGGAATCATTACTTTTAAGTACAATTACCTGTGTAGTTGAGACTTTTAGTTTCAATTCCAATTCCTCATGTAATTAGAATTGTAGTTAACTTTTAAATACTTTCGAACATGGTAAGTAATGATTACTTGTACTTGAGTTTACAGCTCTGACCAGAACAAAGTAGAGCACTACGTCAAGTTAACGGTGTTCATAATCGTCTATCTGAGCAGATAATATGCAATATAATATATGGAGTAATTACAACATTTACTCTTCAGGTTAACATTCACATCCAATTCGAGCATGTACAGTGTGTACAGAAGAAGCTATCGCCGCTGTAGACATAAGTGTGACATAGGACTCGAATTTATCACTCCGACGCTGTTCACCTCAACTCGGTCTCTATCCGTCCACTACATGGAAAATTATAAAGTGATCTCATTTTTATCATTTTCATTTATCCATACAAGATCTAGTTGGTGGAAGAATTAAAGGCAGCGTTCCATCAATTGAGTTGTGTGTTCCACTGAATGGGCTGAGAATAAACTGAAAGCTGAACCAGATTTTTATTTTATGTAAAAAAGCAAAATTTCCTTTTTTTGGAAAGGAAAACAGTCCCCATGAGACTCTTAAGGCTCCATTGCATCAAAAAAAAAAACAATGTTTGGTGCGGTTTACATGACGAATGCGTCGTCAGCTCATTGGTCTTTACATCAGAAACTGTTGCCAACAGTACCATGAATGGCGAACGCTACAAACTAATGATTGGTGATATTTATACCCTAACCTTTAGGGTAGGAGGGTATATATCATTTGATACCACCCAAAAGTGTAACACATAGAAGGAGACACATTAGACCCTACGGTTCTTTGAACCAAATTCGATTCACCAATTGTTAAGTCGTTTGAGTCATGTCCGTCTGTCTGTCTGTCTGTCCGGCTGGTACGCACGATAACTTTCGAAAGCCGTAACCAATTGTTTTGAAACTTTACATAGATTAATATTTCCCCACAACTACTTACCGTATTGGAAATGGCCTCCATGGCCATGCCCCTTTTAGTACCTCCCATACAAAAGACCAATTCGGCGATTATGCCCAAATTTCGTATATAGTTAAACTTTAGTAGGATAAAGTTTTGGGTAAAAAATTTGAGTCTACCCACGCCCTATCTGGTACCAACCATAAAAATGTACCACATCGCCTACTTTAGAAATCGAGAAATAATATCAATACATAAAACGCGGGCAAAATAAATGGGCCGATTGCAATTATATTTTCTTCGTGTTATACTGGCCATATCATTGGCTACGTGAAAACATAATTAGACAAAGGGGCGTGGCACCGCCACACAAACCAAAATTTCAATCGTTCATATTTCACGAGCCATTACAGGTATGAATATGTATGTAAAATTGTGTTCCCCAGTCTCGATGGAAAAAGGGCGGTGCTACGTTCCATTTGAAAATTTTTTTTATGTTAGTCATATAATTAGAACGATTGTAATAACATTTTCATAAAAAATTGCTTGACTAACTGATTGGGTGAAATGGCTGTAGATAGGATGATGAAATTTTGGGTGGTTGTTCCCCTTGTCGTCAGCTAAGAATGAATTTTTGTAAATTCGTACCTTTAGGTGTAAAAATTACCAATATGGGATTAAACTTGTAATATCACCCAGACCAATCGGCTAAAGCTATAATCGCGAAAATTTAAATAGGCATGGTCACTATCAAAAAATGCCGAAAGGGAATACAACTGGTACGATCACAAAGACTTAACAGCTAAAGTTATAAACGTATATGGGCATAGAATTAGCGGGGTTTACCAGTCCATTTTAGTTTTACGTTACGAATGTATCTTTTGAAATTCGAACTTTTTAGGATAATAAGGGATGAAAGCGGTACAATCACTTCGACCATTGGGATAAAGCTACAATCACATAAATGTGTGTCTGTTCGTCTTATGAAGCTTTTGCTCTCTATATGTATTGATTAATTGCTTAAGAAGATTCAATTAAGTACGGTTGAAGCAACTCGAGCCGAGAAAGCTAGTTGATGCATAAAAGGATGAACAGCCAGGATGGCGTTAATAAAACGCAGTCGCGAAGGCTAGCCTTTGAAAAGAATTTCATAAAAATTAAGTGTCGAAATTCAACTGTTCGGATAACATCGCATAAAAATATTTATAATGTCTCCATTCGTCAATCACTTACCAAATGTTACAAATCTATTTGAGTATATTTCGGTGTATGTCTTACCTGAAATGAAAAAAAAATAAAAATTTTTGTAAAGAATACAAATATGTAAAAAGTATAGAACTATAATGTATTTACTATATATGGGGGACTTTCTAATTTGAGTATTTTGATGTGATTCACCTAGGAATAACCAGAATCTGTATTTGGAGGTCCCCAAGCAGCATACAACGTCCGAGAGATCACGTATTGCCCGTGCAATGCCATTGAAAATCCGTTCAGCGGTAGCAAATGTGAGAAGGCACCTAAACGGCACTCTACCACCGATGCGTCTAAGGTTATAGGTAACATAAGTTACTGAAGCTCAACACAAAGGCTCTCTTAGTGGCCTTGGCAGCCCCAAGAAACTATGATCGGGCGCATGGCCTAATAAATCACTCTCCTTAAACAAAACAAAAGGAAAGAAAAAACAGGGATTCTCCCAACTGTTGACGACCCTCGCAAACGTTATAAGGACCACTATTAACGGATATGCATCTGGAATGTCCGAACTCTACACAGAGATGGTGCCTCTATCCAACTGGAGGATGTCCTCGACAAATACAAGGCTGACATTACCGGCATACAGAAAATGAGATGGCCGGGAAAGGGATACACACGACGACAGAACTGTGACATATTTTAAAGCTGTCATGCGGTTTAAAAGTCGGCAAGAGACTTCGACATCTGGTATCGCGGTTTAACCCTGTAAGTGACCGAATAGACTTTATTCGCATTAAGGCGAAATATTTTTACATTACGCTGATTTGTGTACACGCCACGACGGAATACAAAGATGATTTCATTAAAGATGCAGCTGTCGGGAAATTCAGTCCGCACAACAACACCTCCTATAACGGATGCAGACTAGTTAGCTTCGCGTCGGCAAGAAACATGGTAGTGAGTGGAACCGGATTCCCGCATAAAGATACTCACAAGGCAACCTGGATATCCCCTGAACAAAATACAAGAAACCAGACTGATCACGTGATAATTGATGGAAGGCGTGCCTAAAGCGTTATGGACGCTTAGACACGCCTTGGTATGATGAGGAATTTCGCGATATATGTGAGAAAAAGAATGCCACGCGTGCAGTGACAAAGCGTTATAATGAAAAGAGGGGGAGATGATACGCCTCTTTAGGCGGAAAAAACATCTATGGAAGAAAAGAGAGCCAGGATATCGAAAACTACAGGCCCGAAAGTTCTACCAAAAGGTAAAAAGTGAAGGTTTTGGAACAGCGATCCCCACCTGTAAGGACAGAGACGGAAATCTGGTCACGGACACTCAGAATGTGCTGCAAATATGGAGGGAACACTTCCAATCTCTACTCGTTCCCGTAGACAGCATAAGTGATGAAATCACATCAGTCATCGACGATGGAGTAGACTGTCCACCACCGAGCCAAAACGAGATCAGCACGGCAATTGCACGGCTTAAAAATAATAAAGCTGCGGGAGCCGATGGACTGCCTGCTGAGCTTTTTAAAGCCGGCGGTGATGAGCTGGTAACATGCATGCACCAGCTCAAAAACACGATTTGGCTCAGGATTGGAATCTGAGTGTACTTTGTTTAAGAAAGACGATCCAAGTGTGTGTACCAACTATCGCGGGATTAGCCTTTTACCCGTCTCATACAAGGTCCTGTCTAGTGTGTTGTGTGGAAGACAGCAGCCCATTTTAGCGAACCTGATTGTACCTTATCAGTGTGGCTGTAGACCTGGTAAATCCACCGACCAGATATTCACATTACGACAAATCCTGGAGAAATGCTAATCGACACCTACCATCTGTTCATCGACTACAATGCTGAATTCGGCAGTCCGATACGACAGAAATACGGCTGAGTTTGGTATCCCCGCGAAGCTAATACGACTTTGCGAGACGACACTGACTGACACGAATCTTCAGTGAAAATTGGCAAAGTGAGGCTTTAGAAAAGGCGATAGTCTGTCCTGCGATCTCGTTAACATCGTAATATTGATGATCATGCAGAAGGCTGCTGTAAACAGGAATGGTAGCATCGTCAACAAAAGTCACATGTTGCTCGCGTATGCCGATGGTATAGATATCATAGGCTGTGGATTGCGGGATGTTACTGCTGCTTTTTCGAGCATTGAAAATTAGTCGTCGGAAGTGGGTCTGGTGATGAATGAGGACAAAAGCAAGTTATTTGTTTCAACGATTAAAGAGTCCAATCGTCTGGGACGCTGCGTGAATGTTGACAATTATAACTTTGAAGTGGTAGATAATTTTGTCTACCTTGGCTCCGCCATAAACAAAAATTAGAATAGCAGTCTGGAAATCAAGTGACGAGTATTGATCGCAAACCGCTGCTACTATGCGCTAAGCAAGCCCTCTCTCGACGAACAAATATCCAACTCTAATAGACCCTGATCCTACCTGTCTTGCTCGACAGATCAGAATCCGGAGTAATGTGCAGGCGGATCAATCTATTCTGAGAGTTTTCGAACGGAAAATACTTCGCAAAATGTTTGGACCCATCATGGTCAAATAAATCATAAGCTGTGTGAGCTGTACAACGACATCGACGTAGTCATGCGCGTTCAAATAGATCGAATGCGCCGGCTTGGACACATTGTGCGAAGGGTCGAAAATGCTCTGACCCGAAAATCTTCTGCAAAAAACTCGATAGGCGGTGCAGCGAGGGGAGGGGGCGATCATAACTTCAATGAAAGGGTCCAGGAGAGAGGGTTTTTGTCTATGTATGGTGTGAAGAACTATTTACGGAACGAAAAAGACCGAAGCGCTTGTAATGCTTTTCTACGTGCGGCTACTGATAGATAAATTTCTGTTGTTGCTGCCATTAAAAAAGAAGAAGAAGATGAAGACTATATAATACACTGTACGACACGATTTTTCACCCATGATCAAACTGACCAGATTATGAAAATATAGCTCAAATAAAATTATACGTAACTCCCAGTTTTTCTAGATCAGCTCATTTTAGTTTTTTACGAGCAATTCAAATTTTGGAGCGAAGCTCCCATACAGCGAATCAAAAGTGCAGCGCTGAACTCTGCGAGTTGTTAACAGAATTTGATGAATTTTTTTAAATGTGTTTAAAATGGCCAGGAGCTGAATCTGACGAAGCAAAAATTTTAAATTTGTCACAAATTCAAAAAAAGTTGTGACAATTTTAATTTTTAAAAATTGAGGGCAATTTTACTTTTTGAAAAATTTTATATTTGAGCTTCGTCAAAACTCGCTCCTAGCCATTTGAAAAATAATAAAAAAAAATTATTAAAATTTTTTGACAAATTAAATTTGTGACAGATTTAATTTGTAACAAATTTTAAATTTGGGCTTCGTAAGAACCCCCTCATGGCCATTTGAAAAACATTTACAAAAAATTCATCAAAATCTGTTAACAACTCTCAGAGTTCTGCGAACAAGAAGAAGTCACTTTCGAGTCTATCTATGGGAGCTTTGCTCCCAAAATTGAATTGATCGTAAAAAACTTAAATGAGCTGATCTAGAATAACTGAGAAATACGTATAATTTTATTTAAGCTATATTTTCAGAATCTGGTCAGTCTGATCATGGGTGAGATCAAAAGTTTAAATTTATCTTACAGTGATATATACTTGTGTATGAAAATCATTAGGAAAAAATTTCTGCATGCGAGTGGTTAATGCAGTATTATCCGAGTGTATAAAATCATTTTTATATTCGTACATACATAGAAATTGGCAACCATAAAAGTAAGTGGTTATAAGGCAATGTAATGTTGGTTTTTTTAGCTGAACAGTTGTAACACATTTTTCACATTTTTTTTATTTTTTAACTGTATTTTATTAACAGATATCTCAATATCGTCAATAAAATGGTAACAACATTTAAATTGTGGTAATAGTACCACAATAAGTGAAATAATATACTTTTAAACTCATTATTTAAGATTTGTCTATACGATGTAGCTATAAAAATACATACACATCTAGACAACATATTCTGCCCAAAATACGCGCTTTATAAACATTACTGTGTAATTTTATTTTACTCACTCTATTTCGAACCAACTTTTACGATTTAATCATTCATCCTTTTTTAGTGTGGATGTCATAAATTCATTTCATTTCCGCCATATTCATATCATTCATATTTTAAAATTGACTTAGTCAATACTTAAGTATATTTGTGTGTATGTTAAGTAAGGGAATTATTATTGCCACCGTCTCCGCTGAATAAGTTCATTTATATCAAGTGTGACAATTCCATAAAAAAGAACTAAACAGACACATAAAATCTCTGAGTTCATTGAGGTTTCCAATGCTGGAGAAAAGGCTACAGTAGTAATTTAAAAAAAAAATAATGATGCGTTATATGTGTGTTTCTATACTGCCTTACAAGCTGGATGCAATACATTTGTTGAAATAAAACCAGTAGATTTCATAAACTGTAAACAGTTAAAAAAAACACATACTATATAAAAAATACATAAAAGTATATACGTAGTATAAGTTAAATTGAAGCATACTTATGATTTTTTTTAAGCAGCTACTTAACATCACTTCGACGTATAAGTGATATTATTACTTTTGATATTTCAACTCATATTTTGGAGTGGGTGGGAAAATGAATCTGTGGTATGTTTAAGATCTTCTATACAAAAATTAGCACAGTTCGACATAACTCGAGAACCACTAGTCCGTTGTACATACGCCATCATATTAGTATTTATGTTATTTCAAACAAAAGAGCCTAAAACGTGACAAATTCCCCTATACGATACATACTAACTTCAAATCGATATTAAATTATTATGGCATGTAAGTTGACAAAACGAATGATGCAGAAGTTCTTCTTTTGGGGCTACTTTCACGTGCAGTTCTCAGAATTAAGTCCCTAATGTTGAACTGTTCAACATAAGTGTGAAAATGTAAATTTTAAAATTTTTGAATTGATCTTGTTATATTTGCGGGAAATTTTTTGTACAATATGTAAAAACAATTGTTTGTACGTTCTGTTTTAACAATGTTTGTACAATCTGTAAACAGTGAGTGATTTAATTTTATTTTAATTTGAGACTCTTTTCTTAATACTCTGTTGGCACAGTAAGAGAACATTTAAAAGTTGCCCACATTTACTTACATTTAATCTCCTAATATCGAAAATATATTTACTTTTCACTGGCTGGTATGCAAAAAATACTTGTCCAAAGAACTCAGACACCAATTTTGTTATCATCAAATAAATACAACAGAAATATTATATCGAATACCATAGTCAAAGTTGTCTATATATGTCTGAGTAAATATAAGTACATCTATTTAGCCATAGACCTGCACATATGTGATTCTGTGTCCAAATTTCTATGCATATTTTTGTAAACTTTTGTGTAGTAAACGCCACACTACCACGTGTGATATTACCCCTGGGCCATAAGCAACAATGCTAGTTGTTTTTCTCTATTCTCACTGTTGACTCTCTAGGTATGGAAGAGAGTATACATTTATTCTGTAATTCATACAATTTTTTTTTAAGTTATCCTGTCACACTTCCACTTCCTTCGAACAAACATTGCGGGAAGGTGTACTAGTTTGTTTATATGTATATGAAACACTGTTGAGCCGTAAGTGTGGGAGTGTGCTACAAGAGAGTGTCTGAGTTTATGAATGGCAAATATGTTTTGTACATAGTTACAAACGGTGACGTTTTTGTTTGCTGTGTAAATTTGTTTGTGCATCTCGGGTTTTTTTATCTAACTCACTATGTTTATATATATTTTTCAATGAATAGAAGTACATAAAAGACAGTGGGCGAATCTAGGAACCACTGAGAGATTTGCCTATAAGAAGTAGGTATGGCTTTACATGCCGATGTTGAATAGCTTTTCTTAGCCTTCTCTTAGTAACTTAAATTGCTCAAAGGGGATAATAAATAACTCTTCTAGTTTTAAAATTTTCTAAGGAGTATTGAGACCGCTCGTGGCGTCATGGTTAGAAAACCCGACTAACATGCGGGAGGTCCCAGGCTCAACTCATGGCATCAGTCATCTAAAAAAAATTTCATTCATTGCCGGCCCCCTCGATGTTGTCGACATCAACTTTGCAATATATATGTCGATTTAATCGACATGTCTAGTACAAGCTATTTAAACAGTGACGTTCGCATTCGTCGAAAAACAAGTAGGTGCCGTTAGTTGTGAATCTAAAAATAGAAAGTGTGTTAATTCACAACAACACATGAAGCTATCCCATACCTGATTCATGGGGTGTTACCTTTAAAGTTTTTTTCTAAGGAGTATAATACTAGAAGCGATCACATTTTGTAAGGGGTATATATTTCAATTCCAAGATCGACCATAGCTTAATGGTTAGTATGTGCGACTATCAAGTAGATCATCAGATTATATGTCGTCTGGTCATATTGCAGTTAACGTTCCCTTACTTTTTTATGACAACATTTCAGATTATCGAGCAATTGACATCTCTCTGATTAAAGCTTATTCAAAAAATTATGATCCCATTTTAGTGAAAGTTAAAAAAGAACGTGTTAGCTCACTCAAATGCGAGAAGCTCCCCCGCATCGCTTTCATGAGATGCAAAGCAAAATGTATTTTTTTTTTCATCTTTCATCTCATTAATATTATCTTCCACAGTTCATTTGTCGCCACACTTATCACCCCCATTCTCATTCCTATTTCCCACTGCTCAAACGCTTGCCAAAACAAAAAAAAAAAAACACCCGTCAGTCACCAGCTTTTTCAAAACACAATCCCGTCGCAGACACTACATGTAGTTGTTCATTGAAGTGTGAGGGAAAAATCAACTTATACTCGTTGAGCGTCAAACCAACATGAATGAGCTTGTTGAGAATTGTATAGAAAGGACAATTTTTTCTTTTACTAATTTTTCCACTGCAACATTTGTTTCGCTCTACAGTTCACAGTCTCGTGGAGTAAAAGGACATGATATCCACTTGGTTTATGCTAAATGAGGCGTATTAGTTATAGTTTTCGGCAACCAAGTTTGCCATTCGTACTCATCTATTCTCTTTGTGTATAGAAATATATAATTTGGTTATAAATTCAAGTGGATTATAACCAAATGAAAGCTAGGAGGAGGAGGAGGAGAATAAGGATGATGGGGCGTTGCCCTCATAGCGGAGAAATGAATAACCACTAATGGTTTGTTGTAGCACAAGACCGCAAAGATTAAGAGTTTAATTGAAGAAAAGAGAATTTAAGAATAGAATTGGGTTGTTGCTAATTTGTTAAAGATAAATGGAAACAATATGTAACCGAGTGAACATTTTTAACTTAAATAACAGATGTGACAGATTTGGTGATGCATGTCAATAATTATGATGAGTGATGGAAAATAGTGGAAAATATTTAAAAATTTTATCGATGTACTTTAACACCAGTAATAGTCAAGATAGTTTAAACAGCCCCAAGAAACTAGGACTGGGAGCGGTGCCACTCTCTCAGTACAACATTTTTTATCTCGTTGATTTGGGACTGACTTCTAAGGACTACACGTAAAAGTAGCCCCAAAAAGAAGAAGTTCTGCATCATTCGTTTCGTCAAATTATATGCCATTATAATTTAATATCGATTTGTTATTATCGTATAGGGGAATTTGTCACGTTTAAGGCTCCTTTGTTTGACATAACTCGAGAACCACTAGTACGATTTAGCTGAAAGATATTTAAAAATATTAAAAATTGCAATTAATTTAATCCGTTCATATAACGTTTCCCTACATAAGCAACACTTTTCCATTCATCAAATGATATTGAACAGGGTTTATTTTGTAGCAGTTACAATAAAACTGTTGCATACTCTGTGGCGTATGATTTACGTGGAATATTACTTATGATTATCATACGCCACCATATAGTATATATATTTTGTCAAACAAAAGAGCCTAAAACGTGACAAATTCCCCTATTCGATACTTACTAACTTCAAATCAATATTAAATTATTATGGCATGTAACTTAACAAAACGAATGATGTAGAACTTCTTCTATTTGAGGCTACTTCACGTGCAGTTCTCAGAATTTAGTCCCAAAACCATATGTTGTACTGTGTACGGAAACTACTATGGAAACACGAAGAAAAGACCAATAAAAGGAGGGAAGCTAGACATCACAAAGCTGCATACTACCGAGATAGCTCAAGCCTACGCCAACCAACTCTTTCAATTTATTCAAACAAACCACAAACATTTGGGCTGCATATTGCGAAATATATGACCACTGCCGCAATGACCGTACTGGGCAATAAAAAAAAACAACACTAAGACAAGCCCTCGTACGATTAAGACTGTCGCAAAATGTCTGAGGAAAAGGATGATGCATACAGGGCCAAACTGCAGCCAATGGCAACGATTACGGAAAAAGCGTCAATGGAAGAAAAGAGGGTGTCAGGATATCGAATATTACAGGGAAAGAGGTAAAGCCCGCATATTCTACCAAAAGGATAAATGCTAAGGTTTTGGTACTGAGATCCTCACCTGTAAAGCCAGAGATAGATGTCTGGTCACGGACAGCTAGAATGTGCTACAAATATGGAGGGAAGACTTTCGTACTCTACTCGCTATCGGAGGTAGAATACGTGTGGAAATCACGACAAACATCGACGACGGAGGCCTTCGATAGCTCAGTGGAAGCGACGATTTGCAATCCGAAGGTGCCGGGTACGATTACCGGCTGGAGCACTGGCATCAACATCAATGAAAAATTACTTTTCAAATACTTTCGAATTCTCCAGCCAACAAAACTCATCCTAGATGCTTCCACTACAAAAAATCCAGATTGTGCAAGGACCAAGGACAAAAAGAAAGGATTTATCAACAACTTACTATAAATCTCTTGGAGGAAAATAGTGGTTAAAACTCAAAAACAACAACAACTAGCAATCCTTGACACAAACCTTGTTATCAACAAAGGAACGAAAGAGAGTTGCCAACAATGATCGTATGATCCGATTATAATCGGATTACATGTCCGATAGAGTGCCGAAAAATTGAAAATCGGTATAAATAACACTATGCGACAGTCAAAATCGAAATGGGATGAAACCAACGGGAAATGTTACATCGGTCAAAAACAAGTTATACGTGGCCCGGGTTTTCATATTACGTATGAATATCATAAGTAATATTCCACTTAAATCATACGCCACGGAGTACAACAGTTTTATTGTAACTGTTACAAAATAAACCCCGATGTATCTCAAAATCATTTGATGAATGGAAAAGGGAAATTGTTGCTTATATAGAAAAACGTTATATGAACAGATTAAAGAAATTGTAATTTTTTCGATGTATCTCGTTTCGTAGACGTGACCCAGCGAAACGCCGGGACACGTATAACTTCTTTTGTACCGATATAACATTCCCCGGTAGTTTAAACTCTTCCCGATCACTGACCCCTACCATTTGTCTCACAGTGTAATTATCACCCCAGCTACTTCCTTCAACTGATACAACAACAATAACAACGACGGAGTAGATTGTCCACCACCGAGACAAAATAAGATCAGCACGAAAATCAACACGGTTAAAAAACAATGAAAGCCGTGGGAGCTGCTGGACTACTGGCAATGCTTTTTAAGCCTAAAGCAGTGAGCGGGCAAGGCATAAAGGAATGCAGGCCTGATGATAGGAAACTGTGTATTCTATGTGCTGTGCTTAAAAAAGGACAATTAAGTGTGTGTACCAACTACCGTGGGATCAGCTTTCTACCCATCGTATACAAGGTCCTGCCAAGTGTGCTATGTGAAAAACTAAAGCCCATGCTAACCTGATTGGACCTTATCAGTGTGACATCAGAAATAGTAAATCCACGACCGACTAGATATTCACACTACCACAATCTTGGAGAAGAACCAAGAAATGCAGAACGACTCTTACCATCTGTTTAACGATTTCAAAGCTGAATTCGACAGTCCAAAACGACAGATACTTTTAAATGCTGAGACTGAGTTTATTGCCCCAGGCAAGCTGATACGAATTTGCGCATTGAAACTGACCGACATGAAATCTTCAGTTAAAATACGCAAAAATCTGACAGAGACATTTTCTGCCTAGCCAGGCTTTAGACAAGACGACAGTCTGTAATACGACTCTTTAACATCATAGCGTAGATGAGAATGCGGAAGACTGCAGTAAAAATGATTGGTACTATCTGTTATAAAAGTTACATCTTGTTCGCGAATGCCGGTGATATATCAAGATATAATTGGCCAAGGTCTGGAGTATGTTGCTGCTGTCTTTTCATCGTTTAGAAGCAGCAGGCAGTAGTGTCTGGTCTGGTGTTAACTAAGGTCAAAATCAGGTTATTTGTTGCAATGAACAAAGAATCTACTCGTTTGGGAGGCTGATCAAAAATAATGTTATCAGCCTAGAAATCAAGAGACGAGTAGTGATCCCAAATCGCTGCTACTAATTAGGCTATTTAATTAAAAAAATACCTCTTTCGGAAAACAAAGATCCAACTGTACCAAACGTTGATCATACCTATATTGCGCTGCAGTGCAGAATCCTGGGCAATGAGACAAGTGGATCAAGATATTCTGGGAGTCTTTGTGAGAAAAAACTTCGCAAAATATTTAGACGCATCATCGTCATCTAATAGGTTTAGAGCTATATAAAGTCGTCGACGAAGTCAAGCGCTTTTAAATAGACCGAATGTGCTGGCTTGAAGACGTTGTACGAATGGATGAAAATGCTCCAGTTCTTCGGCAATAAATTCGATGGGTGGCGTATGAGGGGGACGACCAAAACATCGTTGGATTGAGTGGATTGGATTGGATTGGTGTGCCGAACTAGCTACGATACGTGAGGTCCAATTTGTTTTCTTTAACGCGTTTCACTTTTTATACCATTACCCTTAGGGATGAGGGTATATATCATTTGATACGAAAAAAAGTGTAACGTATTAAAGGAGACGAGTTAGACCACAAGTATCTTAAGACCAAATTCGTTTCAGGACTTTTTAAGACGATTGAGCTATGTCCGTCTGTCTGGCTGGCTGGATGGATGACTGGTCAGCAGGATAACTTGAGTAAACCTTAATGGATCAGTATGAAAATTTACCAGTATTAAGATATTTTAAAACGAACTTATGGGATTGAAAATGGGCAGAATAGCCCCACCCCTTCTGGTACCTCCCATACAAAATTACCTATTTTTGAATAATTTATATTTCTTTCATAACTTCCCAACGGACGATCGTAGGATATTTAAATTTGGTCAGTTTATTTATCTTGCAAAAGTAGACAAACATTACGAAAACCAAAACCTTTGCCATACCCCTTCTGGTACCTCCCATACAAATGACCTAATTGACCCTCATAGTTTTATATACATATCTTTTTTGTAACTAAACTGAATTCACTCAAATTTTGCATATGTTGTTTGCATATGAAAACTGGACTCAGCAATGAATATGAACTATACCGGTTCACGCCTTCTGGTACCTCCCGTACAAAATGATCTATTTTTGCAAATTTAATATTTCTCCCATAACTTCCAAACGGAAACTTGGAGGATAATGACAAATGGTCGGTTAATTTATCTTGCGATAGGAAGCAAAACCTCAGAAAACCTTTCTATTTGACGGACGGACCCCTTCTGGTACCTCCCATACAAATTTCCGAATTCACCCTCATAGTCCTACATACATATCTTTTTTTGTAAGTACCTCCCCTTCTCCCTTACCTCACCCCTTCTGGTACCTCCCATACAAAATTACCTTTTTTTGAAAAATTAACATTTATCCCATAATTTCCAAACGGACACTTGGGGGTAATGAAAATTGGTCAATTAATTTATCTTGTGATAAGAAGCAAAACCTTACAAAACATAACTATTTGACGCACCCCTTCTGGTACTTCCCGTACAAAATACCGAACATAGCCCCATAGTTTTAAATACATATATTTTTGTAAGAACAGTGAAAACAGTCAAATTTTGCGTAAGTTATACAGTTATGATAATTTGAATCAGGAATGAATACGGATTCTACCGGATCACCCTCTAGTACGTACGTCCCATACAAAATGACCTTGTTTGGAAAATTAATATTTCTCCCATAATTTCTAAACCGGCACTTGAAGGATAATCAAATTTGGTAATTAGGAATTATTATTGGGTGATGGTATTTATCAGTCAGTTTACCTGACTGAAATTTCTGAACTGGTTCTTATATCAAATGATATATACCTTATCCCTATGTGAGGTTATTGCTGGCCTCGTGAGTCTATGGGATGCCTGGCACTGATCTTACTTAACATAAAACGAGCAATAGCACATTAATACGTAGAAATTACTAAAAACTTACCACATTGTTTAAATTTGCAACGAAATGTCTTACCTGTAACGAAATAAAAAAAAATAACAATTAATATTTTATATTCAAACAGCACTGATAGTACTCGACAACACATATATGAATATGCAAAAGAAATTTGTGTGATATGTAGATCGATAGGATCGATTTCAATCAGCAACTGTTTAATGGTTCCAGTTTGTACCTTAAGATAAGTTATTTTTGCTCTGAACAGAACTAGTTAACTCCTTACTATATTCTCCTTAGCATTTTCTCATATTATTACAGCATACAAAATTTAGCACAACTTTCCCCTTAAATTTACTTCATTAAATATACTTTCCATTTTATTGCCTCTTTAAAAACTTCAATTGCATACAATTTGCCCGCCTTAAGAGATAAACAGGGTTGCGGCATAAAATAAAATTATACTTATATCTTCAGTTACTCCTGCAAAAGGACACCTGCAGCCTATCCATATACATACAGCACATGTTGCATGTTTGCTAACATTCGTGTGGCAGTGGCAAAGAACTTGACAACAACAAGTGTGCATAATGTAGTTCCGCGTGTATCCTTGCACGGGGCAAATCGTGTACATTTATTTATAGTAGTTTGTGTACATGTAGTTAAGAGAATTATGCACGTAAACCAATTGAAGTAGAAGAGGAGTGGCGAATAATAAGCTGCCGAGAAACAAAAGCCCCACATGCGGTGGGTTCGGGAGACACCTTCTTAGAGAAAACAAAGATAAGCAATGCAACAGGACAAAAAAGTAGAACAAACTGTACTGTGAGAAAATACAAAAAGAAATTGTGAAGTTTTGACATCTAAGAAATACTTTTGGTGAGGCGAGTGAAAGTATAGAAACTGCAACGCCATCATGGGGGGTGGCATTATCATAACACAAAGAACCAGTCTCACCACAAACGTTGGCAACATAGGAATAAATGAAATGATGCTGTGCTTAGCTGTTGCATTCACTACATTCTGTGGTGTCTATGACGGTGGCATCGTCGCAAAGCTGCCAGCCCTCCAGGTTATGCTCTTTACCAAATAAAGGCACGTAGTGAGTGATAAACAGCAACAACAACAGCAATGTGTTGCACGTTCCAAGTGTGTTTTCTTTAGCATTCAACTTGCAGCATTTCAATGCAAATGCTAATGTTAAGAAGGTTAAACATAAGAGCATAATAATGAAAAACAAACACCCTTTACGACGAAGACAGCAAAAAAAATGCAAAAATTAAATGAGCGGGTGAACGGCTAAAGTTTAATTTAATAGCAATCTTGTGGTAAATAGTAAATGGATGAGAGCCGTGGGGGAGTGGGGGGTTGTGTCTAAAGGTTTACATCGCATAGCAGTTAGCATCAGCACAAGGTTAAAGAGGGCACAAACGAAACGAAACATTGCTGCAGTTGCTGGCATCAAGGGGGAAGAGGAAAAGAAAGAAAATCTTAGCTCAAGATTATGAGGATGCTCCCCGTTGACTGCTGTGGCGTGCTGTTAATCAAATTTTCCTTTTTTTATGTTATCTTTGAAGAAAAACTAAGTGTAACAACCTTCCTCCCATCTGTTTAAATCTCAAAGAAAACGAACTCTTTGGCACAAGGAATATAGTTTATGGATAAGTGGTAAAGTTGGGTTACTTCCTGCGTCTCCCCCGCCTCAGAGTCTTTTGCATTAACTAGGAAATAATTGCAAAACCCAGCAACTGCAAACTGTAGTTGTAGTTGTTTCTGTTTCTGTTTTAGTTTACTTTGCCACCTGCTGCTTTAGCAACAATTGTGGCAACAATCTCAACAATTCCTGTAGCTGTGGCTGCAGCATATCCTAGCTTTAGGTTAGTAATGATTGCATAAAAACTATTTCCGGCTGAGGAACTATTTAAAAACTCTGAACACAGGGAATGTAATGCAGAATGGGGGTGTGTAGTTGCAATTGCAGCAAAGTTGTAAAGAAAAATCTGTTTTTTTTTGAGCTACTGAGATAAAATTTGAAATATTACTTAAGTTAGACAGTTGAGTGTACAAGTGACTAAGAATTGGAGCAGTTGACTAATTGTGTATTTAATTCTTAACAAATTGCATAGTTATATCTTTGACAAAAGAGTTGCGAGACAAAGAGTTGATTGGATGCCGTATATATACATATTTTACATGCGGTATCATTGGAATTCATAACAAGGGTTAACTATGTAATTTTATGTGCAAGGGTGGGGTAGCTTGGCTGTTGGATTGATGTTAAAAAGACGACCTATAACTAAGAAAGTTGTATCACTCAGCAATTGCGAGGGATTTTATTAGACTTCCAGATCATATATTGAGAGAACTCGAAATAAGAATCTAAAACATTGCAATTGTGGTGGAGCTTTTAAAATACGTAGCCTATAGTCAGAATTTGTCATTTAAAGTCTTCAAACAGCTTACAACGTCCGATAGACCACGTACTACGCGGCAATGACACTGAACATCCGTTTAGTGGTAATATATGTGAGAAGCGCAAAGTAGAGCAATCTAAATGACATGCTACCACCGAAGCATCTTACGGAGGAGGAAATTAAAGTTACTAAAGCTCAACACAACGGGTCTACAAGTTGATTTGGATCTTGGTGGCGTAAAAAGCCACTGTCCTTAAATAAAAACTCTTTACAGAGATGATGCCTCTTTCCAATCGGCGGATGACCTCGACATATATAAGACTGACATAACCGCCATATAAGCAATGCGATAGAATGGACAAGGATACATACGACAAAAAAAGCGGTGATATCTGTTACAGTTTCCATTTAGAAATACACGAATTTGGTAGTGGATTCATAGAAGACGAGAGACATTTGGTCTCCCTGTTTAACCCTGTAAGTGGCCGAATAGCCACTGTGCGTATCAAGGCGACATAATTTTACATCAACGGAAGACAAAGACGAGGAAGTTGAAGATGCATTCTACAAGAGCCTGGAGGAAATATATGACCGCTGCCATGGCCATGACATGCAAATTTTTGTGGGAGAATGTAATGCTAAAATAGGAAGGATCTGCACTCTTGGATCTACCCAACAAAACTTCCATTAACGGATTCATACTGGATAGCTTCGCGTATGCAAGAGACATGGTAGTAAGTGGAACAAGATTCCCTCATAATGAAATTCACAGGGCAACCCAGATATCATTTCATAAAAATACATGGAACCAGATTCATCGCGTGGTAATCGATGGAAGGCACATCTCAAGCGCTACAGACTCGAATCACCACGTAGTTGCAGCTAAGATTCGCAAGCGATTAGGAAGTGCTCAAAACGCCGGTAACCAAACCCAAAGAAAGTTAGACATTGCAAGGCTGCATACCACCGAGATAGCTAATGCCTAATTTA
This sequence comes from Muscina levida, assembly GCA_964034835.1. Classification (NCBI taxonomy): domain Eukaryota; kingdom Metazoa; phylum Arthropoda; class Insecta; order Diptera; family Muscidae; genus Muscina; species Muscina levida. The sequence continues at coordinate 33,338,149 of OZ035881.1, read as the reverse complement.
AACAACTATTTTAGTTATGTTACTGCAAACAAACGCAAACTAATTCTTATGTTCACAACACACAATGGCAGCATATTTCGGATTAACAACAGATTTAGCACTACAATTGCACGGCTTAGAAACAATAAAGCTGCGGGCATAGATTTTTAAAGCCGGCGGCGATGACCTGGCAACGTGCATGCACCAGCTCACTAACTCAATTTGGCTAAAGGAATGCATCATCGCATACAAAGTCCTGTCGAGTGTGTTGTGTGAAAGGCTGAAGCCTTCTAAGCTAACCTAATTGGACCTTATCAGTCTGACTTTAGACCTGGTAATTCGACGACCGACAAGATGTTCACACTACGACAACTCCTAGAGAAGATTCAAGTATTATAGATCGACATTTACCATCTTTAAGCAACCGGCCATTAGTATAGCCATAGAGAAAATTCAGTATCATGAGAAATTGAGAGGCAATATTCATATTCTTACTGATAGTAAAGCGGCTATCAGATCCCTGGAGAACGTGTACACCACTTCGAGAAATGTTCGAGAATGCCGGTCGTCTCTTGAGGTAATAGCGAGACATTCAACGGTTACACTTATATGGGTTCCAGGACTTGGGGACATATATGGCAACCAAAGGGCCGATACGTTGGCAAGGGCCGCCACAACCGTGAACTCGGGCGAAGTTTACGGTCTCATTGGGATCCCTCTCACAAGGGGGATACAGCTAATTGCGGGGAAAGTGAACCTCATTGCTAAGGAGATATGGGTGAGAGAACTCACTTGCCCGGCGACCAAACAAATTTGGCCTACAATGGATATACAGAGGACACGATCTGTGCTGAACTTGTCCAGAGCCCACCCTGAGGAATATCATAGCTGTAATAACCGGTCACTGACCGGTTGGTTAACGCGCTAAGAAGTTAAAATTACCCTACAACGATTTTTGTGGAAGCTGCAATGATGAGGAAGAAAAGCAGACCATGGAGCATCTTCTACATCACTGCCCTGCTTTTGGTGACCTGAGACATGAATAGTTTGGTCATCGGACACTTCTAGACAATACCTGTCTATCAGTAGGTGATTTGCGGAACATCTATGCCTTCATCAGAGCAACGATATGGCTTGAAAGCGACGTTGACCGATCAGAATAGGAATAACCTTACCTTGCCTAACCTAAGCACGCGATTTAAAGACAAATCCCTCTCTCTACAAGCTACCATCAAACTCTACAAGAAACTATCCTACCTGTATTGATACCAAGCGGACCAATTCAGCGAACTAAACTATTCAGGGAGTCTTCAACAGAAAAATACTTGGAAAAATATTTGGAAACGTTTAGATATTTAGATCAGGGCTGACGAGAGTCTTGGAGGTCAGACTGATGGCTAAGCTGGCAGCCTTAGTACCGCTCTAGGATGCAAAGGGTATCTCGTTCATCCAAAATATTGCAATGATTAAAGTGACTGAAACAAATAAAAACCAAAGCACACCCCTGTTGACGACTATCGGAACGAACAACTGAAAAGGATTTGTAAGGCCGTCTTAAAAACCATATAGCAGCAGGCCTAGATAACATCCAATCCACGGACGAATGTCTTCCCAGTAGTATTACAATATTCCTCTGCTGGGCAAGAGCAACCTTTAGGAGTGCTTTAATTGCTGAGGCATCACAGTTCTGAATACCATCAACAAAGTCATCGCCCAAATAATACAACAACGCACAACAGCGATCATTAAGGTCGACCTACGCAGCGAACAAGGTGGTTTTAGGTCAAACTAGTCGTGCATGGATCATATAAACTTTATACGCATCATAGTCGATCAATGCGTTGATTTGAGGTCGTGTATTTGTATAGTCTTTGTCGACTGTTAATGAGCTTTCAACATCCCCCACCACAATTTGATCGTTGAAGCCCTACGATGTAAGCGCATCCCTGAAAAGATTATCAGGCATATACCTAACATGTGCGAGGGCGTAGCGCGTTCAGGTCATCATGAATGACTAGTTGCCGACCGCTTTCAAATTAGGAAATGAGTGGGACAGGCTTTACCTCTTATATACTCTTATCTCTTTATTTCAACATTTACCTTGATGTCATTAGAAGACAAGCATTGACGTACGAGGACAAAATATATTTTGGCATTCATGGGAAATAAGCGATCTCGACTGTGCAAATAACATCTGTGTGCTCCCCTTCTTTTACGTGCAGGGTCGTAAAAATTACCGTCCGAAAAAGAAAATCAATGGGCATAAATAGCACTAACCTAAGTGCTAACCCAGTGCTGCGAGTATTCTAGTATTTTGGCCGCATACCATAAGATATGTTGATCTAGAGTATATAACATGGCAAGCTCCGAAAAACTTAATATCTTTTTACACCAGTCAACGGCGTAAGGTAGCCCATGAGACCATGTCCAACAAAAGAGCCTGAAACGTGACAAATTCTCCTATATCATACTTACTAACTTCAAATCGATATTAAATTATTATGTCATGTAACTTCGGACACCCGTCAGAGCACGGCTAACTGTGAGGGGCGAAACCTAAAACCCAGGCACGTCAGCTCAGAGTGAGCGGTACCCTGGTCAGCGTCTGACCCAGAATGGGCGGCTGCAATAAAATCCTGGCAGGAGGAGAAAACTGCGACTTGGTGCGCTGGGCTTGCAACCCGCCACTGACGTATAACCGATTGCAATGAAAAGAAGAAAGATAAGAATAAAACGGACCCCCCAAAATGTTGACGACCACCGCAAACGAATTAATGACCATGATTTGAGGATATGCAACTGGAATGTTAGAACACTGTATAGACCAGGTGCCTCCATCCAACTGGCGAAAGTCCTCGAAAAATACAAGGCTGACATAACCGCTTTACAGGAAATCCGGTGGACGGGACATGGGTGCTCGCGGAAGAAGACGTGCGACATCTACTATAGTGGCCATGCGGACAAGCACGAGTTTGGTTGTGGATTTGTGGTAGGCAAGAGACTGCGACACCTAGTCTCAAGGTTCAACCCGGTGTGTGAACGTATAGCCACCATAAGAGTCAAAACTAAGTTTTTCCACATAACACTTATATGTGCCCATGCTCCGACAGAAGAGAAAAGCGATGAGGACAAAGACGAGTTCTACGAGAGCCTAGAAAATGTATATGACCGTAGCCCGAGACATGACATTAAAATTGTACTAGGCGATTTTAATGCTAAAATAGGCAGGGAAACCGCATTTGAGGCTACCATCGGAAAATTCAGTCTGCACACCGAAAGGTCGAACAACGGCATCAGACTGATTGATTTCTCGGCGGCAAGAAATATGGTAGTTAGCAGCACTAGATTTGATCATAAAAATATTCATAAGGCAACATGGTTATCTCCAGATCATTTGAAGAGGAATCAGATAGATCACGTGGTAGTCGATGGAAGGCACGCATCGAGTGTTCTGGACGTACGAGTGATCAGGGGTGCGAACATTGACTCCGATCACTTCCTTACCGCAGTTAAGGTACGCACTAGGCTAAGCATGGCGAAAAACGTACGTAACCAGGCACAACGAAAGCTGGACATCGGTAAACTGCGGACCACAGAGGTAGCAGACGCCTACTCCAACCACCCAACTCAACTGCTGCGGAATGCTCCAACCGCTGATAACATAACCTCGCAGTGGCAAAATATAGCCGACTCCATAGAACGGACTGCGAGAAGCGTACTTGGGTACTCAAAGCCGTCTCAAGAAGATGCCTGGTACGATGATGAATGTCGCAATGCCCCGAGAGAGACGGATGCTGCATACAGGGCAAAACTGCAGCCAATGGCAACGCGAGCTGTTCGTGAACGGCACAGGGAGAAGAGACGAGAGGCAACTCGTCTTTTTAGAAGAAAAAAGAAGGAGCAGAAGATGAGGCAGGAAGTGCACTGAGTTGCTCCGAAGTAGAGGGGAAGCCCGAAAATTCTACAAGAGAGTTAAAGCTAGAATGCGTGGAACAGGGTTGCCCTCCTGCAAGGACAGCGATGGTCAGCTAGTGACGGACGGGGATAACGTTCTGAAGATATGTAGAGATCACTTTAGAAATTTACTGGATACTGACACCACTCCAGAAGACCGCGCTTCAATCCATGACGATGGTATTAACTGTCCACCTCCGAGCCAGAGCGAGATACGTGTGGTCATCTCCCGTCTTAAAAACAACAAAGCTGCTGGAGCCGATGGTCTCCCTGCTGAATTGTTTAAGGCTGGCGGGGAGGAGCTGATTAGGAGCATGCATCAGCTCATGGAGAACATCTGGCAAGAGGAGAGCATGCCCGGGGATTGGAGTCTCAGTCTGTTATGTCCCATATACAAGAAAGGAGATCGTAGTGAATGTAAGAACTATCGTGGAATAAGCCTATTACCAATTGCGTACGAGGTCCTTTCAAGCATATTGTGTGAACGTCTAAAGCCAATTGTAGAAAAACTAATTGGACCATATCAGTGCGGCTTTAGACCTGGCAAATCTACGACGGATCAAATATTAACCTTACGACAAATCCTGGAAAAAACCCATGAAAAGCAGATCGACACCTTCCACCTCTTTGTCGACTACAAAGCTGCCTTCGAATCTCCGATAAGGAATAGGCTTTATGAGGCTATGTCTGAGTTTGGTATTCCTGCAAAGCTAATTCGACTTTGCAGATGTACCTTAGAAAACACCAAATCCTCGATTAAGATTGGTAAAGATCACTCAGAACCATTCTACACGGAAAGAGGTCGCAGGCAGGGCGATAGCCTGTCCTGTACACTATTTAATATAGTTATGGAGAAAGTGATGAGAAAGGCTGGTGTCAACATGTCTGGCACCATATTCCACAAAAGCCACATGCCACTAGCCTACGCCAATGATATAGATATCATTGGCCGAAATCTGCGGAACGTTACTGCAGTCTTCTCATCCCTAGAAAAGGAGTCGGCAAAAATGGGTTTAGCGGTCAACGAGGACAAAACAAAAATAATGATTTCGACGAACAAAGAGTCCTCTCGATGGGGACGCAGCGTCAACGTTGAAAATTATTGTTTTGAGGTAGTAGATGAGTTTACCTACCTCGGATCTTCCGTCAATAAGAAAAATAATGTCAGCCAAGAAATTAAGCGGAGAATAGTGCTAGCCAATAGATATTTTTACGGACTTCCGCAGCACTTTAGTAATACCACCTTATCTCGAAATACTAAGAAACAGCTTTACCAGGTGCTAATCTTACCCGTTCTTTTGTATGTTGCCGAATCATGGGTGCTTACGACAACAGACATACAAAACCTGGGAGTATTCGAGAGAAAAGTACTCCGAAAAATGTATGGACCTATCTGTGTCGACGGCGAGTTTCGCCATCGGATGAACCATGAGCTGTATGAGCTTTACCACGACATCGACGTAGCTAAAAGTGTCAGAATGCAACGACTACGATGGCTGGGTCATGTTGCCAGGATGGATGTAAATGCTCCAGCGAGAAAGGTGTTTGAAGGCGAATCTGAAGGACGACGCAGAGCAGGGAGACCCGTTGGAAAGACCAAGTGGTAGGCGACGTGCCACCATCTGGTAGGACTAACTGGAGAACACACGCACAAGACCGAAGCGTGTGGAATTCTTTAGTACTTTAGGCCTCAAACTTATGCACCATGTTTGTAAGTTGTAATGGGCCACTTAAGTAAGTAAGTATGTAACTTGACCAAACGAATGATGCAGAACTTCTTCTTTTTGGGACTACTTTCACATGCAGTTCTCAGAGTTGAGTCTCAAATCAATGAGCTAAAAAATGTTGTACTGTGTAATGGATGCTTCTTTTGTTACTGCTAAATTAGAAGAATGAAGAAAGTATCTGTGGTTCGGATGTATTTCCAGTGCGACAGATTTATGTTATAGAAAAAGCTATATCACATGATTAAAATTTAAAGAGTGGAATAAATACATATTATTTAAAACTAACTTTTATCTTAGTTACCATGAATATATTCAATATATCACATCCCGAATTTGTGATATTCAAACCCACCCCCTTAACACCCAGAATTTTGAAAATCTTTCCGTTTTTGTAGGAAGCAATTTAAATGGACCATAGAAAACCTCAATGGCGCCTGCTGCCACCAGCTTTTAGCCCGCCACACCAGCAAAAACCTCATTATAGTCAATAAATTATGGTATTCTATGGTAAAACCATAGTTTTAATTATCTCTTTTTCAATGGTCAGTATGAAATATTTGTGAAATTGTCTATTGCGACAAATAAACAAATGGCTGAACTTATAAACTTACAATGTAAATAACATATTTGCAACAACAAACTCACACAAACACATATTGAAAACGAAACGTAACATTTATTGCTTTAAAAATAAATTATTTGTGTCATTGACTAAATAAATTGTCTGTGTATGTTTAAGAATAAACCACTGGTAGTGCAAGGGCATATCTTGTGTTAAGCCAAATTTGGCACAGAAGGCACAAAAGTCTTTAAATGTTTTGTAGGATCAACGATTTATTGTAGTTGCTTCCTTCCTGTCTCTCACAAAGAGAGTGTTTGCCTGTACAAAGACATTGGATTAGTAAAGAAAATTTAATAAATAGCTACAATTAAAAATAAAGACCACAATTAATGTCACAAGCGTTTTTGAATTATGTTACAAAATGTTGTCTAAGATATAAGGCATAAAGTTATTGCTAAAAATTTAAGCTAAGAAAGCCTATTTGAAGAGAAGTAATTTTAAACATTTTAACTGGAATGGAATGTCGACGTAGTGTTATATCACTTGGCATTTTACATTATTTTAGAGTCCTGTGTAACGGTATTATAAAGCACTGCCTGGCTATGTAATAGCAAGAGTTTTCCGTACGGATTTAATTAATATTAATAATGACGCAATTAGTTAATGCTATTTGTGTGGAAACTCAAAGTAAATTAAAGATAATAGAGGATGGAAGTAACGGGCGGAATTCAAAGTAAATTAAAAAAGAAGTACTACTGAATGAGAGTGGGCTGAGGCTAAAACTGGGTATTGCCAACAATACGTTTGCCATATTTTAATACAATTGTTTAGATGAGCAAGGAAAATCTTGGGCACTTTAAAATATACCATAAACCTTAAATAAGTGAACAAATGAAAAATTTGTCATTTAACAGCTCTGTAAGAAATACTTAAAATTTTGTTTCGTTTCAGTAGAATCTGGCTTTATCCTCCTTTTTAAATAGCAACAATTTCCACAAATTAATTGTTCGTAAACATTTTATATCGCTTATGAAACTCTTGTAGACTTAGTTACGACTTATCCCTTCTGCATTTCTATGTTATTATGCGTTGTCATTGAAGGAAGAAATATTTTATTTTTACCCCTTACAACTGCATACACTTTTCCCTACCTATTGCTCAAGATGGAATGATGAATGTTGTACTGGGGACCGTAAGATTCCGCCATCCCTCAATAACCAGTAAGAAAGAGGCCAAAAGGGCTACGAGATACACCATTGTAAAGCTGCTGCGACAGACTTTCTTACGACCCTCAAGAGCCATAGTGTGTATGTAGCTCTAGTCCAAGAATCCTGGATTGTTTAAAAGAGAGTCAGGGGTTTGAAAGACGGCAGCTTTAACCTGTTTGTGGCGAGCACGTCTGAAAAAAACCTATATTTTAGCTAAGAAAGGCCTTAATATAAGTCTTTCTCGAAATGGCAATACAGGTGATATGACGACGGCAGTGTGGGGGACAAGAGCGGGCGAGGCTTTATACCAGCTCATAAACTATGCGGCTTCTAAAAAGAATCATTTTATCCTTGAATGCGCAGTGGGGCAGAAAGGATATAAATATGGAAATAAGATTTGTAATGTGGGAACACCCCTACTTTGAGAAATAGAAACAGTCATTGAAAAAACTGTGACAAAAAGGGGCACTTCTATTGTTAGGGATTAGAGGGTCTCTAGGGAATTTTTTCTTTTCAGACCATAGCTCCTTCTACATTACAGTGGATGTGGTATAAGAATGACAGAAAGCCTATGCGAATCCGCGGAGGGCTAGTTGGGTAGAGTTCAGAGCCCTAATTGCTGCTGCGGGGAATCTGCAATACAATTGATGATATAAATAGGAAACTGAATGCCCTTACTACAGCTATTAACCTTTGCTTTACGGAGTCTTGCCCTCTCATTTATCCGGGCAAGTTATCGCAAACAGTTTGGTGGAATATGCAACAGGAAACCCCTTTCACAAAAGCTCAAAGAATGGAATAGTGGCGTTTTTGGGGGCGTTGCATGAGGACTATCAAAATGGCATTAATGAGTATTTGGAGACCTTAAGACACAACTTCCTCATACTTTTTGTTGAAAGTTTTTGGAGACATTGATTGCTATTTATATAAGGACTTATTTAAGCTCCCACACTCTGAACATCTCCCAAAATGTATACATCGCTGGAAGATCTTTTGGGGTGATTTCACTTTAGCTGCCTTCCTGGATGTACAAGGAGCTTTCAATAATGTGACGTCATGCACAATAAGGAACTCTCTAGAGAATATAAATGTATCACGACCGCATGATCCTATGTGTTGTTCTCGACAAGAAGCTAAATGGAACAAGGAATATCTAGGAGAGGTTAAAGAAGGGTTTCAGTGCCCTTTACGGGTGCCGGAACTCTTTAGGTAAAAGTGGGGGACTCAGCCCGACGCTCACAATATGGCTGTATACGTCGTTAGTCTGCCCACTGATCACCTATGGATGGATTTATTAAATGGGACCGGCCGTGGCGTAGTGGTTAGAACACGCGGCTACCATGCGAAAGATGCCTTGTTCGAGTCCCGCTTCCAGTCATCTACATTTTTCTTTCATTGCCGGCCAGCTCGATTTTGTCGACAGCAACGTCGCAGTATAAGTGTCGAGTCAATCGGCATGTCTAGTAAAAGCTTCTCAAACATTGACGTTCGCATTCGTCGATAAACAAGTAGGTGCCGTTAGTTAAGAATCTAAAAATAGATAGTGTGTTAATTCACAACAACGCGAGAAGCTATCCCATACCTCATTCATGGGGTGTAAAGGGAAATTAAGTTTTTTTATTAAAAATGCCTAGCAAAGTCCAAAGGATGGCTGCAATATGGGGATTGCTGGGGCTAGAAGGAGCAAACCGCAAGCGCCTTTGGATGTGTTCTTGTACTTGTAAGTCAAGGAAATTGTGGACCAAGGGGCTATCAGACTGAGAGAAACTGGCGATAGGCATCATTCCACTTATGATAAAGCGAATATTCTCCGACTTTGGGGTAATTCTCTTTACAACTGCCACCTCTTACTGATTATGTGACAAAACGTGTGGATTTTAGTTAATATCGGAATGGAATGGCGTTAGGACTCCAGATGCTAACTCGATTTCTATCTTTACCTATCGAAGATAAAACATTGCACAGGAGCTGGTGTATAGCTGGGGAAGCCTTTCTCTCAGACTACATAATAAATGTACAGATTAGACTGAGGTACTCGCCATTCAGAAAGGTGCGGAGGATATTATGAGACGTGGAACCGATACTATCATATGTATGTTTAGGTGCCCGGACATAACCCCCACGGACATAATCCCCAAAACGATTTTGGGGCTTATGTCCGCACAACTTGCCGGACATAAGCCCCAACAAATATAACGGACATAACACCCAAACTAATTTTGGGACTTAAAGTAATGAAAAAGCTTGATGACAGAAGTAATAACAGAGTGACTTTTTAAGTAACTAACAAACTACGACGTACGCTAATCTTCGTGGGGGGGCGTGCCCCCACTGCATTCGTCTCGTGCTGCAGAGAGGCAGATTAAGTATGCAACGAGACTAACCACGGTGTGGCCCCCACCGCATTCGTCCCTCGTTACAATAATAATATTTCAAATTGTTCTCTTCATATGTTGAAATACTAAAAACAACGACAAATTCGGTCATAATCCCCATTGTCCGCTTATGTCCGCAGATTAGTATCGGACATAATCCCCAATGAAATTGGGGAACGGTAAGGAGAATTTGGATGGACTAAAGCCTCTTGATGACAGCTTCTGTTATAATGCTGTAATGAATCAGCAGAGTTATTGGCTAGAGGAAGCTGTAATATGCCTGATCATGTCTCTCTGAGAGATGTTTACCCTCCAATATGACCGTATGTGGAAAACGGCTAGCAGATGTTGGATCTGCAGAACCGGCTGTATAACTGCTAGATCGCTGTGACACCTTTATAGCATATCCTGATCGGAGTATATAATTGACATATGTAGGTGTGATTTGACCTGGCCCGCGAAATTCTAACTGACCACATCAATATCAGGCACCAGACAGGCATGTGGGATACATCTATACCGGACTACTGACGAGTGTGTAAGGACGAGGAAGAGTCCGAACCGATGGAATATCTTCACGTAGGGTGCAAAAATACTTAGAGAAAGGTTGTAAAGAGGTCCCAGTGTCTCTCTCCGCAGTCTGAATAAGTAGTTTTATAGGTGTCGTGCGGTGCCTTTTATGAATAACTGCGCCAAGATGACGATTGGTGTTCCCACGATTTGCTCCCTTCTTCCTCTATACCTCCCCCTCCTTGCTTCTTATATCTCCTCCCTATACCTTTTTGTAACTAACAGTCACAATATATCAGCAGATCTCGATGTGTGATGTGATCTGATTCCTATCAGATAAAACATGTCTACAACCTAGCCTACATAATTTACGTATAATAATACTTAACTAATCATTTATTACAAAACGAACTTTGTATCCGTTTTAACTACAAGTGCTACGAAACATTGACACTTTCAAGGGGAACCTTATAATAAATATGACTACAAGAAGTCGTTACAAAATCATAAGGAAGGCGTGTACTATACCTTCTGTTGTTTTGGCAAGAACTTTGTTGTTCTTCTTCTTAACACGCCGATACCAAACCGTACACGTTGAAAGGATTTTAGTATAAAGAGACTAATGATCTTAAATTTTGTGAATGAATTACAAGATTATCATGCACACCTAGGCACTTAATAGCTATTATTATTTATTATATATTTCACAACTCATTTGCATATGTAATTACGAGTATATATGAATCTATAGAAAATTTCAAGAAATTTAAGGCAATAGCATTGATGGTGACCACATATGTGATTTGTATTTGTGAACACAATATTATAATGATAGCCTTTGATTACTCGTTCATAGGAAATTTTTTAAGACATACGCATTCATTTAATCTATTCAAAATGATAGTCATCAATATCAATGTAATCATTGTTTGTGGCCAAAATTTAATAGAATTTTCTATTAAATCGTATAAACCAATGCAGATAATCAAAGTTGATTTATAGTCATGCCATTGATTCCAGTGGCTTTTATCGTGTTATATGTTCACCTACACAATTTTAAATATTTAATGTGAACTTTAACACAAACGACCAAATTCAAATATATTTTTGTTTAGTTGAAAGTCTAAATAAGTAATTAATGAATTAATGAAGTTGTAACACTAAATATTTATAAATTGTAGTAAGCTTGAATTCAGGAATTATGGTATTTTTACTTACGTATTGGTGACACTGTGAATTATGCTATAATTTATAACAGCATTTGAAGAGATAACATAATCATATCGTTGTGTTTCCAACAATAGTGTTAAAATAGTTTCAGAATTACTTATAATTGGCAAAATTTTATAGATTTTATATTTCATTTAAATTCTATATTTGTGTGCTCACTTTAAACAATTTTTAAAAGGCTTTGGAAAACTTTTTCACAATCGCAATTTCAACCTGACAAAACCACAGTTATAAAATTCCTAAATTTGAAACTATTTCGCTTAATGTATCCTTTGACTTTACTTCATTTGTAATTGTCTACTAATTTTATTGTAATGAATTCACCTAATGTTGTTATGTAGTCCCATGTCATTTATACATGTGTACTTATATATGTGTTACATGTGTTGTTGTTGATTTTGAAAATGCTGATGTTGCTGTGTGTGTGATATTAATGATGATGTTGATTTGTGATAATAGAGTTGTTTTTGTCACTCCACACTGGCTGGCTGACGAATGTGTTTATGAAGAGTATAAAATAATGTATGTTACTCACAAAGACACAATGCCAACAATCAGCAACATCAAGTAAGGATAATCAAGAACTTGTGTAAAAAGTACAGTCAATTACAAACTCAGCTATGTACAACAATGTCATTATTGTCAACAGTGTTGCTAACACGAATTAAGCTATGTCGTTTTAAGTATTTTACTGTTAGAGTACAGCGAAAGCATAAAGTATAGGTATAACACATCGTGCTTCTATGGTCAGTAAGGTTTAGGTTGACACCTGTAGAACCAGACGGTCTAGTACGGCAAAAGAAAGGTGGTCGTACAAGCTAATACCTGAAATAAATAGCTTGTTGGACAGGAAACATGACATAGAATACTACATAACCCAATTCTGAGCGGACATGGTGCTTTTCGGAAGTACCTCCATCGTTTCAAAATTGTCGATACACCTTTTTGTCCGTGTTGCCAAAATGTGATTGAAATGCTGAACACGTTTTCTTCATCTGCTCGAGATTCAGCTCTAAGAGGGAGCACCTACAACGACAGTTGGGTAAGTAAGTGGCCTTCGATAGCTCAGTGGAAGCGACGTAGACTAGCAATCCGAAGGTGCCAGGTTCGATTTCCGGCCGGGGCACTGGCCAAATCAACATCGATGAAAAATTAATTACTTTTCAAATACTTTCGAATTCTCCAGCCAACAAAACTCATCCTTGACGCTTCCACTACAAAAATCCAGATTGCGCAAGGACCAAGGAAAATGATTTATCAACATCTCATATAAATCAACAAGCCAGCTGGCGCCATCTCTGTTGGAATTTTGCGGTTAAACTCACAACAACAACACATAACAATCCTTGACCCAAATCTTGTTATCTACAAAGGAACGAAACCGAGTTGCAAACAATGATCGTATGATAATCGGATTATATGCCCGATCGAGTGCCGATAAATTGAAAACCGGTATAAAGAATTATCACCCCAGCTAACCACCAGCTGTTACAACAACAACAACAGTAGGGTAATGAAGTAGCTGTCGAATAATAATAGGCCTAAGCCTATTAGCTTAGGCTTAGGCTTAGGCTTAGGCTTAGGTTTAGGTTTAGGTTTAGGTTTAGGTTTAGGTTTAGGTTTAGGTTTAGGTTTAGGTTTAGGTTTAGGTTTAGGTTTAGGTTTAGGTTTAGGTTTAGGTTTAGGTTTAGGTTTAGGTTTAGGTTTAGGTTTAGGTTTAGGTTTAGGTTTAGGTTTAGGTTTAGGTTTAGGTTTAGGTTTAGGTTTAGGTTTAGGTTTAGGTTTAGGTTTAGGTTTAGGTTTAGGTTTAGGTTTAGGTTTAGGTTTAGGTTTAGGTTTAGGTTTAGGTTTAGGTTTAGGTTTAGGTTTAGGTTTAGGTTTAGGTTTAGGTTTAGGTTTAGGTTTAGGTTTAGGTTTAGGTTTAGGTTTAGGTTTAGGTTTAGGTTTAGGTTTAGGTTTAGGTTTAGGTTTAGGTTTAGGTTTAGGTTTAGGTTTAGGTTTAGGTTTAGGTTTAGGTTTAGGTTTAGGTTTAGGTTTAGGTTTAGGTTTAGGTTTAGGTTTAGGTTTAGGTTTAGGTTTAGGTTTAGGTTTAGGTTTAGGTTTAGGTTTAGGTTTAGGTTTAGGTTTAGGTTTAGGTTTAGGTTTAGGTTTAGGTTTAGGTTTAGGTTTAGGTTTAGGTTTAGGTTTAGGTTTAGGTTTAGGTTTAGGTTTAGGTTTAGGTTTAGGTTTAGGTTTAGGTTTAGGTTTAGGTTTAGGTTTAGGTTTAGGTTTAGGTTTAGGTTTAGGTTTAGGTTTAGGTTTAGGTTTAGGTTTAGGTTTAGGTTTAGGTTTAGGTTTAGGGTTAGGTTTAGGTTTAGGTTTAGGTTTAGGTTTAGGTTTAGGTTTAGGTTTAGGGTTAGGTTTACATTTAGGTTTAGCTCCTAATCTGTATGCGAAGGTTGAGTTCTAAGATTAGTAGGATCGGCCCACTACCACCTCCCATACAAAATCCTCCTTTTTAGGGGACTATCCCTACGATTACAGTCGTAGCTTTGGGAATATACTTATGCATATGCTTTGGGCTGAAATTTAGTATACAAGCCTAAGGAAAAGGACCAAGGAAAATGATTTATCAACATCTCATATAAATCAACAAGCCAGCTGGCGCCATCTCTGTTGGAATTTTGCGGTTAAACTCACAACAACAACACATAACAATCCTTGACCCAAATCTTGTTATCTACAAAGGAACGAAACCGAGTTGCAAACAATGATCGTATGATAATCGGATTATATGCCCGATCGAGTGCCGATAAATTGAAAACCGGTATAAAGAATTATCACCCCAGCTAACCACCAGCTGTTACAACAACAACAACAGTAGGGTAATGAAGTAGCTGTCGAATAATAATAGGCCTAAGCCTATTAGCTTAGGCTTAGGCTTAGGCTTAGGCTTAGGTTTAGGTTTAGGTTTAGGTTTAGGTTTAGGTTTAGGTTTAGGTTTAGGTTTAGGTTTAGGTTTAGGTTTAGGTTTAGGTTTAGGTTTAGGTTTAGGTTTAGGTTTAGGTTTAGGTTTAGGTTTAGGTTTAGGTTTAGGTTTAGGTTTAGGTTTAGGTTTAGGTTTAGGTTTAGGTTTAGGTTTAGGTTTAGGTTTAGGTTTAGGTTTAGGTTTAGGTTTAGGTTTAGGTTTAGGTTTAGGTTTAGGTTTAGGTTTAGGTTTAGGTTTAGGTTTAGTTTTAGGTTTAGGTTTAGGTTTAGGTTTAGGTTTAGGTTTAGGTTTAGGTTTAGGTTTAGGTTTAGGTTTAGGTTTAGGTTTAGGTTTAGGTTTAGGTTTAGGTTTAGGTTTAGGTTTAGGTTTAGGTTTAGGTTTAGGTTTAGGTTTAGGTTTAGGTTTAGGTTTAGGTTTAGGTTTAGGTTTAGGTTTAGGTTTAGGTTTAGGTTTAGGTTTAGGTTTAGGTTTAGGTTTAGGTTTAGGTTTAGGTTTAGGTTTAGGTTTAGGTTTAGGTTTAGGTTTAGGTTTAGGTTTAGGTTTAGGTTTAGGTTTAGGTTTAGGTTTAGGTTTAGGTTTAGGTTTAGGTTTAGGTTTAGGTTTAGGTTTAGGTTTAGGTTTAGGTTTAGGTTTAGGTTTAGGTTTAGGTTTAGGTTTAGGTTTAGGTTTAGGTTTAGGTTTAGGTTTAGGTTTAGGTTTAGGCTTAGGTTTAGGTTTAGGTTTAGGTTTAGGTTTAGGTTTAGGTTTAGGTTTAGGTTTAGGTTTAGGTTTAGGTTTAGGTTTAGGTTTAGGTTTAGGTTTAGGTTTAGGTTTAGGTTTAGGTTTAGGTTTAGGTTTAGGTTTAGGTTTAGGTTTAAGTTTAGGTTTAGGGTTAGGTTTAGGTTTAGGTTTAGGTTTAGGTTTAGGTTTAGGTTTAGGTTTAGGTTTAGGTTTAGGGTTAGGTTTACATTTAGGTTTAGCTCCTAATCTGTATGCGAAGGTTGAGTTCTAAGATTAGTAGGATCGGCCCACTACCACCTCCCATACAAAATCCTCCTTTTTAGGGGACTATCCCTACGATTACAGTCGTAGCTTTGGGAATATACTTATGCATATGCTTTGGGCTGAAATTTAGTATACAAGCTTTTATGCTCTTAGCGGAGGTTTTGTTTAAAAATTACAAAGATTGGAAAAAAACGACTCACATCCCCATACAAACACCCTATTTTGGGGTGACCGTATATCTGTTCTAGCAGAACGACTCACATCCCCATACAAACTCCCTATTTTTGGGGTGACCGTATATCTGTTCTAGCATTGCCTTAAGAGTCATCGAGATGAAATTCCTCTAAGCTGAGTTTAAATTTAAAGATGAATTATCCTCCGATGCCAAACTTTTTTTTTGGAGGTTAAGAGTTGCACAACAATATTCTCAGCTCATAAAACCAAGTCATTATTTGAAATTATGTTAGAAAATTATTGGTATGAAAATTTACCAGTACTAATATTTTCCAAAACGAAGTAACGGATTTGTAAATGGGCAGAAAAGTCACAGCCCTTCTAGTACATCCCATACAAAATTACCTATTTTAGGAAAATTCATATTTCTTCCATACCTTCCAAAAGCGCAACTGTATTTGGTCTGTTTAAATATCTTGTAAAGTAGACAAACCCTAAGAGAACCGAAACCTTTGCCACACACCTTCTGGTACCTTCCATACAAATGACCTAATTGGCCTCGTAGTTTTACATACATTTAATTTTTGTAAGTACACAGTAAAATTTTGCGTAAGATGTACGCTTATGAAAATTTGACTGAGGAGTTAATCAAGACTATATCGGTTCACAGTTTCTGGTACCTCCCATACAAAGTGACTTATTTTTGGAAAATTAATATTACTCCCAAAACTTCCAACATGGGCACATGGGTAATAAGTTGTGAATGATGGGTTAATAAATTTAACTTGTAATAAAAAGCGAAACCTCAGAATATCTAAC
>OZ035881.1:33278175-33321459 GCA_964034835.1 Muscina levida | reverse complement strand
ATCTTGGACAGCAATAACAAATGGTATAGTAGATAACACTAGCAAAAAAAAATAACATCAGCGACTTCTTAATTACAACAACGGTTGTCAGACCGAACAAAATTCACTCTATTACTGTTAACTACATGATCATCGAGTATTGCGTCACATTGACCCAACACAGGGACTAGATATACTAAATTATAGGTTTTGGGTAAACTAAGACCAGTGGTGGTAATATAATTGGAATTGCAATTAGACCCAAACACAGCGAGAACTAGAAGATGTTACAGAACCTATGACACAGTACAGCACATGATTTTGGGACTCAATTTAGAGAACTGCACGTGAAAGTAGCCCCAAAAAGGGCTGTATGCCATAAAAATTTAATATTGATTTGAAGTTAGTAAGTAACGTATAGGGAAATTTGTCAAGTTTTAGGCTCTTTTGTTTGACATAACTCATGAACCACTAGTCTAATTTAGCTGATTCAGCGAAAATTCGCATACAACTATCTACCTGAATCTATCATAGACAAGTGATGTATACCTTACAATAGAATATTGTCATGTATAGGGTACCACTGTGTTAAATTTTGCAAAAAATAATGTGAACAACTAAATAAAAAGAATATAGATTTGTGTTGTTGTTTTTTGTTTCTTAAAGAAAAACGAAAAAAATACATAAAATACACAAAACATAAAAACATACTAAAGAACCACAAAAAACGAGGCAACAACAGCGAAGACCAAGATGAACATTTTAACTTAGTTGCTGAAGTAGTATCGACTCAAGCGAAACAATACATTTTGTTAAGTATTTTGATACCCAACGATAGACAGAAACCCTTGAGGTATAACTCAGTAGCAGCATACGGATGCAGAGGTATCAAATAGGTACTATTGAGAAATGGATATAAATACATAACTCTGGAAGAGTAAAGGATATAGCTACAGCGAACTTGGATAGAATAACTTAAAGTTACTTAAAAAAACATAAGCAAATTAAATAAGAATGCAACTTAAAATTATATACATACTAGCTGACCCGGCATACTAGTTGACCTGCCATACAATTTTTTTCTAGTAAATATATTTGTTGTTAAATAAAACATAACGCATAGTGTGTGGGGATTGCATGTATGACACAAATTGTACAGTAGCAAGTTCTAAAGACACAAATGGAATATGTCTTAGGGGAAAGTAGTCCAAGAACATAAGAATATAAGCCCCATATACACTTACCATATTTTTCATCTGTGACTCAAATGTTATTAATTTTTTAAAATTTACACTATGTAGACTGTAAAGTAGACTGTCGTCGCCAGTTACGGACCGCGCTATGGGCTCATCGGGATCTAAATACATAAGAATACATTTGCCACGACAATTCCCCCCAATAACCGACCGCAAAACTTTGGTCTGTATATACATCCCAGTAGGAAGTTCCGTCATACACGACTTTGTCGTCAACGCTGTCCTCAAGACAAAATGTGAAAAATGTGTGTACTTGTCGTTAAAACACTCGGTTGACGACAAGCTAACCGACAAAATACTAATGTTGTCGTGCATCAAACATATTCAACAAAATCAAAGGAAATAAATGTGTTGCTATGATAATTGGAACAAAAAATCGGGAATCTGACGTACAAAAGTTTTAGTTTATTAAACGGGCGAGTAAACATCATCAATTTAATTCTTAACTTCTCTCTTGGTCAGTACTTTTCCAAAAGTGTTAACAATTAGTCATACTAATAAAAAGCCAAAAACAACTAAAAATCCATCTTTTAAAATTGCACCAATGTATATACAAAGTCATACTAATATGGCTTGAATGCGAATTCAAGGCATAAATAGGCATCAACGACAATTTGACATATATTTTTTACCCATCAGGTCGTGCATGATTGTGAAGGCGACATGTTGCTTATATAGACATCAACAACAATTTGAGCCACATTGTCACCCATCAGGTCGTGCATGATTTTGTGGGCGACAGGTCGCTTGTATAGGCTTCAACGAAAATTTGACCGACATTGTCGATCATCAGGTCGTGCATTATGAAAATTTCGTCGACGATTTGTATGGATGGTCCCCTAAATGTCATCAACGATTTACTATGGTCATGCACCTATCCTTGGGGATGTCTTGCAGACACTTCCTACCGGGATGAATTTAATTTTATTTCTCTAAGCTTAAAACTACATTTTACATGCCCCGCACCCTTTTGGAGGAGTTATTTTTTCTAGATTCGAAATTAGACCACTCTAGCGCCACCTACCGGGTCAATTTTAAGAAAATTGTTCTCATGATGAAAATAAAACCTTTATTACAAATTTCTCTTAAATTTATCCATTTGCTACCTACGGGTTCCATTTGTACGTACGATTTTTATACCATCACCCTTAGGGATGAGGGTATATATCATTTGATATGAAAAAAAGTGTAACGCAATAAAGGAGACGAGTAAGATTTCAAGTATCTTTAGACTAAATTCGTTTCAGGACTTTTAAGACGATTAAGCTATGTCCGTCTGTCTGGCTGGCTGGATGAATGGCTGATGAGCAGGATAACTCTAGTAAACCTTAACGGATCGGTATGAAAATTTACCAGTTTTAATATTTTTCAAAGCGAACTAATGGGATTGTAAATGGGCAGAATAGCCCCACCCCTTCTGGTAGCTCCCATACGAAATTCCCTATTTTTGGATAATTTATATTTCTTTCATAACTTCCAAACGGACGATCGTAGGATATTTGAATTTGGTTAGTTTATTTATCTTGCAAAAGTAGACAAACCCTAAGAAAACGAAACCTTTGCCACACCCCTTCTGGTACCTCCCATACAAATGACCGAATTGACCCTCATAGTTTTGCATACATACCTTTTTGGTAAGTAAACTGAAGTAAATTTTTGCGTATGACGTTCGCTTATGAAAATTGGACTCAGGAATGAATATGAACTATATCGGTTCACGCCTTCTGGTACCTCTCTTACAAAATGGCCCATTTTTGGAAATTTAATATTTCTCCCATAACTTCCAAACGGATACTTGGTGCGTATTGAAAATTGGTCGGCAAATTTATGTTATGATATGAGACGAAACTTCAGAAAACCCAACTATTTGACACATTCTTTCTGGTAAGTGCCATACAAATGACCGTGTTGAACACCATAGTCTTACATACATATCTTTTTTGTAAGTACACTGAATTCAGTCAAATTTTGCGTAAGTTGTACGGTTAAGAAAAATGGACTCAGGAATGAATATGGACTATGTCGGTTCACTCCTTTTGGTATTCCCCATACAAAATTACCTTTTTTTACGAAAAATTAATATTTCTCCCATATTTTCCAAACCGACAGCTGGGGGACAATCAGATTTGGTCAGTTAATTTACCTTGTAAACGAAGGCGTAAACTCAGAAAACCTAACTATCTGACACACCCCTTCTGGTACCTCCCATATCAATAACAGATATTGCCCCTTTTACATGCATATAATTTTTGTATGTACACTAAATTCAGACAAATTTGCCAAGGTAAGCGTCTACTGAACGTTGACTTACACGGTTTTGCTCCACAAGCAGGTAAAAAATAATACATAAGTAATTTTATTTTAAATAAAAAACTATTAATTTCAATAACTCCTCTCGTTTAAACTTTCGGTATAAATCCACCCCAGCGCCACCTACCGGGACCATTTGTACATAGAATTGTTTGTCATGATCAAACAAATGCACATTTTAAATTTCAGTTAAATTGGTCCATTCATTCAAATTTATGATACAAATCCACCCAGCGCCACCTACCGAGTTCATATGTACATACAATTGTTTGTCAAAATCTAACAAATATACATTTTAAGTTTCTCCCAAATTTGTCCATTCGGTCAATTTAACTATAGATATTCACCCTAGCGCCACCTATCAGGACCATTTGTACATAGAATTTTTTGTCATGATCAAAAAAATTTATGATATAAATTCACCCCAGCGCCACCTAGCGGTATGAAGATTCAACTATACATACAAAATTTAAAAAATATTGGTCGAGCCGTTTCGAAGGATTGCTGCAACAAACACCATGACACGAAATTTGAATATATTTATTAGAAGATGGAATTAAGAGTCTAGCTGGATGCAGAATTGTAATTGCTTGTTATAGTTTTGGGAATAACATTAATAAGAGAGCAAAAATTTAGCCCTTTCTTGAACTATCGAGAGCCGTATTTAGTACCTTTCCCAACTTTGATCTTGGTGTTTGTTTTTCTAAGTCCAAGTAGTAGAATATGTCACCTACATTTTTCACAGGCATACCTCAGTGGACGTACAGTAATTGAGACGATAATTTGTATGTTTATAAAACATTATTGAGTCTTCTCACCCCTTAACAATGTATTTACCTAAATTAATTTCTCTTTGTATACCAATACTGAGGTGAAAAAGAGCTTTTATTTTTGGACTCACACAACGGGAACTACAGTTCAACAACAAATTCGTTATCAGCTATTTGAGAAGTTTTTACTAGATATGGCGATTGACTCGACTACTCAAAAGATGCTGTCAATAACATCTAGGGGACCTCTGTCATAGCCCTCTAAGGCTGCTATGGTCGCCCACCTCAATGACAAACTCCATTCCACTACAAAAATCCAGATTTCATAAGGACCAAGGAAAAAGGAAATAATTTATCAACATCGCAAAATAAATCAACAGAACCAGCAAGTGCCATCTTTAGAGGAATTTTGGAAATTTCACAACAACACCTAACAATCCCTTGACAAAAATCTTGTTATCTACAAAGGAACGAAACAGAGTAGCCAACATTGATCGTATGATAATCGTATTACATTACAACAACAATGACAACAGTCTCGTTTTCTAACCATCATGCCTCAATCAGTCCCCTACACTGTAGTAATAATATTACTCCTTACCAATGCTGTAATTATGCAATAATTATCTCAGTCCCTATATCATCTTAAAATTTCACTTCATCATTCTTCATGAAAATTACAAAAGTCCTTGTAATTCGTTTAAGAAATTTTGCTGTTCATTTTCTATAAACTATATATAATTAAATTTTGACAACTTTAATCACTCGTTGCCATATCGCAGCACACGTGCTCTCGACAAAAACAATAGACATCCTGAGAAAAATATCAGCCGAGAATTAATTTCGTATTATTATACAAGAATAGAGAGAGAGAGAGAGAGACCGCAAACTTGTGGATACGCTTGAGAAAACTTATTTAATAAGACGACTTGAAATGGCGACCAGAATAAAGCAAGAACACAGAAAAAGCAACCAGCACAAAGACAAACAACTACAAGCCCAAAGAAATATGGCAAACGTATAAAACTTAAGACTTGTCTCTACCAATGCCTGCCGCCTGTTCTGCCTTGATGTGACGAGGAAAGCTTCTACTTTTAGAAAATAAAACTTATTACTTAACAACAAAATAAATAAGGATTTTCTTAGTAACTAGCAAGGAGCAAGGCGTTGAGCTAGGAAACGAACAAACAAAGAATATTACAGAGAAAGAGTGAGAGAGAGAGAGCGAGGTAGAAAGTATGGAAAACTAATAGGAAAGGGTTTAGCTAGAAAAATTTGCACACATGCTGTAAAACAAACACATCAATATATTCCACATTCTAACGCCCACACCGACACACATACTCAAACTCTTACACATATACGCATACAAACATCTAACAAAATCCTTTCAAATCCTATCCAACACATTCATCTCAAAATGGATTTGCCATAAAGAAAAGCATCTTGCAAATCTGGCAAACGGAAACTAAAAATAAAATAGTAAATTACAATGACACAACGGAAAAGGAACAGGAAGCGAGGGAGATTGGAGGAGGCAGCGAGCGAATGTTTCAATAGAATATGCACGCCGAGAAAGAGAAAGTAAGATATGACACACACACACACAAACGAATATAATTTCTTGTATACACAAACCGTTAAAAAGGAGAAAGAGTTGTATACACCAACAACAACAACAACAATAACAATAACAACATATTAGCGCTGTTGTTGCTTTAAGAATACACGCAAGGAATTGAAAAACCCCAGAACCCCGAACTAGTAAATATGTCAAGGTTGCCAACTGTATGTTGAATAGTGAAAACAACAAATAAACACAATGATATTTATGTATACTACACAAGGCAAAGCAAGGCAAGGCAAAGCATTTACATGGAGTATACATGAAATTACTTGTACTGGCATGAATGTATGTATGAGTATTTGTGCATACGTATACCCACCTACCCATACATGTTTTTAGCCACTGCCATGTTCGTTAATACTCGTACATTTTTAAGGAAACTAAAACACAAAACTTTTACAGACAGCTGAAAACCACTCGTTCTTTTCAAAGATATCCTAGTTATCCTTCAGATGAGTGAGCGTGGGTCTTTGCTGTGGGTGAGCGTCTCTGGTATCGTATTCGGTATACAGTGTCAATGAGTGGGAGCAAAAAAAAGGGTGTTAGCAGTGGCTTGTGAGGGTTTGTAGTAAAAATTATTAGAACAAAATTATATGGATGCTTTTTGGAAAAGGGGACCTTAAATGGTCTTAGTTTTAAATAAAGTCTTGAACTTTGTTTTGAAATTAGTACTGCTGAACTAAGTACAATCAGAAAATATTTAGAAGAAAAAAGTTTTTCCGAAAACTTATTTATATTTCATTAGTTTCTACTGCGGCCGAAGCATTTCTCATTACCACACAGCAAAAAAAAAGAGAAGCCACTCAAACAAGAATATTTTTAACCAAGGTAATTAATTATGGGACCTTTCTGATGTTCAAAATAAAATTACTCCTTGACGACCCATCGGAAGCATACCAGACCCCATATTTATTCCAAGGGAATTTTATATAGAATCTATGATTTTAAAACAATCCGACCAATAGTTAAGTATTGTAATGAGATTTAAATGTGGGTCCGTTGGGACCTTTTCACTCTGAAATTTCACTAATAAATTAGCTTTTTATACCCCCACCCTACTGATAAAACTTAAAAAAAATTAATTTCCCATTACACTCCATGAATGAGGTATGGGATAGCTTCTCTCGTTGTTGTGAATTAACACGCTTTCTATTTTTAGATTCACATCTAACTGCACCTTCTTGTTAATCGACGAATGCGAACGTCACTGTTTGAGAAGCTCTTACTACACATGCCGATTGACTCGACACTAATACTGCGAAGTTGCTGTCGACAACATTCGAGGGGAGCCGACAATGAAAGAAAATTTGTCTTTTAAGATGACTGGAGCCAGGAGTTGAACCTGTGATCTCCCGCATGGTAGTCGCGTGTTCTAACCACCCTACAGATAGGAGTGTATATATCATTTGATACGACCCAAAAATGTAACACATAGAAAAGTCACTTTAGACCCTTAGTTTCTTTGAACCAAATTCGGTTCATGATTTTTTAAGTCGTTTGAGCCATGTCCGTCTGTCTGTCTGTCCGGCTGATACGCACAATAACTTTCGAAAGACCCAACCAAATGTTTTGATACTTTGCATAAATAAATATTTCCCCAATAAATTGGAAGTCTAGGCACGCCCCTTCTGGTACCTCCCATACAAATGTGCCGTTCCACCTTCTTTAGAGATGGAGTAGGAATATCAGTACACAAATTCTGTACTTAGTAAACCTACATCAGGACAACATTTTGGGGAAAAAACTGGGGCTAGCCACGCCCCTTGTACCATTCCGCCTAGTTTACAAAGTGGTAAGAAATATAAATACACCCGAACTTACACTTAGTAAATCTATAACAAGATAAACTTTCGAAAGAAAAATTGGAAGCCCAGCCACGCCCCCCCCTGGTACCTCCCATACAAATGTACCATTCCGCCACATTTGAAATCGAGTAAAAATATCAATACACCCAACGTCATCGTGCCCAAATTCTCTATTTAGTAAAGCTACAGCAGGATAAACTTTTGGTATCTCCCATTCAGGATAAACTTTGGTACCTCCCAAGAGGGCTGATTCACTTTTGAATTCAAGTAATAATATCAAAACACCCAACCGATAATGCCAAAATTCTGTATTTTGTTAAGCAAATGTAATGTCTTTACTGAGGGTGAGGTGAGGTATGTAAGTTGGTTTTAAGACTGAAACTTTCTCACTTGATGTGGAACATTTGATTGTTCAAAAGTAGTTTTTGAAGGTATTTTTCTGACATTTTTTTTTTAAAAAAAGGATAAAAACCACGTGTCGTTAAATTTTATTGCAGGTATCTCTAATCGAAAACCCTCTAAGATAGTATGAAACATAGTTTTAGGATCTATTTCAAAAATCTACTGTAGTTAACTCAGAAAACTTTATAGTGCCATAAAACAAAAGTAAGACAGATGCATCTTAGTCTTTCTTCTCATCTTAGTCTTACTTCTCAGTCTTCCTCCCAGAATCTTATACACTCACACAAGAGTTTGATTCTGTATAGGAACTATTACAACAATGTCCTCAATTTTGCTGCACTGTTTTGGTTGGAGCAAGAAACATGGTAGTGAGAGGAACCGGATTCCCGCGTAAAGTTATCCACAAGGCAACCTGGATATCCCCTGATCAATATACACCCAGCAGCAACAAATGGGGCTTTGCATGCCTCCTTGCAGGCCTGCAAAAGAGCATTTATAGAAGAACTAAAATAAAAAAAAACTTATGCGAATTATTTCCATATTAAATGATTTCGTACTTTTTTAAATTTTTAATACAATATTTTTTACAATTTGTAATAACTATTTTTTTAAAAAACAGCAGGAATCGAACTCGCGACCTCAGTACTAATAGTTGGGCATGCTACCTACTCGGCCATCACGTGATATAGTTGTTGTACGATAAAAGGCATACATGTGGTTCTCATAAACAACAGCATCTGTCTTACCTTCCCTTAGTAGGCCTGTCAAAAGGGCTTATCGGTGCATGGCTATGAACGTCAATTCTGCCTTCTACTAATAGGCCTGTAAACAGGCCTGTTTAAGGCAAGAAAGTTTGCATGCGCTTTGTGCACATCTATGGTATATTTGTGGGATACACAGTAGGGCTGCTCACAGGCCAGTTTTAAGAAGGAAAAGAGGCATGTCTGCGGGATCTTTTCTCACCCTAGTAAGAGGACTCATTGCAGGTCTCATTTGAGAAGCGAAATGTGCATGGGTATGGAATTTTTTGTTAGGCTTAGTGAAGAACTTATTATAGCCTGTATAAATGCCTGGAAAAGGAAGGCGTATTTGAATGTCAACAAACTGCCTTTGAAGGCATGTTTGCCGGCATATTTTTACAATGCCTCGTCTTTTCCGCTGCTGGGCAAGAAACCAGATTGATCGCGTGGTAATTGATGGAGGGCATGTATCAAGCGTCATGGACGTGCGTGTGATGCTCGGTGCAAATATTGACTCGGATCACCACCTAGTTGCAGCTAAGGTAAACACACGATAAAGTAGTGCTAAAAACATTCATAAACAAACGCAAAGGAAGCTAGACATCCCAAAACTGCATACCACCGAGATAGCGAAATGCCTACTCAAACCAACTTTCTCAATTACTTCAAACCAACCCCCTCAATTCTGATGTTCAGGACACCTATTGACAGCATATTGCGAATTGTATGACCACTGCCGCAGCGACCGTACTGGATGATGAAAATCCACGCTCAGAAAAGCCCTGGTACGATTATGAATGTGGCGTAATTTATGAGGAAATTGATGCCGAATACAAGGCAAAATTGCAGCCAATGGCAATGCGTGCGGTGACGAAGCGTTCTTATGAAAAGAGGAGAGAGATGACACGCCTCTTCGACAGAAAAACCGTCTTGGAAAGAAAAGAGAGAGCCGGGATACCGAAAACAACAGGTATCGAGGTGAAGCCCGAAAGTTCTACCAAAAGGTAAAAAGCAAAGGTTTTGGAATAGGGATCCCCACCTGTAAGAACAAAGACGGAAATCTGGTCACGGTGTGCTGCAAATATGGAGGTATAGCTTTCGATCTCTACTCATTCCCGAAGGCAGCATAAGTGACGAAATCACACCAATCATAGACAACAAAGTAGATTGTCCACCACCGAGCTAAAACGTGATCAGCAAGGCGATCGCAAGACTTTAAAATGATAAAGCTGCGGTAGCCGATGGACTGCCGGCATGGGTTTTCAAAGCCGGCGGCGATGTGCTGGCAACATGCATTCACTAGCTCATAAACACGATTTGGCTTAAGAAATGGATGCACGATGATTGGAATCTGAGTGTTTTATGTCCTGTGCTTAAGAAAGGCAATTCAAGTGTATGTGTGAACTATTGCGGGATTAGCCTTTTACCCATCGCATACAAGGAACTGTCTAGTGTGTTATCTGAAATACTAAATCCCATTCTGGGGAACCTAATTGGACCCTTGGGCTTTAGACCTAGTAAATCCATGATATGACTAGATATTCACACTAAGGCAAATCTTGGAGAAGTTCCAAGAAATGCAGATCGACACCTACCAACTGTTTATCGACCACAAAGCTGCATTCGACAGTCCGAAATGACAGAAATTGTTAGATATTATGGCTGAGTTTGGTATCCACGCGAAACTAATACAACACTGACTGATACGAAGTCTTCATTGAAAATGGACAATAACACTATGTCACAAAATTTCAAAAGTTGCTGTATCCGGGACATTTAATTATACATTTTAATGTAAAATTTCACGCTGAATTCAAATCTGCTCTCAGATATGTGGAAAGTAGAATAGATTTTGAGATATGGTCCAATTTCTATTTTTAGAGTTTTGAGAAAAGGTAGGTCTACTAAAATGCCATTTTCTCTGGCTATAATTCACCGATTTTACTGAACTGTAACAAAAATAAAAGATAATAAAATTATTTCTTAAAAAAACGATAGTTGATTGAAATCCAATCTATAATGACGAAGTTATGGCACTTCAAAGTTGGATTTTTGTAAAAATTTTAATGATTTTCCAAATTTTCGCTGCCTTCAATAAAGTTTTTTCCGTGTTTCCGTAAAAATTGCTCCGGTTTCAGACTATTACATGATAGAATAATATGTTCCAAAATTTTTTTGCCCTTGGTCATCAAAATCGGTTGAAAAATAAACGATACATTCACCATTAAGTACAGATACCTCTTCTTGAGAGTAGTAGTAATTGTTGTTTTGCTTGCTCTCCGAAATATAACTCAAGTTTTTTGTTAAAAAAGTCACATAGGAATATCTAAAAAAAAATTGGTTTATTTTACCAAATACTGCAAATGCGGAAGGATTTTTTATCCGATTTTGATGACTAAGGACAAAAAATTTTTGTAAGATATCATTCTATCATGTAATAGTCTGAAACTGGAGCAATTTTTACGGAAACACGAAAAAAACCTAATTAAAGGCAGCGAAAACTTAAAAAATCATTAAAATTTTTATAAAAATCCAACTTTGAAGTGCCATAATTTCGTCATTAATAATTGGATTTTAATCAACTATCGTTTTTTTAAGAAATAATTTTATTATCTTTTATTTTTGTTACAGTTCAGTAAAATCGGTGAATTATAGCCAGAGAAAATGGCATTTTAGTAGACCTACCTTTTTCAAAACACTAAAAATGGAAATTGGACCATATCTCAAAATCTGTTCTACTTTCCACATATCTGAGAGCAGATTTGAACTCAGCTTGAAATTTTACATAAGGATCAACTATTTAGAAGCCGGGATCAAAAATTTGTTGCATTGTGTAATCTGACAGAGCAATTTTCTACCAAGCGAGGCTTTAGACAAGGCGATAGTCTGTCTTGAAAACTCTTTAACAACGTAATGGAGATGATCATGCGGAAGGCTTCAGTAAACAAGAATGGTACCATCATCAACAGAAGTCATGTGCTGCTTGTGTATGCCGATGATATCGATATCATTGGCCGTCGATTGCGGGATATTTCTGCCGGCGGAAGTGAGTGTGGTGATAAATGAGGGTAAAACCAAGTTATTTGTTTCAACGAACAACACCTATAACTTTGAAATTATTATTATTAGCCTTTAAAACAACTTGACACATATATATATTTATATCTCAGTGCCTAAGTCAGAGGCCGAAATGATCAAAGATTTCCATTCGCTTCGATCTTGTGCGCACCGTCTCCAGTCAGTCCTACCAAGCAGCGTCAGTGATTCCTCCACCTGGTCCTTCCAACGTAGTCGCGGTCTCCCTCTTTTGCGCCGTCCTTCGAGGTCTTGATAGAATACCTTTCACGCTGGAGTTTCCTCATCCATTCTCACGACATGGCCTAGCCAGCGTAATCGTTGCACTTTGATCCGCTTGACGACATCAATGTCGTGGTATAACTCGTACAGCTCATGGTTCATCCGAATCCTAAACTCGCCGTTTTGCGGAGTATTTTTCTCTCAAACACCGCCAGATGAGCTGCATCTGCCTGTGTAAGCACCCAAGATTCGGAGGCATACAACAGGACAGGTAAAATTAGTACCTGGTACAGCTGGACTTTGGTAGTTCGATATAGGGTGGTGTTTATAAAGTGCTCGCGTAGTCCAAACACCTGTTAGCAAGCACTATTCTCCGTTTTATTTCGAGGCTGACACTGTTGTTCTTGTTCATGGCGGATCCAAGGTAGATAAATTCATCCACTACCTCAAAGCTATAGTTTTCAACGTTCACGCTGCGTCCCCAACGGGTGGACACTTTGTTCGATGATACCATTAACTTCGTCTTGTCCTCATTCACTGCCAAACCCATTTTCGCTGACTCCCTTTCAACTGATGTGAAAACAGCTGTTACCTCTCGCATCGTTCGACCGATAATGTCGATATCATCGGCATATGCGAGCAGCATGTGGCTCTTATTAAATATGGTGCCAGACGTGTTAACCGCTGCTTTCCTTAACACCTTCTCCATCACTATGTTGAACAGCATACATGACAAACCGTCACCCTGTCTAAGACCTCTCGTCGTATCGAATGGTGCAGATAGATCCTTGCCAATCCGAACAGAGGATTTGGTAGTCGTAAGGGTACACCGGCAGAGACGAATTATCTTCGCAGGAATACCGAACTCAGACATGGCATCGTATAGTCGATGCCTGATGGGACTATCGAAGGCAGCTTTGTAATCGACAAAGAGGTGGTAAGTGTCGATTTGGTAACTTTGAAATGGTAGATGATTTTGTCTGCCTTGGCTCCGCAGAGCCAAACCACTACTACTATGCGCTAAGCAAGCGATTTAATGAAAAAGCGCTCTCTTGAAGAACAAAGATTCAACTCTACCAGACTCTGATTCAACCTGTCTTTTTCTACAGCACAGAATCCTGCATGATGACACAAGCGGATTAATCCATTCTGGGAGTCTTCGAGAGAAAAATACTTCGCAAAATATTTGGACCCATCATCTTTAATGGTAAGTGTCGTCGTCAAATGAATCACGAGCTACATGAGCAGTACAACGACATCGACGTAGTCAAGCGCGGTGAAATAGACCGAATGAGCTGGCTTGGATACGTTGTACGAATGAATGAAAATGTTGCAAATCGAAAGGTCTTCGTTTATCGAAAGGTCTTCGTGCAAAAGACCGAAGCTCTTGGAATTCTTTTCTACGTGCGGCTACTGATAGATGAATTTATGTTGCTACTGACAATTAAGAAGAAGAAGAAATCATGTAAACAGATATAAAAACAAGGCACTATTAGCTGCAGTCTTCCTAAATTCGCTGAGAAAATCGCTAGCTTCTTCCACTGAAGTCTGTTTTGCGTAAACTGGATGTTGTTTCGTAATATACCCGGTAATAATATCATATGCCCGGTATCATCATGTTAACACCTTTCTATAGTGGACATTTATACTTAAAAACTTGATATCCCTTTACACACCATGAATGAGTTATGGGATGCTTCTCACGTTGTTGTGAATTAACACGCTTTCTATTTTATATTCACAACAAACGGCACCTACTTCTTTATCGACGAATGGGAACGTCACTGTGTGAGAAACATTTACTAGTTACGCCGATTATCTGGACACTTAGACTGCGAATGAAAGGTAATGTAGATTGCATTAGCGTGTTCTAAGCACAATGCCACGGTCGGTCCCATTTATACTATTGCACGCTTATTCAAATACTCCTCATTCATTTACACCCACATACACACAACACCCTTTGGCTCACTGTAAATCAACATATTCAACCATCCTTCCATCCATCTCTTACGTTCTTAGCTACTCTTGGTTGTCACAGTTGATGCCTGACTCAATACAAGGATTCTGTGATGGTGCGAGTGTGCATGGCTGTGTCAGTATGCGTCGTTTTACGATGTAACACAATAAAGGATTTCTAGGATTTAAATTTAAAAGGCTGGTATCGTTTTTTTTTATAGTTGTATTTCAGTTTTCTGCCTTTGTTGTTGCATTTTTATACTATTTTATTCATTTTGTTTTTTGCTTTGCTATTTTTTTTCGGTTTAGGTTAAGGGCAAGTGGTACACTTGTGAATCAAAATCGTACCAACAAGAAACACACAAAGTAAACGAAATACAGCAGTACTAGATACCAGGTTTTATTTCTCTAGTTCTCCTCTCCTCTCTATACATAGATATGAAGCAAAGAATACCGCAGGCTGGATGGGTTGCAGGGAGCCGGGACAAGTGCTACTTCCTAAAACTGTTGACACAGTAAACAGCAGAAATGTTCGGTGTGTGTGTGTGTGGCTCTGAGGGGGCAGGCCAAAGGGCTTTTGAAATGGAAATTGTTTTTCCATTCGTAACGTTTCACTGATAAACAAAACAAAACAACCCAACAGAAAAAAAACAACCAACAAAATAAAAACAAAAGGAATAAATAAATAAGAAATATATTTATGTTGAAAAAGAATCCTTTAGTTTGGCAATTGTGAAAAAAATAACATAGGAGAATGCTAAATTCAAGTGCGTCTATAAATATTTAAATAATCAAATAAGATTCAAGAGCACCACTGCACCTCCCGTCTCCCAACACAAGTGATTGGGAGTAGGTGGTTGGCCACAATTGTCTAACTGAAGTATGCTGTAAGAAATCAACATACTAATTTCAAATTAGAAAATATATTTTAAAATGTATCAACTCAAGTGCCATTAGCATATAGTTTCAAGGGCGAAAAGTGAAAAGAATACAATGTGCAGCAAAGGTATGGGAATTAAAATAAAACGGAATTTGAGTCAAGAGATAATTGAATACATTATTAAATAGATAACGCTCTAGTTGTGATATAACCATGACAAACCTACCAAAAAAATTGCTTACATAGAAGAAGCAAAACATTTTACTAAAATGCTGATACAAAATTATCTAAATTGCTGAAATGAGTTCTGTTTTAATAACATTTAAATGTTATTTTATAACGAATGTGGTACAAAAACTGGAGTGTAAATAATGATCGTTGAACGATGAATCCTTTGAAGTTTTAACACTTAAGGTTGTGAAAATGTGTGCAGAAGGCACAGCAAAGGGTGTTGATGAGATAGTTTGGCAACTATCAAATTAGCTATCTGCCCTGCCAGCTGTCAACATAATCCATTTCACACAATTCTTGTAAACATATTCTTTTAGCAATAGTAGAATAGATCTTGAACCGAACAATGAAACCAACCTCATTGTTGAGCGAAAACATTTACAGTATGGAGAATGTGTTTAAAATGATTTTGCTATAACAACACATATTGGGCCAATGGTTCTTCTTTATCATTGCATGGATGGTTTCGTTTCTTATATGTACCCTTCAATACGTGAACGCAAGGACCGAATGTATATTCAGTTTGTTCTTCCATTTGTAACACTCATGTGGAGGCGTGGTAGGTATATAACAAATATGACTGACTGACTGACGGTGTTATTTATCAGTGCCCTAACCAAATGGCTGTTGATAGGATGATAAAATTTGGGGTGGTTGTTCCTCTTATCGATTTGACAGCAGCCAAGAAGGAATTTTCGATATTCGTCCTTTTAGGGATAAAAAATTCCCTATAAGGGATAAGTCTGGTGCCATCACCCAGACCATACTGCTATAGCTATAATCGTGAAATTCTAAATGGAAATGTTCACTTGAGAATTAGGGAGCTGCACGAAGAGAATTTTTCAACATTTCAAATTTCAAGGTTAAGATTAAAAAGTTTCAAAAAGGGATAAAACTGGTACCAGCACCCAGATTAAACGGCTAAAGGTAGAATCTCGAAAATGGGGATAAATATTTATTTTAAGGAGTAATTGTGTAATATGAAGAGATTTTTCGAATTACGTACATTTACTGGAAGAAGACCAAAAAACAATCAGAACACATACTACCACCCAAGTGTCTGAAGGAAGAATATCGAAAGTCGGGAGTGAGATGCAAGGTAAAGCATTCTGATCGGTTTAACTTGGCAAACCCACAGTGATCCTTGCCAATTGCATTTCAAGTCTACTTACAGAGCTCCATATTCGTGGTACTACTGCGGACGGAGTACCTCAAAGTGGTGACGCCTGGAAACGTGCCTTTGACACCCGTCAAAGCAGGGCTAACTATGAGGGCCGAAACCTAAAACACTGGCACGTCGGCTTAGAGTGAGCGGTACCCTGGTCACCGTCAGACACAGAATGGGCGGCTGTAATAAAATCCTGGCAGGAGGAAAAAACTGCGACGTGGTGCACTGGGCTTGCAACCAGCCACCGACGTTTGAACTACTGCAATGAAAAGAAGTAAGAAAATAATTAAATGGACCCCCCAAAAATGTTGACGACCACCGCAAAAGGACCATGATTTGAGGATCTGCACCTGGTTAACAAGAGACTGCGACACCTAGTTCCAAGGCTCAACCCGGTGCACAGTGGTCGTCTCCATTGGCCATTGGCTTTATTCCACCTGTCCT
Source organism: Muscina levida (assembly GCA_964034835.1). Lineage (NCBI taxonomy): Eukaryota > Metazoa > Arthropoda > Insecta > Diptera > Muscidae > Muscina > Muscina levida. Next base: position 33,304,591 of record OZ035881.1, on the reverse strand, counting down.
CTTTAAGAATAGCTTCAAAAGGCAAACCATGAAAATTATTTAGTACTCTAAGAGAGGTCTTTGCATCCTTTGTCCGACATTGACCAAACTCTAGATTTAGTCATAGATTGATGAAATCAATGGATATACCGACTTTGGTATGCCTACTATGAAATTTAAATTTTCAGGATCTAAGAGAGATCCTTGAATCCTTTGTCCGACATTTACCAAATTTTAGATTTATTCATCACTTTGGTATGCCTACTATGAAATTTAAATTTTCATAATATAAGAGAGGGCCATGTATCCTTTGTCCAACAATGACCAAATTTAAGATTTTGTCATAGATTGATGGAATCAATGGATTTGCCGACTTTGATGTGCCTGCTATGAAATTTAAATTTTCAAGATCTAAGAGAGGTCCTTGCATCCTTTCACAGATTTTAACCAAATTTTAGAAATTGGTGTCATTTAAAGTGACTGTGAGATATGCTAAATAATATTCACCTATGATAACTACTTCTATTTTTGGCCGCTCTTTGTATGAAACGGCAACCACTGTGCAGTGTGAGAACGCATAGCCACCATAAGAGTCAGAACAAAGTTTATCCACATAACACTTATATGTGCCCATGCTCCGACAGAAGAGAAAAACGATGAGAACAGAAACGAGTTCAACGAGAGCCTAGAAAATTTATATGACCGTAGCACGAGCCATGACATCAAAATTGTACTAGGCGATTTTAAGGCCAAAATTGGGAGGGAGACCGCATTTAAGGCTACGATCGAAAAATTCAGTCTGCACACCGAAACGTCGAACAATGGTACCAGACTGATTGATTTCTCTGAGGCAAGAGATATGGTGGTTACCAACACTAGATTTGACCAGAGAAATATTCAAAAGGAAGGCACGCACCGAGTGTTCTGGATGTACGAGTGACCAGGGGTGCGAATATAGACTTTGATCACTACCTCACCGCAGTTAAGGTACTCACAAGGCTAAGCATGGCGAAAAACATACGTAGCCAGGCCTACCCCAACCACCTAACTCTACTGCTACGGAATGTTCCATCCCGTGATAATATTACTTCGCAGTGGCAATATATAGCCGACTCCATGGAACGGACTGCGAGAAGCGTACTTGGGTACTCAAAACCGTCTCAAGAAGATGCCTGATACGATGATGAATGCCGCGAACTGTTCGTAAACGGCACAGTGAGAATAGACAACTCGTCTCGTCTTAGACGGAAAAAGAAGGAACTGAAGAAGAGACAGGATAAGTGCACAGAGTTGCTCCGAAGTAGAGGAGAAGCCCGAAAATTTAACCAGAGAGATAAGTTGAGAATCCGTGGAACAGGATTGCCGTCCTGCAAGGACAGCTAGGGACGGACCCGGATAACGTTCTGAAGATATGAAGAGATCATTTCAGAAATTTACCGCTTGGGCCGATGGTCTTCCTGCTGAATTGTTTAAGGCAGACGGGGAAGAACTTATTAGGAGCATGCATCAGCTCATGGAGAACATCTGGCTAGAGGAGAGCATGCCCGGGGACTAGATTTCTCAGTCTGTCTCCGTTGACAACTATAACTTTGAAGTGGTAGATGATTTGTCTACCTTGGCTCCGCCATAACAAAAAATAATAATGTCAGCCTGGAATTCAAAAGACAAGTATTGATCTCCAACCTCTGCTACTATGCGCTAAGCAAGCGATTTCATGACAAAGCGCTCTCTCGATTAACAAAGATCCAACTGTACCAGACTCTGATCCTATCTGGCTTGCTCTACAGCGCAGAATGCTGGGTAATGACTCAAGCGGTGCAATCTATTCTGAAAGTCTTCGAGAGAAAAATATTTGGACCCATCATCGTTAACGGCGAGTACCGTCGTCGAATGAATCATGAGCTGTATGAGCTGTACAACTGCAGCTTCGGCAATAGTCTCGATGGGCGGCGCAGGAGGTGCGACCAAAACTCCGATGGATGAACCAGGTAAAAGAGCTGTTAACTATGCTTGGTGTGACGAACTATCTAGGGAGCGAAAAAGACCGAATCGCTTGGAATACTTTTCTACGTGCGGCTACTGAGAGATAAATTTCTGTTGTTGCTGCCATTATAGAAGAAGAAAAAATCTATCAAAATTTTTTACTAAGGATCTCAATACAACCCCAGCACACCCCTAATAGTCATGCGACGAAAAGTATACAGTTAAATCAGTTTGTAACGCCATGTCGATGCATAAACAATACTTTTTGTTCTTTTAGAGAACAAAATCCAAGTTTTATTTATTTCGACAATCAATGGGTCCTTTGAAAATAATAACTGTAAATACCTATACTTAACTATACTATATATCATAACTCCTGATTTACAAATTGTTTATTATCAAATCTACACATTTTCCACTACCTAGCATTAATTCATCAAACCTACCCATCCAAGTTGTTGTTTTTTACAATATTAAACTAAATAAATACAACGATTCGGAAATCTGTCTTCCGATGATCATAAATTTATTTTCCATCGTAAATTACGCATTAGCTCAACCCACGCCAATGCATACAAATCGCATGACATGTGTAAACATTTCCGTTTCCTCAGTACCATCATACTTATAATGCTGCACTCTTAAAGTAATTTCATATATAAGTACATTTTTGCTGCTCATTCACAGGCAACGAATTATTGTGTAAACACACCCTAGGTTCGGCTCACGATAAAGGGAAGCGGTACAAATTGGTATGGGCAACACACACACTTTCAATGTCCCACATTCCTTCACATTCTACCTTTAACTACCTATTCATTAGTGGCTGAAAATTATGTACACTCTGCGTAAAATACGAGCACATCCACAAATCGTACCTTCTAGCAACTCCGTGTGTTGGCGTAGTAAGCTGTGCGCTTAATTGTACCCTTGTAGTTGTGTAGGCGTATAAGTTTCGTTTTGTCATTTAAATTCTGTATTGTTTAACATTTCACAGCATTACATCGGTTTGCTCTGTAGGACGTGAAAATCATTTGGTTTTTTTTCGTTTGTTTGCTGCTTACGAATAATATAAAAGGAAGTTATGAAAAAAATGTTATTGCTTAAAATAACTTCATTTCATTCGAGCATCCATCCTCCGTTTCTGTAGCTCTTTTTTCATGTCTTGTAAAAAGGTAATGTTAGCTACAGTTTGTTTTCACGAGGTATCCCTCGTCTTTGCGTATGGAAACAAAAATATTTTAAACAACTGTCGCTGTTGTTAATTATCCCCCTGCATACTGTCGTAATGTGAATCCTTTTGTTCAGGTTTTTATTTGATTGTCTTATTGTTGTTTGTGTTTTAAAATCAGTTTCTTATATAAATTGTGATCACGGCAAAAATGTCCTTTGTTGACTAAAACGACAGCAGGTTACAGCGCACAGTGAAATGGTAACACATCAAGGGCGAAAAGCTTACAAATTTAGGATAGGAAAAATACTGTTTCCGAGAGTGATATTATGTTACAGGAAGATTTATGCAAACTATGGGGTCGGCAGTGACATGATGGCTAGAACACGCGACTATCATAGAACTTTGCAGTGTAATATCGATATGTCTAGGTAAAGCTTCTCAAACACCTAATGTTCGCTTCATCTATAAACAAATATATGTCGTTTGTTCAGAGTTCCTTAATATATAGCGTGTTAATTCACAATAACGCGAGAAGCTATTTCATACCTAATTCAAGGGTAAAGAGAAATTAAGTTTAAACACATGCAATCTAAGTTCTTCAGCTTAATTATCCACCACGAAATTTCGATGTCCTGTAATACATTTGTGTGGAAGCTACATGAAAGCAACCTCCGCACAGTGGTTGCCGTTTCATACAAAGAGCGGCCAAAAATAGAAGGAGTTTTCATAGGTGAATAATATTTGCCACATCTCACAGTCTCTTTTAATGACACCAATTTCTAAAATTTGGTTAAAATCTGTGAAAGGAGTCAAGGACCTCTCTTAGATCCTAAAAATTTAAATTTCATAGTAGACACACTAAAGTCGTCATATCCATTGATTCCATCAATCTACGACTAAATCTACAATTTGGTCAATGTCGGACAAAGGATTCAATGACCTCTCTTAGATCCTGAAAATTTAAATTTCATAGTATGCATAACAAAGTTGGCATATCCATTGATGATGACTAAATCAAAAATTTGGTCATTGTCGGACAAAGGATTCAAGGACCTCTCATAGATCCTGAAAATTTAAATTTCATAGTAGGCACACCAAAGTCGGTATATCCATTGATTTCATCAATCTATGACTTAATCTACAGTTTGGTCAATGTCGGACAAAGGATTCAAGGACCTATCTTAGAGTACACAATCAAAAATATGACACTGAAAACGGTGAAGCCTCTTTGTTTTATTGATGGTAACTCAACAATCCGCAAATTTCCGCCGCTGAAATTTACATCATATAATCTGTAAATATTGGTAAACGTTCTACAACAAATTTGGTTGTTAACTTCGATTGACTTCGCAACTAAAACTCTAAGTGAAATTTAAGTCTACACACGAGGTAGTACAGAAATTGGCACATATAATAAATTAATTTAATAAAATAGACACAGCATTCTGAGAAGTTTTTAATACTTTTAAATAATAGTTAATACCTTTGTTTACAATATTTAAATCTTCCATTGTTTAAGCAATCTTTCTTAAAGAGGTTTTTACGTTTTAATTTGGACCTTCACTTGAAACTTACTCACGCTGCGAAACAAAATTATTTTCATAGTCTGCCTTTGGCAGATATTCTTAAAAAGGACAGGTGGAATAAAGCAAAAACAAAAGTTATTGAAAAGAGCAAAATCTTGAGATAGTGTTGCCACAGTATTACCCAGAACTTTGACACTTTGCTCCGCCCGTGACCAAATTTTTTTTGTTAATAACTGTTACCACTTTCAGTTGTATAACAAAAATTTCATTTATTTCTAACAATTTCCTTAGTTTCTGCCCTATCGTTATATGAAGACTTAACACTGTGCCGTTTAAGTAAGTATATGTGAGTGTGCGTGTGTGTGTGCGACCGGGGTAATGTATGAGTATTATTAATTTAAAGAAGACAACTTAATTTCCCTTAACGCTACATTGTAAATTACTTTTTGGGTAAGTAAATGACAAACAACAAACAAACAAACAAACAAACAAACGAAATGCTGCTTTGATTGATGAACTACAGTTGAGAATTTTAAGATTTTAACTTTTCTGTCTGACGCATAATTTTAAAGGGACTTGGATTTTTAAGATACTTTAATTGTAAAAACTGGATATTATTATATAACGTAGGGATAAAAAAAAGAGTTTTTACAATCAAAAAATTTTCATCTCAAAGATTTTAGATTTAGATTTTTTTGTTATTAAACATTTTTGAGTGAGTCTGAAAATTAAAGTGCGTTTTGTCAATAAAATACGAGCAGCTCAACTCTACATTATTCATGTTTTATATACGTCATATTTTCTAGAACAGTTTAAATATTAAAGACTTACTTAAAAAAAAAACTTAATTTCCCTTTGCACCCCATGAATGAGGTATGGGATAGCTTCTCGCGTTGTTGTGAATTAACACGCTTTCTATTTTTAGATTCACAACTAACGGCACCTACTTGTTTATCGACGAATGCGAACGTCACTGTTTGAGAAGCTCTTACTAGACACGACGATTGAATCGACGCCTAATACGGCGAAGTTGCTGTCAACAACATTCGAGGGGAGCCGACAATGAAAGAAAATTTTATTTATTTTTTTTCTTTTAAGATGACTGGAGCCAGGTTTGAACCTGCGATCTCCCGCATGGTAGTCGCGTGTTCTAACCACTATGCCACAGGCCGGTCTAACTACTAATCCAGATATAAAATGTTTTGAGATATGATGGTTTAAAAACTTTAAATTGTTCTCCTGTAAAGTTGCAAATTTTGAGTTGTGACGGTTTTGCACAAAACGAGCGATATTTATTATGCTTTGTCGTCATTTAATGTCGGATCGAAATGAGGCGGATATCATTATTCAAGACTATTCAAGGGTTAAATTTAGGCTTACCAGACATTTTTTGACTCCGACGTCAACTTTAGATTTCGATTTGTGGAGGGTGTGTAGTGTGACCTCTTGATTTGTAAAACCTCTATAAGAAGCTTTTTATTTACTAATAAAAATAAATACTTAAATTTTCATATTTTTTGTGAACCCAACAAAGTAGTCATCATGAGGGGTTTACCAAAGTACAAAAATCAAAAACTAAATTTGACGTCTGAGTCAAAAATATCTATTTGGCAAAATGTAGCCACATGAATAATAATATATGTCTCGTCTCACTCGGACATCAAATAACGATACAGTACTTACTTACTTAAGTGACCAATTACAATTTACGAAACGTAGTTTATAAATTTGAGGCCTGAAGAACGATACAGTATAATAAATACTATGTAGGGTAGGGTGAACGGGTCAAAAAAAAAAGTTTATGTCCACAAATTTTTCATCGGACAAACTAAAAAATTAACGCATCAACTGTTGTTTCGACCCTATCTTAAGGACGCCTCATGTAAGCATTCTGCCTCCACACATGTGGTAAACCTCAGTCAATGAACTAACTCTCGAATTAGAAATGGCCGAATACCATGTATTTGTCTTCGCCGATGATCTATCCATCATCCGTATGGGTAGAAGCATCAATTTATTTAACATTCGCACAACCCGCCTACTTAACGCAGTATCCCACTGAAGCGCTAACAGCGGACTATCGTTAAACCCACTTAAAACCATTCTTATCCTATTTTCTCGGAATATAAAATACTATAATTTGAACCATCGCTACTCAATGCGATGCAATTGCGGTTGACAGCTCAAGACAAGTATCTATTGATAATGCTCGAAAGCAAATTGTCTTGAAAATACAATTTGGAGGAGAGGTTCCAAAAGAATAGTTAGACCAATAGTTTTCGATGGTATCGTAGTTTGGTGGAGGTCCCCTCATAAAAAAAGAGTTCTGAATTCTTGACAAAAATTCAGAGATCTGCATTGGTGAGTATTAGTGGGGCAATACACAACATCCGGTATAGTGCCGCTTATGCCATTTCAAACATCTGGGTTCCTGATGAAATGGCTACCGCTGTATCTCTGGTGACAACGGAATAATGTGGCGATAAGCTATCGGAGCATTTTGTACATGCTGATGGCTGAGTATTTCTACTACACCGGATCAACTCAATGCCCGTAGAAACGGATTTCTGTATCACTCAGTATCCCATACATATTACCAATAACTAATGTAAGGACTTTTATTCCAAACAGGAATACTTGGAAAAAGTCACTAGAGGGGGATACTACAATTAGTATAAGATTTTTTACTGATCGATCAAAAATGAATGACAAAGTAGGCTATGGCACCGGACCATAATATAAATATCTTCTACAAACTGCCAAACTATTGAAATGTTTCAGGCAAAACCACTGCCATATTTGAGTTTGCTGAGCTACTGAAAAATAGTGTCACCACTCTTCGAAGAATCTGCATCTACGCAGACAGCCAGATAGCTTTAAATCCCTGGAAGCCATGTTTGCAACATACCTAATGGTATGGTAAGGAATGCCACTGATCACTAAGAATGATGGCTAAGTATTTTGCCGACAGGCTCATCTGGGTGACGAAACGCAGCAGCATTCCTGACATTTGCTATGCGAATGATCTAGCTAGACATTGTTTTACGAAACAGATTCTTGCGGAAAAAGAAAGTGTTAGTATGCCAATCTCTTCTTGTCATGTGTTTTTTAAGCAATAGGCTGATAATATTTTCAATGATTGATAGAGACTCACTCCAACTTGTATAAAACTAGAGAACTGTGGCCGAATGTGAACAAGAGGAAAACTAAGCAACTGCTTAAACTGCCACAGTTGTCTGACCACTAGTGTTTTTGTCCCGATGTTTCCCCGGACAAAATTCCCGGAAATCTCGGCCAGATTTTTGTCATTATAAAATCACTACTGATCACTAACTGAAAATTATCTTATTGGATAACATGCCCTTAGATTATGATATAGAAATTCCAATCTCCGAAGATGATGCAAGAGGAGGATAAAGGAACTGGACAAAAACTAGGGTATTTAGAATGGGACTGAATACCCGAATACTTCGATACTTACCATATGGTAAGTATTGTAATACCTGTAGGACTGGTCAGAAAATTTATAGAAAGGGCGAAACAAAAAAATTAATCTTCCCCCTGTCTCCTAGTGTGTGGTTGGGCTGCTGGAAGACATAGTACCGTTAAACCTTGGGGGTCTTTAATCCGCCATTCCAAAGATCGTAGTCCGGAGCTTAATATTCATCAACGTCTGTCCTCATAGTCAGCTGTTGATGATCTGCGTCTGTTTGCAGAGCACCGTCAGGTCTTCAAGTTTTCGTCCAAATGTCCGATAAAAATTATGACCTTCGTATCCGGTCAAGGGCTTTATAATCACCCTGTAGAATGCTGTCTGCTACTGAGACCTCTTTTGGTGAAGTGGTGCCGCCTGGCTGCGCTAGTCGATCTGTTAAAGGATCCCAAGGTCCTGTTGAGATGTAATCCTGTCGAAAACCTTGCTTCAGGTGCTGGTGATGCAACAATACTCCAGTTGGCAACCAATGCAGCTCCCTTAGTGTCTACAGCTGAGCAAGGAGAAAAGGCGAATAATAATTCTATACTCTCTGAAGCACCTCCCTCTGCTCCAACAGCCTTGACTTCTACTACTATTTCTCCTAGACACAAAACACTTTCAGAAGGAAATTCATTATCAGGCATTCTGCCTATAAAATAATTAGTCTGCTTGGTGACAAACCGGTCGACACGCTCATGGAGCAGGAAAAGAGATCTTTCCAGTGGGCAGAATCGCACATCGAGGAGTTAAAAGGTAACGTACCTCCTGCGGAGGATGGCAAAACAAAACGGAAGTCATTTGATATAGCGCCTACACGGCAGCGGTCTGAGGACACGACCTTTCCGGAATTCAGAAGATCCAAATTTAATTCTGCACGAACACTACAACGACCATATAAGGATATCGCTAAAGACCACCATATCTGGACGATCATAGACCTTACTAACAGCGAAGGCACTAATTCCTCAAGAAATTGAAAAGCAGTTGTCGTTTCTCCTACTGTGGCGTTCCTAAAATTTACAAGGCAGCTATAGAATCGCTCGGGGAGGTTTGGCCTGGTCCAAGATTTAAAGCAATACATCTTGCTTAATATTAAGCATAAAATTCCTCCTTAATATTAAGCATAAAATTCCTCCTTAATATTAAGCAAGATGTATTGCTTCAAATCTCGCACCAGATTTGACTCCATCTTCCTGAGTGTATACCAAAGCGACGATCATAGGTAGCCTTCAGCTCAACGGCGTGTCCGTCTGTCAACGAAAACTCTAACTCGGTAGCAGTAGATGAGGGCGACCACTTGAAATCTGCCGACAACCCGAGGACGCCAACATAACAGTCGTCCAAATTAACTATACTTTTCTATAATATAATCATATTTGCAGGCATTTTACTATACATACCCGGTATGTATGCTTTTGACATATGGGTGCAACTTTGTAAGTGGGCTTTATCTTTCAATCGTTCATATTATCCTACATTATTATCCGTTCATCCTCCTTGTAATATGTAAATTTAAATTTATGCCGATTTGTATCTTGTTGTGTAGGTTAAACAAATAACTAAGAGATCGAACTCTGAGAAATCATTTATCATAAGCTTGCAGCCATCCTTATAAATAAATAGCAACATTAGCACAATACAACTGTGAAAAATAAAAAAGTAATCTTTGCTCCTTTACGCCCATTTTTTACAAATACAACCAAATTTCTATATTATATGCAACAGCATTACTCAAATACTTGAGAATCTTTGTGAAATCTATAGAATACACACACAATTGCACACACACACACACAACCACTTGTAATTTTATGCTTTCTATAGTATACTTTTCAGCGCTCTTGAATTTTCGCATACTGTTGCATATCCACGACAGCACGGCCACAAGTGGTAATATGCTTAAAATAGTTAGTACTTTTTCAGAATATTTTACTGCTTTCATGTATATATATATATACAATTTTCTTTTAATTTGATGTTGTTGCTTTAATGGGTTTTCATAAATGTTTACAATTTGTTATTTTTTGCTTTTCTTTCCCAGAAATCTTTCCCTGTTGGCTAAAAAAGGAAATGAAATGTATATATATATATAGCTGCAACGTATTGTTGCAATATGTTGCTGTGCATTTCACTGCCACGACCAGGACATGAACTTCAATTTTCGCTTTGCAAATATTTAGCACTCTCATTTACAATTTTCGTTTGTGGTGTATAATTTTTGTTGGTCGCATCGCTTAAGTGGTAAATCGTGACAGGATTTTTATAGCGAGGATTGTGTTTGTAGTGATTTTCTATCGCCAAAACGTGGTATTCTTGTTAGCAAAAGAAATCGCATAAAATTTTGATGTGAAAACAACTGGAATTTATGAGAAGTTTTGTGGTGGAGCTGAGGGTATTTGAAATATATTACCTACGCATGGTAGAGGGATATACGTTTCTCGTAAATATAACATGATTGGAAGTGATTAATATATATTATTATGCTGTTTCGAGTTTCTGTAATAGCAATCAGTAATGTTGCATTATTGTCCATTATAAGATTGTTTAAAGACAATCTGTAAAACATTTAATGGTAATATATAGTGTGTGTTTTGTTGGGAGGCATATGAATTATTCTAAAAATAAAACATAATAAGTTGTATGGAATGACCTAAATTTTGTTGCAAAAGTCTCTTCATTAGTCTGACAGTCAGTATGACAGTTATCCCTATCAGAAGTTCTAAAATCAACCGATAGATGGCATTATAGTAAGTTAACCTATTCAAGTTTGTATTACATATTGTTTCCTATAAATTTCAACACATACCATTACAAACCTTTTGCCATAAACGCCGGCAAAAAATCTGCACTTTACCATTAAAATAAATATCACCCTGCCCTCCGCACTGTGCAAATTATGTCAACTCAACCATGAAATCAAAAGTAACAACGCATTTTATCTTTACCCTTCGCTTTGTGCAAAATAAACTAAAGAAAATTACACGAAAACAAAAGCAAAACGAAAAAAAATATGTTAACAATAAACTAACTGTCATACCAATAATAATAAACAACAACCGGAAATGCGGAAAAAAACGAAAATTGAATATAAAATCTAATTGACAGCAGTCAAAGTTTCCTGCAAAGTTCGAAACAACACAAAACGAAAGAAACAAAAATACCAAAACGTAAAACAGAGTACAAGTTATAATAACAAGAGTAATAAAAAACTACAACAATAAAGAGAATTGAAATAGCAAGCGACTAAAAAAAGGATAACATAACCCAAAAAAAGGGGTACATAACAATTACTCACACTAGTACACTAGTATACAATGTATAAGTGCGAAGACCATACACATACAATTCAAACCAACAATGATATTATAGTTTGTGAGCTCAAAAACAAACACAATTTGGCCTTTAAATTCAATCTCTACTACTCTCTGTCCCCCCCTCCACTTCCAACCAATCTCTCTTAATCACATTCTCTTTTCTTGATTACTCTCGCATGAATGGCAGAACAACATTAAATGTTAAATTGTTTTGAACAAGTATCTATGGTATAAGGAAAACGTCGTTTAAAAAAGGAAACACGCTTACACATGTGCAGACATTGTATTATCATCACAAAGGATGCAAAGGATTAGTAGCGGAGATAAGCGTAGATGTGCGTTGGTGTTGGCGGTTTAGTGGAAATGAGTATTGCAAATATTGTGAAAAGTTTGGTACTTTTTAACCTAGATGGGTAGACTGTTTGGGCTCAGTTGTAAATTCATTTGCCAAGATTTCCCTATAAGTAAAAATTACAAGAGATGAGTTGGAATCCAAGTATCTTAAAATTGTTCGACATAGATGCCTTTTGGCCATATGATTGACCATAGCTCGTAAACGCTAAGGAACACATGATTTCAAACAATGCTGTTTAATAGTCCGAGTTGCGACTCGGACTGGCTGAATGGCTGGAAGGCCTTTAGTGATCTTAATGACAATTTATCAGTATTAATAGTTTTAAAAAAAGAAGTTACGGGAATGTTTATATGCAGTATACCCCCACCCCTTCTGGAACCTCCCCTACAAAATTACCAATTTTTAGGAATATTAATATTTTCCCCATAACTTCCAAACGGAAATCTGAAGGATAGTTTAATTTGTTCAGTTCACTTATCTAGCACAGTACAACATACGATTTTGGGACTCAATTCTGAGAACTGCCCGTGAAAGTAGCCCCCAAAAAAAGAAGTTCTGCATCACTCGTTTTCTCAAGTTACATGCGATAAAAATTTAATATCGATTTAAAGTTAGAAAGTATCGTATAGGGGAATTTGTCACGTTTTAGGCTCTTTTATTAAATTTTTATATGGTGGCGTATAATTACCATTAGTAATATTCCACATAAATCATACACCACGGAGTATAACAGTTTTATTTTAACTGCTACAAAATAAACCCAGTTCAAAATCATTTGATGAAGGGAAAAGTGGGAAACGTTATGTGAACAGATTAAATGAATTGTAATTCTAAATTTTTGTTTAATTTGTTTCATCTAAATCGGACTAGTGGTTTTCGAGTTATGTCAAACAAAAGAGCCTTAAACGTGACAAATTCCATTATACGAATTCAAATCGATATTAAATTATTATGGCATGTAACATGACAAAACGAATAATGCAGAACTTCTTCTTTTTGGGGCTAATTTCACGTGCAGTTCTCAGAATTAAGTCCCAAATCAATGAGCTGATAAATGTTGTACTGTGTAGTACAACATTCATCCACATAATTCCATAAATTCATCCACATAATTCCAAGCGTAAATAATTCGTTACACAAAGTTTAGATAACTTTGGTGGCCGAAGACTTTTCGAGCTGGAGCATTTTCATACGTTAGTACAACATGTCCTGCTATTTCATTCGACCTATTTGGACCCGCTTGGCTACGTCGATGTCTTATACAGTTCATGGTTCTTTGGACGAAGGTACTAGCCGTTAGCGATGATGGGTACAATTATCTCGCGAAGTGTCATTCCGCAGGATTCTGCGCTGACAGGTAGGATCAGTATCTGTTAGAAGTGGACCTTTATTCGTCTAGAAGGAAAGGGCTTTGCTATTAAATCAAATCACTTGCTTAGCGCATAAAAGTAGCCGTTTGCGATCAAACGGCTACTTTTATGCGCTAAGCAAGTGATTTGATTTAACGACTAGACTATTTGTTCGTTAAAGCAAATAGCATAGTTTTGTCCTCATTAATTAACGCTTGCTTTCCAATGCTTGAAAACCCGCAGTACCAGCAGTATTCACTGCTGCCTTACGCGTGATCAGCTCCATTATGTTTAAAAACATTGCTGGCCAGACAGTCTTGCCTCGCTTGGTAGAAAACTAGCAGATTATTGCCTAATCGCAGATTATTATAATATCAGATTATTGCCAAACTCAATGTGAAAACTTGTTCGGTTTTGGATTCACCAGGTCTAAAGTCACACTGATAAGGTCCAATCACGCTCGCTAAGATGGATTATATTATTTCACATAACACACTAGACAGGACCTTGTATGCGATATATAAAAGACTAATCCCTTAATAGTTGGTACACACACTTGGATCGCCTTGCTTAAGCACAGGACATAGAACACTAAGATTCCAATTGTCGGGCATACATTATTTAAGCCAAGTCCTATTTATGAGTTTATGCATTCACGTTGTCAGCTCATCGTCGCTAGCCTTAAAAATCTATACCGGCAATACATTACCACTCGCAGCGGTAATGGGGGGCTTTACCTCCATCCCTGTACTTTTCAATATTCTTGCTCTCTCTTTTTTTCCATAGATGCCTTACCAGCATGAGAAGGCATTTCGTCTCTATCCTCTTCTCGTTATATCGTTGTGTCACAGCACGTATTACCAGTGGCTGCATTTTTGACTTGTATACAACATTAATTTCCTTAGACAATACGCGACATTCCTCATCGTAGCATGGTTTTTCTGAACGTGGGTTTTCATAACCCAGTACGGTCGTTGCGGCAATGGTCATAGAATTAGCAATATGCTGCCATAGTGTGTCGGGAACATCAGAATTTGGAGGGTTTGTTTGAAGCAATTGAGAGTTTTTAGCACTACTTAATCGCGTGCGTACCTAGGCAGCAACTAAGTGGTGATCGGAGACAATATTTGCACCGCGCATCTCACGCACGTCCATAACGCTTTAGACAGGTTACCACGTGATCAATCTGGTTTCTTGTCTTTTGATCAGGGGATATCCACAGGCACTCGTGCTGAAATTATGGAGGGAACACTTTCGATCTCTATTCGTACCCGAAGGCAGCATAAGTGACGAAATCACACCAATCATAGACGACGGAGTAGATTGTCCACCACCGAGCCAAAACCAGATCTGTGCTTAAGAAGGGCGATCCAAGTGTGTGTACCAACTATCGGGGGATTAGCCTTGTACCCATCGCATACAAGGTCCTGTCTAGTATGTTATGTGAAAGACTAAAGCCCATTCTGGCGAACGTGATTGGACCTCTTCAGAGTGGCTTTAGACCTGGTAAATCCACAACCGACCAGATATTCACACTACGACAAGAAAGCTTCTAGAATACTCAAGAAATGCAGATCGACACCTACCATCTGTTCATCGACTACAAAGCTGCATTCGACAGTCCGATACGACAGAAATTGTTATCTGCAATGGTTGAGTTTGGTAGCCTCGCGAAGCTAATACGACTTTGCGGGTCACTGACTGACTGACTGACACGAAGTCTTCAGTCAAAATTTAGACTTGGCGATAGTCTGTTGTGCGATCTCTTTGACATCGTAAAGGAGATGATCATGCGGTAGGCTGCAGTAAGCAGGAATGGTTAACAAAAGTCACATGCTGCTCGCGTATGCCGGTGGTATAGATATCATTGGCCCTGGATCGCGGGATGTTACTGCGGCTTTTTTGTGCATTGAAAAGCAGTCGGCGGAAGTGGGTCTGGTGATAAATGAGGACAAAAGCAAGTTATTTATTTTCAACGAACATAGATTCCACTCGTCTGGGACGCTGCGAGAACGTTGACAACTATAGCTTTGAAGTGGTAGATGATTTTGTCTACCTTGGCTTCGCCATAAACAAAAATAATAATGTCAGCCTGGAAATCAAAAGACGAGTATTGATCGCAAACCGCTGCTACTATGCGCTAAGCAAGCGATTTAATGAAAAAGCGATGAATTTCTTTGCCAATTAAGAAGAAGAAGAATATCCTAGTTTCTAGAGCTGCCAACGCCACTAAGAGAGCCGTATTGTTGAGATTTAGTTGTTGTTGTTGTTGTTGTAACTGCTTGAGGAGTAGTTGGGGAGATAATTTGTCATGCCGATTAGCCGGCACTCGAACGGGCATCTAATCCGATTATAGTACGATCTTTTTTTTTGGCTCCTGGATTATTTAGCTTTTTTGTAGATACAAGGTTTGTGTCAAGGATAGTTAAATGTTAATTTACCCCAAGAGATGACGCCAACTGGATTTTGTTGATTTATTATGAGATGTGTTGATAAATCATTTTCCTTGGTCCTTCTGCAGTCTGAATTTGAACTCGAAAAATATTATGAAAAATATTTTGCCTCAATGTTGATTTGACCAGTGCCCCGGCCAGGCATTACACACGGCAATTGCGGATTGCTATTCTACGTTGATTATACTGAGCTATCAAAGGCCACTTGAGAATTAGTAACTTCTATTAGCTACTCCCTTACATTCATCGGTAGTTAAATTGTGTTGAGTTCACTTTTTTTTGGTATGTAAATAAAAATAAATTATATTGGAGCAAAAGGTCTTCACGAACATTATAAGAAATAGGGAAATATTATAATGATATTGGACTTAAGACTTTACAGAGTATCCGACTAAAAATTAAGCCGTTGTCAAATCATTTTTTTTTTTTTTTCTTCATTGTTATTTTATTGTAAAACAGTATTTCTCTTAAGATCTAAAATATAATATTAATTTAAGAGATGGTTATGTGTAACCTTACATCTAGATTATTATTACAGATTTCAAAGAAATTATACATAATTATAATAAAAAGTGTATTCAAGAAAAGGAAAAAGTTAAGAAAAACCTTTATTAAAATATGAATTTTACTTTACATTGGATTCTTTAGATTAGAAATTAAATTGTTTTCATTATGGGAACACAAATTGTAAAAGTTGTTTGAAATACGAGAAATATTGGTTTTAATTAGTTCAGTTCTACTCAATTCATGGAGTCTTCGAGTGCTAAAATGCCGAGGTAAATTAAGCATTAGCTTTAAAACTTTATTTTGACAAACTTGTATTTTCTTAATGTGAGTTTTGGCACAGGCACCCCACACAGGGCATAAACAACAAAATAAGTTCCGTCCGTCTCAATATATTTTTTAGCTTATGAATATGTTTTAACCCAATCTAGCCAATTTTAACTGCATACAGACATATATAATAATGTATTACAACTTCAACAGCAACTAGAAACGACTTGTTCAATATTAAAATAGTTGATGTATTTCATCAAATGATTCAAACCAGAAGAATTGAATTCACTTAGTACAACAAAAGGTACTATTTTCGTACCCATATATCATACACACACACACCCACGCTATCTAGTATTTAAGGCTTTCATTTTATGGTGCCGTTTCGTCGTTAGCTTTACTTGTTGTAGTTGTAACTGTTAAGTCTGTTGCATTGTCTGATGTTTTCCTCAGCAGAAAATGACATATTTTACGCTTTTCGAGCATTACATTAACAAAACCCTAAACGTTTGCTGTTGCTCATTTCTCATGTTTTACAATAGCAGTGGCAAAGAGAAGCAACAGAAAAATTGCTGTCGCTGCAATTGCTACTGGTGCACATCAACAAAAAAAGGATGTAGCTAACAATGCTTTGTCATTGTTGTTGTTTAGTAAAATGTTTACGCGCATTATTGCTTGAGCTGATAGCATTGTTAGTTTTTCTGCTAGCGCCATGTTCGTGGCGGACTCTCCCCTGTCAAACATAAGAGGAATAGTTTGTTTAAACGCTAGGTTACAGTGTTAGGTGGCGGTTAGGTTGTTGAACATGTTGGTTAATGATAAAGTTAAAGACAAGGGACTGTTATTGAATTGGGTGACTGGGAAAATAAAGGTTTCGTGATGGGTATAATAATTACAATTAAATGATTAAATTACGTTTAACATTTGAAAATTTTATAAACATAAATATATATAATTGTTGTTGTAGCATAACTGTTTGTGAAATTGTAAAAAATAATGCGCTTACATCTTCAGTTTCTAAATACGTTTTAGATGCCTCTGATCAACATACCTGTAATGAGACAAAATAAAGTAAAATACATATTAGGCACAATAAAATTTATATGACAAAATATAATTTATAGTTTTTTAATTTAGTTTTACATTCTAAAGGTAATGATAATAAATCATTAATATTTCCATGGTACGTACAAGCAAAATCATTGTTAAACTTATAAATTTATTATACAGTAGAACAAAATTTGGGTCATGGTCTTAATAACGATTGTATTAAGTTATTATAGTAAAATCCCCAAAACATTTGGTACTGTGGGGGTACAGTAACATTTTATGACCGTTAAATTTTTTGTTGTGTTTTTCGGCCAACACTGAAATGAGTAAGATTGAATAACCATTTCCCACAACAGGATATGTTACCTCGACCGGAGGTACCAATCTTGGCGATATGTGGAGGCTTGCATACTGTTCTTCACGCTAAGAATCGTTAAGGGTCACTTTACGGCAACTGCAAAGTTGCCTAGTTTTATACCCATCGAAGATTAAAAACGAAAAATTCCATAACCAGAGGTTACCGACTCTCTAATATGGTGTGTTATTTGTATGGTGATTATTAAATGGTTTTCAGTTGGGGGTATCCGACTGTGTAGCCCCACTTATTAACTTTGTGTCTTAGTGAGTAACATGCTTAGTTACTAGGTCCTTATCATATAATCAAGGACTTTGACACGGTGTAAATACCCTACCCTCGTGGGACTATGGGAGCCATCGTATCCACGGAAGATTTAGTAAGTGAGTCAGGTTTTCCCCGTGTCGGTACGGACAACCCAAATTCCAAGGGAGTCTGGTTCAGACTGTGACATAAAACCTGACACTAATTTGGCTGACAAGACTTTCTTGACTCGACAAAATGCCACTGTCTTACCTTCGAACTGTACGGCTCCGGCCACAACGAAAAACGGCAACCATGAGAGGCAAATTTGAAATCGGTTTGGGTAAGATGGATGAGACAGAAGGAGGCGACATAACAGACAGTGATTGAAGCAGTCTTGTCCCAAAGAACTCGGGATGAGTTTAATAAATTGAGGCACAAAGTGAAAGTGTCCTGTCCTCGGAAAATTAAGTGGGTGAGACCAGCCAGGTGTCCCACTTGTCAGAAGAGAATATGAAGGATACAATCATTGAGTGTTCTCTATTGGACACCCCCCAAGTTCAAAGGAGTCTTGACCAGACTGTGACACAAAAACTGACACTAATTTGGCTGACAAGACTTCCTTGACCCGACAAAATGTCATTGTTTTCCAGTCGAACTGTACGGATCCGGCCACAACCAATAACGATAACCATGAGAGGCGAATTGGAATTCGATTAGGGTAAGGTGTATGAAACAAAAGGAGGTGACATAACAGGCAGGAAATGAAGCGGTCTAATGAGCAGATTGACCGTACTTCACATCAGAGATCCTGTAACAAAATTTCGAGATTTGAAGACTTCATGAAGTCCTTGACCCGACAAAATGCCATTGTCTTCCCGTCGAACTGTACGGATCCAGCCACAACCAATAAATGCAACCATGAGAGGCGAATTCGAAATCGGTATGGTAAGATGTATGAGACAGAAGGAGGCGACATAAAAGGCAGGAAATGTAGGGGCTAAGGAGCAAAATGACCGTAACTCGTATCGGAGATTATGTAACATCCTTGCGAGGTTTTAAGACTGCGATGTCATTCTGCTCTCGGAGAAAGAGAAAAGTCTTATTGAGAGGCACAAGGAACACGTTATGAAGACGTTGCAGAAGAAATGTCCTAAAACCAGCTTCCTTAGTGAGTTTACTAAGGAACTTCTTCCGTCAGATTCTCAAGTGGGTATTAAGCCTTGTGAAACCGCGCATCAAAGCCGCAGTGGTGAGACAGCTTTGGACGATAGGTCCAAGACTCCTTAATCATGGACTGGGGCCGATACAGCTGCGAATATCGACGTGAGGCCATCAACTTCAAAGACTGCGAAGGGTAAGATGCCAAAAGATACTCTTAATTTGTCAGCTAATGACAAGAAGGTTAAGAGGACTCGCTCTAGTGATGAATCCATCTAAGGCCGAAGCGGTCAAAGAAACGAATCAGCTTGCAAATCAATCCTTCTCTTCAAGTGGCTGTGGTGGACAGGGCTGATTATGACGGGAAAATCAGCAACCAAAACTGGGCAGTACTTGAGGAGAAGTTATCTCTGTGCATGGGCGATCCCAGTGTATGTACAGTTTAGGTCAGCTTCCTGTATGTGGACTGGTCGAAGGAAGTCAAAACTATTGACTGTGAAAATGAGAAGACGGTTAGTTTTCTCAAAATCACTGTGTATAGATTCGTTAAACTTTGGCCTGGTGCCAGACTGGAAGTCGTTCCTAGATCTGTGCTTCAACTTCAACAGATCACTACCGTGTGGATTCCACCGTACATTTAGACGACTTAGGTCGAAGAGAGGTAAAAGAGGGGTGTCAATGCCCTTTATACGTGCCGGAACTCTATAGGTAAGAGCTGGGGAAGGTAAGGCCATCAACTTCAAAGAATGCGAAAGGTATGAAGCCTTAACTTGTCAATAATTCCCTTTAAGTGGCTGTGGGAAAATCAGCACCGAAAACTGGGTAGTGTTTGAGGATAAGTTATCTCTGTGCAATGGCGGTCTCAGGTTACGTACAGATTCGGCCAGCTTTCTGTATGTGGATTGGTCGAACGAAGTCAAAACAATTAACTGTGAAAATGAGAAAACGGTTATTATTCTTAAAAGCACGTTGAATAGTTTCTGTGAACTTTGGCCAGGGGCCAGACTGGAAGTCATTTCTACCATGCATTTAAACGACTAAACTCGAGGAGAGGTAAAAAAAGGGGTGTCTATGTCCTTTATGCGTAGCGGTATTCTGTAGGAAAGAGTTGGGGAAGGTGTTAATGTGGCTGTAAACTGCGGTAGTCCGGCAAATTGTTACATATGGATGTCTTGTTTGGTTTGAGCGCCCATATATGAGTAATCTTCTGGAAATGCATAGAAAGGGAAAATGGATGAATGCAATGGGCATTACTGGGGTAAGAAGGAGCCTACCGCAAACGGCTTTGATGCGTTACTGTGCCTTCTTCTCCCCGACTTGTACGTCAAGGCTACGTCAAGGTTATGACAACTCTTTTCATCTACGTCCTCTTCCTGATTTTTTTTAACGAAACGTGCGGATTTCCAAAAATTCTGGATAGATCGGAAAGAAATGGCAGCAGAATTCCTTATGTTGACTCCATTAATGTCGTTACTGACGGATCATGGATGGAACATGGCACATGATTTGGTGTATACAGCGAGGGACCTCAGCTAAGCTTTTCTTTCAAGATACTTAATGAATGCAATGTTTTCCGGCTGAGGTACTGACCATTCAGAAAACATCGGAAGCTAAGTGGATCCTGGGACATTGCGATATTTTTGGGACCAAATCAGCAGACTTATTGGCTATAGGAGGCTGTACTATGCCTGACTCTCTGATGGATGCTCATCCGCCTATTTAATATCTTTTTTGGCATATTGGAGGTTTGGATGTGAAAAACAGTCAACAGACGTTGGATCTTCAGAACCGAATGTATAACTGCTAGATTGCTGTGACCCGAACATAGCCTGTGTAGGACTGATTTTAGACTGGTCGATTCTATGTGGTGCGATGTCTGGCACCTGACAGGCAAAGGGGATACACCCACGCCGGACTCATACCGTGTGTGTGAGGACAAGGAACACCTTCTATGTAGCTGCTCCGCTCTAGCCTGTAGTAGGCAAAGTAACTTAGGGAATGGTTATATATAGGACTCAGAGTCTATCTCCTCAGTAGGAGTAGACAATTCAATAGGTTTCATGCGGTGCCCTCGATGGCTCACTGGTCCAAGATGATTAGTAGTTTTTCACAATTTTCTCTTATTTCTCCCCTTTCTCCTCCCTCCTATTTCCTTTTCTTTAACGGACAATCACAATGGATCACGCGCATGCGTGATATCTTGAACTTTGACTGACTGCCAATTCGAGAAGTAATAACTCTTTCCACATTCTAACTTCTGAAAGTGTTTATGAAACAAATTTAGTAAACACGTTATTTTAGATACTACCAGTTATTACACAATGGAGGTTATAGGTCGAATTTTGGACTTTGGTCCATATATAGCTGTCCCGCTTTAATGTCATTCTTGTGATACAAAACAGAAATAAAACTATTGTAGTTTGTGTGGCATGACCACTGTTGATCAGTGTTATCTATTACAAATTTACAACCACTTCTTGCAACATTATGCCTTATAGCAGTTTCTCAAATTACCTTGAGTAATATGCTGTTTTATAACACTGTGCGTCATTGTGCTATAGTTCAGTAAAACACGATAAATTACATTGACATCATATGTTCAGGCAATGTTTATAGATTTTAGTTTGTATGTTAGCAATTGTGTTTGTTTGAAATGAACGACAACAACGACAATAAATATTTTGTATCCTCTGTCTGAAGAGTAGGGTGAAAACAACAAACTGGATAGTACACACGCACACATAAACTACTGTATTACCACTGTATACACATAAGCAACTATAACTATGCAATACTGTCAATCACACAATGATGGTATTTTAGCTTTTGTATCGATTCTTATATAGCGAACAACAGCAAAAAATGGTAGAAAAAAAATCAACAACTATACCAATTTTCCGGTGTATCCTTTAATTTAAGGCTATAAAACGCCATCTATAAAAGTGGGCAAATTGTAGCAGGGCAGCAGGGTGTGTGTATGTGTGGGAGGTAAATAATACAACAGTAATTGTATGATTGCCAAGGGTTTAAACGCGTGTGAGAGCTCACACAAGTTTTCGGGGAGTTCGGCTGGCCATCCTGCTGTGATACAAGTATTTATATACATTCATTTTTCTTGTTGTTGATATTGTTGCTG
Source organism: Muscina levida (assembly GCA_964034835.1). NCBI lineage: Eukaryota > Metazoa > Arthropoda > Insecta > Diptera > Muscidae > Muscina > Muscina levida. The sequence continues at coordinate 33,282,261 of OZ035881.1, read as the reverse complement.
TTGCTGCTCCAGCTCCGGCTACAGCTACTACTGCTGCTGTTGTTATTTATTCTCCCCCGTCATCCTGTTGATGTTATTTGATGTAATTGTGCGAATATGTGAGTGTTGTGTGCATTCAAGTGTTGTGTCGATAAAACTCAAGTATGCGTTAAATTAATTTTTACTTACAGATATTTTTCTCTCACTTTGGGCGGCCCCAAACATAAGGGGCTCCTTTTTCCGTTTCTTGTTGTTGTTTTTTTTTTGTGTTTGATTCAAAAACATTCCTTGCTCAACGTCATTGTCGTCGTTCTGGACATGTTTGCAATCGTTGGAATGATGGCGTTACTTTGCTATATACTTGTGTATATGTGTGTGTGCACGTATACTTATATATTGGAAATTGCTCATAGTTATTTTTATGATTTTTATTTTATCATTCTTTTGCCCTACGCCTTAAATCGATAATTTATGATAGTTTTATGTTGCCGAATTCTGTTAAGAAACAGAGAAAATATAACTGCTGCTGCTACTGCTGTAGCGGCTTAAACAATCGAAATACTTGGTCCAATTATTGCCAGGAATTTCAGTGTGGAAATAATCAGATGTGTGTGCCTTTGACTTTGTCGGCATTATTGTTTCCTTTTTGGAGTGAGGGGTTCGCTTTGCAAATGGGTCTCATGTGTGAGGTAATAATTATAATGACTGTTCGAACATAAAAGTTACGCCAAGTGTGAATGGCCTTAACACGCTGCCAAAGACAGATATTTTAATGTGCGATGTGTCGATCTGGGGTGTGGAAAACCTGATATGTAGGAAAGGGACTACAAGAAACCAATGGGGGTTTATTGAATATATTTCAAAGAATTGTTGTTGTATAAATAGAATGGAGCAACTTGAAAATTGAAAATGGATTTTAATTTAATAAATATATTAAAATTGCAAATTATTTTATTCTGTTGTTTAACTTAAAACAAGTAGATAAATTTTAGTCAGGTGAACTGACTCATAAAAAACCTTACCCCATATAATATTATTTCCTGCTTGTTAACCGCAAATTACAGAGTATATGGCTTTCGGTAGTATGGTAGGTACCCGAAGGGTAGTAGCAAAGATTTAAATTTTCTAAGGATTTGGCAGCAATTACATGATACAGGAAACGCCTAATTTGAAAATCCTCTATTTGTCCAATTGGAAGTTATGGTAATATGTCATAGATCATAGGTTAAATGTCATATTGTATGGGAGGTAATAAAACAATGTAGAATATTTTTCAGCTCATTGATTTGGGACTCAATTCAGAGAAGTTCTGCATCATTCGTTTTGTCATGTTATATGTCATAATAATTAAATATCGATTTTAAGTTAGTAAGTATCGTATCGATGAACTTGTAATGTTTTAGGCTCTTTTGTTTGACATAACTCGAGAACCACTAGTCCGATTTAGCTAAAACAAATTTATGAAAATTTTCAATTACAATTCCTTTAATCTGTTCATATAACGTTTCCCTACATAAGCAACAGTTTCACTTTTACATTCATCAAATGATTTTGAACTGGGTTTATTTTGCAGCAGTTACAATAAAACTATTGTACTCCGTGGCGTTTAATTTACGTGGAATATTACTTATGATAATCATACGCCACCATATAACAATATAACAATATAACAAGAGAGCCTAATATGTGACAAATTCCCCTATACGATACTCACTGACTTCATATCGATATTAAATTATTGTGGCATGTAACTTGTCAAAACGAATGATGCAGAACTTCTTCTTTTGGGGGCTACTTTCACGTGCAGTTCTCAGAATTGAGTCCCAAAATCATGTGTTGTACTGTGTAATGGATGAGGCAATGGTTTCGATTTTCTGAAGATTTGTTAACTATTACAACAGAATTAAACTGATCAAATTCAAATGTCCCCCATTTGTCCATTTGCAAGTTATGGGAGAAATATTACCATACAGTCTATATTAATTGCATCTTCCATCAGCCTGTGTAAGCACCCAAGATTCGGAGGCATACAACAGCACCGGCAAAATTAGTACCTGGTACAGTTGGTCTTTGGTGGTTCGAGATACGGTGGTCTTTATAAAGTGCTCACGTAGTCCAAAGAAACACCTGTTGGCCAGCACTATTCTCCGTTGTATTTCAAGGCTGACACTGTTGTTTTTGTTCACCGCGGATCCGTGGTAGATAAATTCATCCATTACCTCACAGCAATAGTTTTTAACGTTCATGCTGCGTCCCCAACGGGTGGACACTTGTTCGATGATAACATTAACTTCGTCTTGTCCTCATTCACTGCCAAACCGATTTTCGCTGACTCCCTTTCAACAGATAAAAAGACAGCTTTTACCTCTCACATCGTTCGACCGATAAGGTCGGTATCATCGGCATATGCGAGCAGCATGTGGCTCTTAATAAATATGGTGCCAGACATGTTAACCGCTGCTTTCCTTAATACCTTCTCCATCACTATGTTGAACAGTATACATGACAAACTATCACCCTGTCTAAGACCTCTCGTCGTATCGAATAGTGCAGATAGATCCTTGCTAATCAGAACAGAGGATTTGCGAGCAGCATGTTGCTCTAAATAAATATGGTGCCAGACATGTTAACCGCTGTTTTCCTTAACAGCTTTGCCATCACTTTGTTGAACAGTAAACATGACAAACTATCACCCTGTCTAAGACATCTCGTCGTATCGAATGGTGCAGATAGATTCTTGCCAATCCGAACAGAGGATTTGGTATTCGTAAGCGTACACCGACAGAGACGAATTATCTTCGCAGGAATACCGAACTCAGACATATCTTCGTATAGTCGATGCCTGATGGGACTATCGAAGGCAGCTTTGTAATCGACAAAGAGGTGGTAAGTGTCGACTTGCTTCTCATGGGTTTTATCCAGAATCTGCCGTAATGTAAATATCTGATCCGTCGTGGATTTGACTGATCTAAAGCCGCACTGATAAGGTCCAATCAGGTTTTCCACAATTGGCTTTAGACGTTCACACAGTATGCTAGACAGGACTTTATACATAATCAGTAGAGGCTAGTTCCTTGGTAGTTTTTACACTCACTGCGGTCACCTGTTTTGTAGATTGGACACGGCACACCGAGATTCTAATCCTATGGCATGCTCTCCTGAAGGCACATATTCTCTATGAGCTGTTGCATGCTTAAAACAAGCTTATCTCCACCCACATTAAACAACTCAGCTGGGAGACCATCAGCCCCAGCGGCCTTGTTGTTCTTTAGGCGGGATATGGCGGTTTTTATCTCAACTTGGCTCGATGTTATCATCTCGGATTGGTACACAGTCTTCATCAGCCGAGTTTTCAGACATCAATTTTCAGAAGTGATCTTTCCATATTCTCAGTATGCTCTCGGAGTCAGTAACGAGATTACCATCCTTGTCTTTACAGGAGGGAAGACCTGTTCCATGTACCCTACCATATATCATATGGTAGAATTTTCCTTCTACCAAATTTACATTAGCGTACATAGAAAAAAACTTACTTTCTCTTTACACCCCATGGATGAGGTATGGGATAGCTTCTCGCGTTGTTATAAATTAACATGCTTTCTATTTTGGATTCACAACAAACGGCACCTACTTTTTTATCGACGAATGCGAACGTCAATGTATGAGAAGCTTTTGCTAGACATGCCGATTGACTCGACACTGAAAGAAAAATGTAGATGACTGGAGCCGGGAATCGGTCTCCAGCTTGGTAGTTACGTGTAGCCCCAGTGAAGCTGTGAAGCTGAACTCGAGTTATCCCTCCTACCAAAAATCAAGCCAGGTAGACTAAAAATTCCTTAAAATCCTTAAAAGTCTCTTCTACTGCGTTACACTTTTTCTGGTATGAAATTATATATACTCCCATTCCCATGGTGATGAGATTTTACAAAAGAAAATTTGAGACACCATTTCAGTTCGTTACGATGTGAGCGCTGATATCGCAAAGACCATGCCACCACAGGATTTTATAACACATCGCGGCATTCAGTGCGACCACAAACAAGTATCTACTTCATGTAAACTATGGTATAAGTAGCCAGCAATTTTGCTGATATGATTGTTGGTTAC